>VFFE01007638.1:1941466-2276625 GCA_008921705.1 Burhinus oedicnemus | reverse complement strand
CCCCCCCCCCCCCCCCAAACTTCTAGAGTTGAAAATAGTTGAAACTATTGAAAATAAAGTAAAACTTCGATCTATTGAAAAAGAATTCGTGGACCAAAATAAAAGGGTTCTTTTCTCCTTGTCCAGAAATAGTTTGTGCCTTGTTGCCTCTGTCACCATGGGGAGCATATAAGAAGTTTCCATTAAATTAAAATATGTATCTCTTAAGGGGACTCGAGAATTGGTTTACCTACAATTTAGCTTCAGGTGTCTAATCTGGTATTTTATATGTGTTACTTGTCAAAAAACAACAATTTTGTCTCTAACATAATTTAATTTTAGGGACTATCATATGTTCTGAAGTTGATATAAGCCTAGGAAATTAAAAGTTACTAAGATGCTGTTACGAGTACTTTCTTGAAAATTTATGTTACCTCTGTTTAAAAACAATTAGTCCTGTGGAACAAACTTAGAGTGATGACATCCATGACTAATAACATGGTGATCATGTTAGTTTTGTATTGCTCTGTTCTGAGAAAAACAAGCAAATACCCAGTTTCTTCTGCTGTGTAATAAAAATCACCATGATTTGTTAGCTATTAAAAAAATAATCTGTTTGATTTCATTTTAGTTCAGTTGCTGAGGTATATATTGTTGTTAAGATTAAAAGTATAAAGAAATAAGAATATGAGTATGTACAGTTGTCTCAGGTTTCAAATAATGATAGTTGTTACACACTGCAGGATTTACTTTAGAGAATGAAAATTATTGTGAATAATTACAGATTTTGTTCTATGCTGTTTATGTTCAGTACTCTTAAAATCAGAAAGAATAATATAAATAGGGCTTCGTGGTTAGAATGCATTTAATTTTTTATTTGGTATTATAATGTTTTAGCTCTAATGTTGTAACTCTAAACTTTGATATTGTAGTACTGGAAAAACTCTTGAGATTCTCCTCCTACACTTTCCCTTCTGTAAAGTGGAAGTAGTCTGTATTATCTGCATCTAAAGGAGATTTCTGAAGACTAAGCAGTTTGCAATTGCCAGTAAGCGGTTATTATTGCCATAGGATAAGAATTGAAACAAGGAAGTCTTCACGGTCAGCTCCAGACTGTTCGTTAAATGGTCTGTACCGGAGTGTTTGTCTGCTCTTCCATGTGTGGTGTCAATAGGCTGTCCATCTCATAATCCATGTCCTATGTTATTTAACCTTTAACTGTCATTTTTATAATATATATAAAGACTCAGGAAAGGTGCACAGGGAGGGTCAGGTTTTTATTCTTGGTCCTTTCTTCTGTAACAGTAAGTACTGTGACATACCGGGTCAGTGAGTTGAATCAAAATCCATTTCAGAGGCATTAAAAACTAATTTTCAAAATATACATATTCATAGTTGATATAAAAGCACGTTCACTTTTTGGGAAAAAAGTAAAAAATAGCCATCCCATTCCTCCCGTCCCAAGGGCTGTGTGCAAAGAACATCAGTAAGCCTGCACGATGAAGCAATCCGCCTTTGGGTAGCGTTAGGAGGAGGGCTGTCTGCGCTAACTTTGATCAGACCCTGTAGCAGGCAATTACTGCAATATGCACTTCTTGTCTTCATTTTTTGTGGACGGGTGTGGCGGAGGGATGGGATGTTTCACCAGCGGGTTTCAGGGATATCTGCTGACAGCAGAGGCATGGTGAACCTCAGTGGCTTTGGATCCCATGCCAGGCATTGGCAGGGCATTTTGCTTTACTTGGCACAAACCCTTTGGTCACTCCAAGCTTGACCCGTCTCCTCTCCTCCGGGATGGGACACTCGTCCTTGCATCCAGCCAAGTCCCGTGGCCTTCCCAGCCAACCCCACCACCCAGGGAGACAGGCTCCATTTCCTTCTCATCTTCATTTCATAGTCCTTCCAGGTGCATCTGACATTAGGTGACCTAGTGGCTTGCTTAGGATTTTAATTGCCTGATTTCCTTAATTTGCAGACTTGCCTTGCGTGACCCCTTGGAGCCCCTATCTCTTTGCTGATGGTATCCCAGCCTTCTCAGCCAGGACTTGCTATCAGGTTGCTCTCTCAGACAGCACCAGACCAAATCTCAGCATTTTGTCTGCCTCTGTAGGGCTTTTTTCCAGCCAGTGTTATTCTTCTCTTCCCAATTTGGCTCTTTTTCCTTCTTCGAGGTCAGCTGATGTCCTCCTCAGTGCTGCCCAGTCCCAGAGGAGGGATGGCAGTGGGAAGCAGGAGGAGTAGTTCAGGGGGTTAGAGGTGAGCTTGTTGCACCCAGTTTAACGAGCCTGGGATACAGCCACCTGCGCTCGGAGGATGAGAGATTTTGGCTATAGAAATTCAGGCCATGGACCCTCAGTGCCAGCAAACGGTACGGGGCGTGTTTGTTTTACTAGGACCAACAGCCAGTTCTGGGGTAGGTGGTCCTGGAAGTCTGTTTGAGGAACAGACACTGGAAAGTGCTAGTTTTAGTAAAAACTTAAACTTTTTCTCTCTGAGGTGAACAGGGTTCTTTTCTCCCCCCAAACCACTGAAAGGCTTAATTTCAGTCAGACTTAACTATAGTTACTTCTACTCAATATATTTATTTTAGTAAAGAAAAGTGTGTCAAAATTGAAACGCGGTCTCAACTGAGAGGTCAGAAGGACCAAATGAACTTAAACTTCAGCTTGAAGGACAGTAAACAGAAGAAGGGGATTCATTTGGGAAAATGAATCCTTCTGGGGAAAATTAAGATGAACAAAGACAAGCAGAGAGAGACAGAGAGAAACCCAGTTGCAGTGTATGGATAACATACTAGATAGGAGTTTCAGGCATGGCATCTCCACCAGCACCACCACTCCTGATGTATTTATTGCTGCTTGCCTAAGGAGGAATGACTTGGAAGTGCAAGACCAGTTTGCGAGTACTGAGCTCCAAAGCTGGTGGGGACATGGCTGAGTTTTGCCTGGAGCTAGGCAACAGCTTGCGGGTGGTTAGAGGGTATAAACAATAGTTTCATGCATTATTTGTCGTAATTCTTTTTTGCTAATACATTTATGAATATTTTGTGATGATGTGAGAGTAGGAAAATATTTACCAAATCTTTGCATCAAAATTTTAATTTGTGGATCTTCAGCAAATTGTTGGCTGCCAATTATTCTTCAGCTTTCATTGTTTTTCAGTGCAGGTTGGTTTGTATGGAAACATTGAATGCTTCCATGTTAGATAAAAATAAATCTTAGAATATAATTGAATATTTTCACCTAAAAATGTAAATGCTGCTGAGTATTTTTTTTCAAAAATGACTTTCACTAAGCCTTGCTAATTTGTTGGACCTCTCTATCAGCAGACCTGCTTGGTAGGTACTTGCGGAAAGTTCCTGATGTATTCCACGTCAGGCTAAGTAGCTAGTCTAGATTGACAAAACCAACTTCATTAAAAAATCCCAATATATTTCTAGTACAGTATTTCTTACTATTTTCTAAAGTAACCATCAAGGATTTATATTTTTTGGATAAACTAAATGGAAAGATTCTGTTTTAAAATTGGAATGGAGAAAATAAAGAACTAAGTTAAATCAAAAAGGGGAAGAATTACCCCAAAACCACGAGGGAAAAACTTATGAGGAGAGCTGCTAAATGGATGTGTGAAGTTCTTGTTGTCTGGGATTTTATAAGCTAACATTTTTTTCAGTCCCCAAAATAATTCTGAATTGGGGGCAATAAGATATTTTTTCATGGTACTTTACCTCCTTTTTAACTATTACTTAGGAATCTGCCATTTGTTCAGAAATCAGTCTCAAATCTAAAATGGGTAAGTACAAGGAATACAAATATATTATCAGTATTCGTTATATGCTTAAGAAGCAAGTAATATTGCAAGCAACGTCTTACAATGCTGTTGTTCCACACTTCTGTTAGACTCGTTTCTCTTGAAGGGTTGTGTCGTAGTGATGGGCATAAATTAGTTTCTTTCAACAGATTCTTCCTTTGATACAGCATTCTAGTAACACTGGTTAAATATAAATAGTGCATCTATGCTGAACAGCTAGTTTTCTGAACGTGTTAATGATTTAGGGATCGAGGGAGTAGGTTTTGTTGCTTTTCAAAAAAAATCGTGGCAGGCCCATGTAGAGTTTGAGATACTGAGAATTTGGGCTCATTTTCAAGAAATGTATGATTTTTACATTTAATGTACCAGATAGTACAGGGGCTGATTAGTTTATTGGGCTGTAGAAATCTGTAATCACTTGTTCTCCTTCTGTGCCATTGGAGAAATCCTTTGGTAAACCTGTCAGTTTTGGGGCAGGAGAGTTAAATGCCAAGTAACCTTAATGCTTACTCTGTCTTTGCAAATGTATTATTTTAAAATAAGTCACTTCACACTAGATGTATTTGCGTTCATTGTTAAACATGTTTAAAAATTAATGCTGTTTGCATAGGGATCTCCTTTCATTTTGAAGCACACCTCCCCAGTCCTAGTTTGAACTGCTACTAAAGGCTGCAGCACGTGGTACTTTTTTATTGTTGAAGTAGTTGTGGAATAACACCGTAGTGTGACTGTTCAGGAAAAGTTAAAATAAGATTTCTACAGCCTTGGAGCTTGAATTTTTACTTGTCTATTTATGAATGGTTGGTTTGAATTTGGTCTCCCCAGCTCTTCTCTTTTATTTTGGGGCATCTTCTGTAGGTTCTACACATTTAGCAACACAGCTAACAAAGGCCACCTGCACCTCGTAGTGTGTGCTGAGTTTCTTTTGCCTCTTCAGACTCACAAAGAGAATAGAAATTTTTGGTTTTAGGCCTTGAGGGTTGGAAACATCCACTTTGAAATCAAACATCCAAATGTTATGCAGAGACAATGACACATTAAGTGAATCACAAGTACTTTAAAGTGGGTATCTCTCAGTCTATCCTATTGAATCGATTCCAATTTGTTTAAATGCATTTTCATTGAACATCTTTTTATTTTAATAATTCCTGGACTCTACCCTCCATCTTTCTCGGTGCCAACTGGTGCTTTTTAGAAAAGCTTCAATGGCAGTTGTTGTAAGAGAGTCTTACTCAACTTTACTTGGGAATGCCGTCTCTTGAGGATCTCTCTTCTTCCTTGGAACACAAATTTAACCTTGACCCTGAGCAACCATTTCTTGAAAACTGATAGTAAGCCACTTTTTAATTTATGCTTCCAGAAAAAAAGGAGAAAGATCCAGCTGCCTTGCATTTTGCTTTCTTCTTCAGTGTGACCTCCTGCACTTGTCCAACGCATCTGAGCTGAGCAACTCTGTCAGCCTGGGAAAGCCTGCAGCAGCAGCCTCGAGCAAAAAAGCACAAATGCCTGTTCTCTCGGTGCTTTTGCATTCGAAAACAAATTTTTAAGTATTTTGCTCAGTTTTAGTTCTTAGCCATCTACATGTTCGCCCTTCGAATTTTGTATAGCCGTCTGTTACCGCTGTACTGGTGTACCTCTCACGTACAGATAAGTAATGATAGCTGCATCTCAAAGTGAGCATAGTTGTGTCCTGGATGTCTCTTCTTTTCAGAGGGATAGCAGAGTGTTTCAACTAGAGGTTGTTTAGTTCATTTTTTTGCAGCTTGTATTACTTCTCCCTTTTCTTAGAGTATTTTGTTCACATTGGTTAAGTGGCCATGTTTGGGTGGAAGCATGTGAATATTGTGAATGTAATTTCTCATGACAGGAAGGTGTTTTCAAAAACATCTCTTCCCATAATTTTAAAGAGAGTTCACTCCTAGATTAGCAAGATAAACCAAAAAAGACTCTGAGTAAAGGGCTGGGTACTTGGGCCATAACTTACAGGGGTCTTTGAAGTGCCCAAGCTGCTACTTATCCAAGCTAGCCCTGTGCCAACCTTTCATACTCTGCAAGTGCCTCGTCGGGGCGTGACAGGACAAAACCAATACAGGCAGATGTGCTTCATGGCAAGCACCTGCAGAACTGCTTATTCAAGAGGATGAGCTTTCTACCCTTATCTACAGGACAGATTAGGAAAATATCCCATTTTAATTATAAAAAACAAATTGTATACCAAAGCTGAACACGCCATATCCTAAACCCAATCCACTTGCACACCTGTCTAATGGCATTAGAGCTGTAAGCATGTCTGTGTGCTGTGCAGAAGCAAAACCACTTTCTGCTAGAGCAAGTGCTTTTTGTCATTTTGAACCTAGCACATGTTTCTTTTTCTGTGAAGTGTAACCTGCAGAATATTCCTGGTTATTTAGATTTCACCCTTCAAGCATGATGACCAGAGCTGAAAGCTGCTCTGGCTGGGCTCAGCTCTGCACTGCCTGACCAGAACACTGCATGCCTGCACTGCTGAGCCTTGGCGTTTTTGTATGGCGGTGGCAACGACATGGTTAAAATTGGGGGTAGCTTTTCAAAAGGAGTATGATTTTTCTCATCTCACTCTCCTTTAACTCTGACAAAACAAAATCATCCTGCCTGAAATTTCTCCTGCCAGAGCAGAACGAGGTGGGGCAGCACGATGACAACCAAGAAGGGGGTTTGTGTGATTTGACTGAAGAGTTAAACGTTTAGCAATTTATTTTTTAACTTCCTGTCCTCAAAGCCAGCTTATTTTATAAATGCTAAATTTAGTCTGTTTGGTTTCCGTCATCAAGGACAGCTTTTTTGGTATGCTTTCTTACAAATTGTTTGACCTTGGGAGATTGCTGCCAGAAAGGAAGAACACTTTAAAAGCTGACAACTGATTGCTGGAGGTTTGTAAACTCTGTTGTGCGGGAGCAATCAAACTCCACAAAGGCATAAAGACTCACTGAAGCTTAGTACCCTGTGAAGTTGATGAACTGCAAGGCATCAGGATGAGTTGCTGAAAACAAAATTATCTTTGCTTTTTCACTGGTTTTAACCTCAGCTGTGTGGAAACTGAGCTCTTCATGGCTTGGTCATGGATGGGAGACAATGCTGGTACACAGAGAAGATTGCCATGAGTAGAATAAGAAAGTGGAAAAGGGCTGTTGCAAAATTTGCCCCGAAGTAAGTTAAGAGGAGGTGGAGTTCAGAGGCTGGAAAGAAGATGAAGTAGAACTGCAGGAGAGGATGGCCATCCAGCAGATAAGACCAGCCATAACTTCACCGTGCTTCGCTCAGGGGCTTTTGGCTGGTTGTGTGGCTGGCTGGTTGTTTTTCCATAATGGTCGGGGAAACAGGCAGTAAGGAATGCTTTTTTACACAGCCAAAAAAAGCTTTGTGAATAGGGAAGTCACGTGTTATGTTCCTGGTGGTGTTTATTAATGGCAAGCCAATGAAACAGAGCACTGCAGAGAATACTGGTGTACAGCTTTAAAGGGCAGACATGGAAAGCATAAGCCAAGAGCACTGACTAGTAGAGGCTGCAGCTTTATTTAAAAAGCCCTTTCTAGCAGCGAGCCATCCTTACCTGCCTTTCAGTTCTTTTTCAGCCTGGGTTTGTGTGGATGGTGAACAGCATTAAGGATGCGACGGCAGTGTTGCAGAGAGAGGCATTGCTGAGATTTGCCTCTTGAGTCCCAGCTGGAGGCAGGGCTGAAGCTGTCCCTCTCCTTTGTACCAGTGGGCAGGAGCAGCGAGATGAGGGAAGCTGCATGGGGCTGTACCCCTTCATGTTGTATTTCCATGGTCTGGGCTGGCATCCAAGGCAGCCCACTGGGTTATAGGGACCTCAGGCTGAACCCTTTCTAACCCACCAAACCCTGTGGAAGCTGCCAAACTGTCAACAACAGAGTTTAGACCCCTAAAACCAAAACGAAGTTTGCAAAATCAACATAGATGCTTTTGGGTGCTGGACAGGGAAAGCCTGTTTCAGATGCCCAACCTAGCAATCAGCTGAGCCCACAACACCACAAGAAGCCCAGTTCGCTAGATGAGGATGGAAATGCAGGAATAGAGAGACAGGAGAAAAAACACGCAACCATTTGTTTTTCATCCATTTGACTTTATGAGCTGACAGAATGGCTGAAGGTATGCCTCTGAATATCACAGCCATAGCGTTGTGATCTTCTGAATTAGAAAAGATGTAGTTTCGTTAAATAAAACTAATGACAACACTCATCGTCTAGGGAAATGAACAGTTAATTCTCGGTTAATAACGTTCTGAGGAGGTGCTAAGAAATAGTGTGCTGAGAATTCAGCTGTCCCTTTTGGCTACTCTTCATTACTTAGTTCTTAATTCTAGAATAGTCATCATCATTGGGAAAGGTTTGCCTATACCATCCATTTTCAGAAAATAATGATAATTTAATGTTCAAAGTTTTGGTTCAAATACAGTTTAAATAGAGCTTTTGCAGCTTGGATAAAATCTGTGATCTTGGAGAAACATCTATACCACTCATAGGTCGCTGTAAGGGAGCGTGAGTTGTTGGGATAGATCTCTTTGTTCACTACACCAGAAAAAACAGAACACTTGTTTACAATTTTTGTCTTAAGTACAGGATGTACAAACCTGTTTTGATAAGGATCCTGCTGTCTTTTGTAATGTCAACTGACATCAGTCATAGCCTGAATTTACCAAAGAAATGGCATTCTTAGTCTTAGAGTTTTGGCAGGGAAAGGAGGTCATTGAAAGGCATACCAGTTTTCATCCTGTTTAGAGAAATTAATAAAGGGTTTGTAAAGGTTTCAAGTTTAGTTTCACTACTGAAGGCTGAAATAATAATACCAACTGTATCACCATAGTACATAGAGACTGCGTGGCCCCTCCGGCAGCTCTGGACAAGAAGACTGTACCTACTGAAAGGTAGATGCAATATAAGGAATTTACAGTACAAAAGTAAATGCAGAGAGATATTGAAAGAGGAAGTGATTTGTATCATAGACTGCAGTTACATGATACTTCTTCCCTTTTTTTTTTTGATTCCCAAAAGACTAGGTGTAATTACTGTAGTAAAACAAAGGCCTGTTCTTAGCTCAATCTAGAAAAATCTGTAAGTCATGACCTGTGCTTTGTCTCAAAAGACAATTGACTCTATCAGTGGAACAAGTAGTTTGTGTGACATCAGATACATGAGGGTTTGGGGTTCTTTGTTACTCTTCCTGTAAGGGACCTGATGCTGCTTGCTGCAAAGGCAGGTGGGACTTTGGAGCAGATTGCGCTCGGTTTGGTGATGGACTGCTTTCAAGGTCCATGTGGATCCCTTCTGTCCAGTCTTGGAAGTATCCTGGAAGTCAGAAGACTCCTGGGAGCAGTCTGACATGCATACGCTGGGTACATCAAGTCCCCGGAGCCCTCAGCACTTCAGGGTGCTCTGAAGAGCAACAGAGGACAGCAGCGGCAGGGTAATCCATCCTACAGCTCACAGAGCAACAAATTGTGCGGCTGAGGCAGGCGACATTGGGTCAACGTGAAATCTGCCTCTGGCACCTAGGGGAAGCCTGGAAGTACATCAACATGTAGGATTTCCTCTGTGGCACATTTAACTGCCCTGTGGATGGAGCTGGCGATTCATATTGTTTCTAGATGCCCCTTGCCCAGCCGTGTGTACAAGGGGATCCCTCATCTCCCTTGTACGTGAGTTGATCCCATTTATCCCCCTGCTCTCAAACATTTAAGATAGAAGGTGATGCCTTTGGCCTTATGAAGATTTGGGTATAGCCTGTGTGGGGTGTCCCTCTCCTCCTTGCCTTCACTCTACCACCAATCTGTTTAGTTCAGCAGAACTAGTCTGTTTGCCTATTGCATATATAAGACTTATCAAGATTGGACAAATGAACTACTTGCACCATGTATGTTTATGGTTTTGTCTTCATCGTGGCACATATGGTATGCCTAATGCGGAATCTCATTATTGACAGTAGCCTGGATAAGGTCTTTCAGAGGAAGTTACCGGGAATCATCACTGGGCAATTACAGGCAGTTTTGCCTTCTTGAGGAAGAAATTTCATAACCTTGTTGCTTGTAGCTGGTTGTGCGCTTTGAAAAGTGACCTGTTCTTCACTGCATGTTCTTTTTAGAAGAACTTCCCATTGTCTTTATTTTTGCTTTTGTTATTTGTATTACAGCGGAACAGCAGGGTCCAGAAGCCGGATGAATTGGGGTCCCTTTGTTTTAAGTTAATTTGTGTATGAATAGAGGAAGAGACTCACTGTTCCAGAGATGTTCTTGCTTTCAAATGGAGGGAAATTTTAGATCCAAGAACCAGTCTAAATCAGCTGAATAGATGGGATCTGCTACAACATCTCATCTTGCAGCATGCCAGGGTTAATATCCACTTAGGCTGTTATTATTACAGTTTTTAATATTAGTGTTTCTATTTTCCTTTTGCAATAGAACTCCATTCTGTCATGAAATTTGGCTCTGCCTCAAAACCAGGAGGGTTCTCCATGAAAATATTTAACATAGTTGATTATAAAAATCCCAAAGTGAATTCATTCATAGCTTGCTTGATTGTTAGCTTGTTTAGAGTAGACGAACTGCAGTATTTGTGGCTTACATATTTCTGACTTAAATTTTTTAGGTACTTAGTAAATACTGTAATCTAGAGATCGAGAGAATGCATTTAGAGCTGCTTAGGTACCATAAAAAGATTGCTTGTTAGATCTGTATATGGAATAATTGCTTTGGGTCAAGTGAGATTTGAAGTAACTTGGCAAATGTTTTTTATCGAGGTTGGTTTTCCATACTACAGCACATAACGGCATGTGTGTGCCTGTAGAGAAGCTCTGCTGCAGTGCAATGCCATGGAGGTGCTTAGCTGAGGAGCTGAGAGCTGTGCTTTGTCTTGCTACCAGGTTATCGATGGGCATTTCCTTCCTTGCTCTGCCTGTTGAAAATTACTTGAAAAAACATTTTTAAAGAGTAGTTATTAATGATGTACTGTCAAAAAGGAAAGATATATCAAATGAGCTTCTCCAGGGATCTATCTTTGGCCTAGCATTACTCAAAAATTCTATTAACCTCTTTGATGATGGAAATAAGGAATAAAACTATAAAAATATCAGATGGCACCAGTCTAGAATAAATTTAGACCAACCAGCTTTGAAAGAGTTGGTCTAAAGCATAAAATTATTTTGTGAAGTCAAGAGAATTGTTCCTAATTAGTATGGAAAAAAAAAATTAAAATTGTAACAATGGGGAAGGCTATGTAATTTGCTAAATGTAGCCATTGCTGCCTGTAACAGGACAGCCATACAAATGCAGGGCTCTGTACTGGCCTGTAAGGCCATGATGAGTAACCATGCAGAATGCAAAAAGTCAAACACTGAACTGAAGGACTGTGTTTAGTGTAAAGCACTGCCTTCTGAAAAGTGATGTGGACAAAACTACAAAGATACTGCAAAGAGCAAACGAGTGCTAAGGGTTGTTCTTTTAAAGGTGAGTTATGAGAGAAAGAAGCAGCAAGGTCTGCGTAGTCTAGAAGAAGATAGACAAGTGGGGGGAAGTTACAGTCTTTAAGCATGCAGAAACTTGTTTGAAAAATGGTAGTGACCAGTTTTACTTCATGTCCATTGGAGGTGACACAGGGCAGTAACACTGTAGCTTAAAGTTACATGTTGGGAAGAAATATCCTGTGTATATAAATAGTGGCTACCTGTGGAGATACTAAGATTTTTGTCACTGATGACTTTGTGTAGTGCAAAGAAACAGGGTGATTTTGTGCAGTTAATCCTGCCATTTTCTGAGAAATTAGATTAGAACTTTTTTTTAATATTCTGTTCAGACTGAACACGTCTATGCTTTCTAGCATTATTTGTCCTTTAGAATTAGAAGCTAACACAAGCAAAGGAAACAAATCCTGTGGTTTTCATGAGCAAGTTGTGTGATATGCGTTAGCAGTTGGGTGTGTAAGTCATCTTTAGCCACATATGTAACTATTTCCCTTTGTCCTTCCTCAACAGTCTCCAAACGTCCACAACTACCCAGATATGGAAGCTGTACCCTTGTTACTAAACAACATGAAGGCAGACCCCGTGGAGGATTCATTATCTACAGACCATTTCCAAACACAAACTGAACCAGTGGACTTGTCAATAAACAAAGCCAGGTCATCCCCTAGAGCAGCTTCATCTTCACCTGTTTCCATGACAGCATCAGCCTCCTCCCCTTCCTCTACTTCTACTTCTTCTTCTTCTAGTCGACCAGCTTCATCACCCACAGTAATAACGTCGGTATCCTCAGCAGCATCTGTACCGTCAGTATTAACTCCAGGTCCTCTTGTGGCCTCTGCGTCTGGTGTTGGAGGCCAGCAGTTTTTGCACATTATCCATCCAGTACCACCTTCAAGCCCCATGAACTTGCAGTCCAACAAAATGAGTCATGTGCACCGTATCCCCGTGGTGGTACAGTCGGTACCTGTTGTCTATACAGCTGTGAGATCACCTGGGAATATGAACAACACTATAGTAGTACCACTATTGGAGGATGGGAGAAGCCACGTCAAAGGTAAGGTGGAACCAGTTTTGTGCATCTGTGGCATCTCTAAAACTGTTCTTTTATGAGGAAAATGTAACAACATTGTAAAGCTGTTAGTTTACAAACTTACGGTGTCGTTTGCTGGAGAGACATTTAACTGATACTATTGGGAGGAACCTTTAAATGTCTTATCCTAGATGTTCTTTAAAATAAATAAATATTTTTTATAAATGTGGGGGTGAGCAGTGGTGTTAGATGCTCAGACAACTCATGGCAAGTTTTGTCCTGAGAGGAATAAATCCTCCTCAGCAGCGGAAGGAATAGGTCAATGGAATAATGACATTATATAAAATGTCATAGATGAACATGAAAAACTCACCAGGTGATACAGATTTGGGAAGAGAAGGAATGTCAGAGAGACTGTTTCTATACAAAGAGAAAGCAGTCATTGGGCTGTAGGAACGTGTGAAGGAAAGGCTTGTGGACCAATGAGCAGTAGCAGATGCAGAGAGGTAGGTTTTATTAAGCTCAAGAACTGGCAGTGCAATACTTTGAATTAGGTTTGTTCATCCAGATTAAACAGTAGAAGGGAAGGAAGCCACACAGAGTATATATGGGAATGAATTTTGCACATGCAGGACCATGAGAGGCACATGAAGGTGTGAAGGGAGGAAGAAAGCACATGCCAGAAGGACAGACAGACTCTTGGAGAGCTGTCGAAAGAACACAGAAAGGCGAACTGGAGAGCAAGAAAAAATGAGAACATAACAGTTACTGAGGGAGCAAAAACTTGTTAGAGATGGTGACATGATGGGTGGAGGAAGAAAAGAGAAAACAGATGTGCCCGGATACTTGGAAAAGCTTAGCTCTATAAAGAAGACATTAGTGACAGAGATGGGAACATGAGAGAAGGAATGAGAGAGACTCATTTCAAGGTTCATTGTGTGTGAGTGAATAAAATATGGCTAATTCTCCCCTGAAATGAGGTATTGCTTGAGGTGGAAAGAGAGGGTACTGACAGATAACCTTACTTTAGGGCTTATGAGACTACAGGGCATTTAGTAACGTGTCTTATCCTAATTGCATAATGAACGGGTCTCTACAACTAAAAGACCTTTTTTCTTCAACTGTTTTTGATAGACTGGCGACTGTGTATTATTGTACAGGACTACAGTGATGGGTCATTCTGATGTTTAGTAGCATCCTGTTGTCCATAAATCTTTGGTTCTCCTCCCGTTCCCTCAGTACCTGAGTGTGGACCATGCCCTCTCAACAGGCTTGGACATAGGAAGCGAGCTCACAGCTGATCTGGGGGTTTTTTTTAATGACAGTTTAAGAAGTTTTATTGTAGTTCATACAGTGATGTAATTTTAGGACTTTGTGCTGTTATGTCAAGAAATGATGAATGAAAGCAGAACTTTTTGCCATGTTGTTTGGGAAAAAAAGAAGAAGGGAAGTTTTAGTCTGTATTTTGGTTTTGGAGCTCTGAGCTGCACCTGACCTTCAGCTCATCCAGAATTGTTCCTGTTTGTTTTCTTTTCAAAGGTGTTAGTTGGCTCTGGTAGTAGTCTTCTCTATAGAAAGCACCTCCTGATCTCGTAAAACTGGAACTTTGTTACCCTAGTTTCGTCAACAAAATTCCGGAATTTAATGTGCCATAGGGATTTCAGCCCACGAGCTCCAGGCCTCCTGAGCTGCCCTGACAATATCACCTTTGTGCTATTATTGGCAGAGATCATTAACCAGTCCTGCAGCACTTATTAATGTACAGCTAAAGAAAAAGAAGGGATTAAATGTTCTTTAATTATTTTTTCTTTTTCTCATCAGTCGTACCCATTTTGCTATCACTAATTCTTTTGATATAAATGTTCAGGTTAATTTGAATAAATACAATAGAAGAATAATGGGCAACAGTCCATTCTAGGTAGAGATCTTTTTCCAGCTTCCACTGGAATGTGTTTTTCTTTCTTTAATGTAAAACAATATAAATAATAAAATGCAATTATGTTGCATAAATTAACTCATTAAATAAATTTCATATGTGCGTAGACTAACTTTTCTTCAGTGGTCAGTTTTTGTGCTGAAAACAAGAAGTAAATGTACACAGATGCCAACAGGACATTGCTGTCAGATTTAATTGGTTGCTAATCGTCTGCCATCTGAAGGAGAAATGCAGTTTCAGAATCATCTAGAGTCGTTACTTTCAACTTTTACATGAATGTTGATCTTTCTCAGAAGCAAAAAATATACACATGTGGAAACAAAGTAGATCCACAGATAGGATCGGCAGCATTTGTCCCATAATCTCTGTGTTGTGGCTAAATGAAGAGACCATGTTGATGATCCAGGGGTGTGGTTGGAAGCACCTGAAGTTATATTTTACATTAGCCTGTATCCAAGTCCTTTTCACTCGAATGCAATTTAGGCACTTTCCTGAACAGAGATACTTTCAATGCTGAAATTATGAGAATTGCATTAGACTTAAGGTCAGACCTCTCCTATTTTTCTAGATACAGATACTTAGGGGAAAAAAAGCAAGAAACAGTATATAGAGACAGGTTTTTTCCATGTTATTTCCAGTTTTATTTTCCTTATGCTAAATTTTCCTCTTTCTTACAGGTTTGAGTGGAACCATTTAATTTTGAATTTTAATGCAAAACCTTCTCAGACCACCACCATCCTTCTAATCCTGCCTCCAGGCGTTTTGCTCGGGTGGCTTTCTGCTTTTGCTGATGCGTCCCAGTCCACCTTCCTCTCTTGGACAAAACTGTCCTCCTGACAGCTGCTTTTCTAGGCAGTTCAAGCAAATACTTCTTTACTCTTACTCTGTTTGAATTCTCTCCTTCCTCCAGGACAAGAAATGACTACCTCCTCTTCTGTTTCTCCCTCTTTTTCTATTTTTCCATTTTTTTCTAGTCCTTCCCATCTCGCTGACTGTTCTTTGAGTGACACTTTCAGCAGCTCTGCTTCATCCGTCCCTCCTTATCTGTTAATATTTCTAACCTGTAGTGTCATCTCCTCCTCTGCCACTGTGCATCCATCCTTCTTGGTGACACCATTCATCCTGGCGTTCTCTGTCATACCTTCCTTCAGGAGAGCCTCAGATCTCATTTTCTGCCTCCCCATGTGCTGCTCGTTTCTGCTCTCTGTCCTGCCTCCTCCTATTTTTTTCTTGCAAGGTTTCCCATTAAATCAAACCCTTTCTGCAGCATTGAAAACCACATGGGTTTGCAGAGAATTAGCTCTTCTATGTACAAGCAGCTGACAGCATCCCATCAAGTCCTGTGCCACGCACTACACCGCAAGGGGAGCAATGGGAAGCGAGGGTATCATGCTACAAAAGCACCCTTCTGTCAGACTGATGCTTTTTTTAGGATAAAAACCTCTCAGTTCAGCCACTGGGGAGGAGGCACCCCAGGGAGACCCCTAAAGTGGGGGTCTGTGTGTGCTGCCCCACACCACCAGCCCAGCTGTGCAAGTTGCCCCCTACAATCTAATCTTCACATTATTCCATATGCTCAGAGCATAGTAATGTGTTAGGGCTGTTGGGGCACAGAGGGGACGGGATTCAGGCACAAGTCCCTGTGGGCACTGTGGGTCCAGGCTGCACCTTCTGCCACCCTCTACAACATGGCAAAGAGACGAAGTTCAGTTCCTTCAGTGGTCAGCACTGTTGTCTTCTCATCCAAAGCCTTACAAAGCACTTTGAGATTTTTTTCTGCATGGAGTAGGTGGTGACCACTGGACATTATTACACATTAAAGTATTCAGAGCATTAAAATACCACTAAAAACTCTTTCCTTGCCTTTTTTCTCCGTATTGAGCAGTGGTGAGCATTGCTAAAAGGTGTAATTAGAGGCACAGCAGGTAGCAGCACCTATAGATAAGGTTGCCTGATGAGTTCCATTAAAACCCTGTCTTCAGTTGCTCAAAGTCTGTCTATATGTTAACCATTTAGACTAACATTTTCCATGCTGCATGTCTGCCTCAGGCTATTTCTTTTCTCTTTTTTTCTTTCTTTTTGAGGAAAGTTTCAAGAAAAAAGACTATTCCACTCTTCCTGAGACTGAGTGTAGAGAAAAAAAATGTAGCATTTTCCGTGTTGAAAAATTTATTCCAGCTTTTTTTGGTGAAAAACTCTAGAACCTCTGTGTGCCACGAACCTCAGGTTTGGTTTGGACCGGACCATTGTCCTTTTTTTTGCCTTTATAAGCACTTGCGGAAACCAAGCCAAGTTTTGAGATCTGAAAAAAAATATGAGTCCCCTTAAAGGGTAAAGCAAAACAATTTGTGGCTGGGAAAAGGCAAGGAGGAGGTTGGAAGGGACTGCACAGTAGGGAAAGGGGCAGAATGGGAGGGAGGGAGGAAGGGAGAAAAGGAGAGGTGGCAAGATGGCTAAAGATGTGTGAACATGTTCAAGAGGAAAAGTGGGAAAGGGTTGGAGACTGAAGAGGGGGAGAAGAAGCAAAAGCAGGGTAGAAAAGAGATCTGGGCAGGGTGAAGGGGAACAAGGAGAGGCTTGGTCAGAGGCCCACCATGGCAGCAACACGTTCCCATACAAACTCTGGTCCCATTAGTTTTCCACTGCTTTGCTTTCAGAAGACATCCATGAATACTACTGTCAAATCATGTCCCGGTAGCAGCAGATTTTGCTAAAGATTTGCTAAAAATTGTTTTCTGTAGTTCAGAAGAGTTAACTCCATTCATTGAAGAGCCTTTTAGAAGCTCCCTGCTGACGATGGTGCACCAAGGACCTTTGCAACTTCGATATTTCTGGGGGTTTGGGTTCAAGTTTTTTGGGTTCTCACTCCTACTGGTTTTAAAGTTTTCAGAATATACAATCAGTCACAAAATCCAGCATTCAGAACATTAAAAATTTAAATTTGCCAACTGAACTTCATCCACTTCCCATGTACGTAAACATACGTAATTACATTGGCATGGGCTGTTTTTATGTTACTATGTCTGTGTATAGACCTAGCAGAAATACAGATTGTGTCTTTTCATACTTTACACCTGCCATATTCCTCACTGTGGATACATTAATAAGTAGTAAAAATGCAGTACTTTTTGCTACAGATTTTTCTGTGACTCAAAACAGGTAATACCAGTAGATTACATTATTCACCGCCCTTGATGTTTTTTTTAAAGCACAGCCTATAATTTCTGCCTGTTGTAAAGTTTATTCCACAAAAGTAAATGCAATTTGTAGTACAAAGTTAGAAATTTAGAGAATGGTTCCATATGTTTAAAGGTCAGATTATATGGTCTGTTTGTATAAATTATGCTATGGAAGAGACTCTTAATTAAAACCAATACTGTTGCCTTTTTTATTTCATGTGAAGCGATTGTCCTTTCTACACTTCACTAGATGGTTATTTTGGATTTGAACTGCATTGAGGCAGAGAGTTTCTACTTCAGCTGTAATTTTTTTTTTTTTTTTTTGTTACACACAAAAATCTTTTGCAGCTGTATGTATTCCAACCTGTCCACCTCCACCCTCCTTCCCCACAAAATGTTGAATCTCTCTCCCTGTTTGCTTGGTTTGTCTGGAAGAAATATTAGTGGTTCTTGGAAAGGAGAAGCAGGTTGGCAATGGCTAGCCAGGAAGAGAAGCAGGCAGAGGAGAGGCTTGCGTTCAGGGTGGGACCTGTGTTACTGGAGATGGTGCATATATTTAAGAACTAGAGTAAATAGTAATTCTTGCCAGAATGGAGAGTTAAAATACAGGTTACAAGATATGCTGTGGTATTTGAAATTGAGAAGGAGGTTGCCTGAAGGCAAAGTAGCTTGGGTTGACTATGAGGAGTCCCATAAACTGTCTTCTACGTAAATCTCCAGAAAAGTCGTATTTCTGGTGACTCACTAGTGACATGCTTAGGTTTTTCCACTACACAGGCATATGCTCTTCTGAGATTTATCAACAGTGGATTTAATATCATGTAGGTTTTTAACTACAAGCAGGTTTGGGGAAGGGAATGAGGTAGATGTGTATTCCAACTTTATTTGTGAAGCCCAGCATAAGGAGGATGAGGAAGTCCGTTTGCTCGTATACTGAGTCCCTGCACCTTTTGGAAGCTGTTAATTCCTTCTCTTCCATGCAAAGAATGCCTCTGGTCCTTCAGCTCTGTCCTCTCACCAGGGCTGAGCTTTGATCTAGTTGCTGTTATCCCACAAATTTGGATCCAGTGGAAACACATGCATAAAACATGCATTTGGGGTTTATTGTGCCTTGGACCAACCTGCTGGAAACTTTCTGGTGTCTAAAATCTCTCTAGACTGTTGCAGTGTGTAAATTGCAATCTGGTGCTGTTTTGTAGTGGTTTTGCAACATTTTATTTAATATTAAATATTCTGTCCTTATTGTTTTCCCGGCTTAGTTTTGGTGATAGAGTATTTGTATATTGGATGCTCAGTGAGATATAAATCTCAGTAGTCTCAGTAGTGTGTTTTTTGTGTAGATGAGTTCTCATGGTATTCAAATAGCTTAGAAAGAGAAAGGTCCTTTGCTTAAAAAAAAAAAAGGTGTTGTATGTTTACATATACAACCAAGTGACAGAGATGCTTAAATATGTGCATATATTACATCCATGCAATCACTCTCACCTCTATTTCTCCACACAGCTATTCTTTTACAGGTTTATGGCAAATTATTTGACTGGTGAAATGATTTTAAGTATTGCCTTTGATTGGATCATAGCAATTAATATTCTCTGGTAGATTAGTTACACTGTGCATTCAGTGCCAATTCCCATTCTCTGTGAACCATAGCTATGCGGGGTGCAGTTAACTACTCTAGCCATACAGTCCCATAAAATCTCAATAAAATCTGAAAACTGTGGAGTATGGGTAATCTTGCTATAAATTGTAATAAAAATTACCCGTGTAGACTCTATGTTCTGACCATTAAGTTCATGGATACTGCTGCTTTGTACATAAAGTTTTATGAAATAAATTGACCAATTCTGCTGCCCCTACCAGACACCAAGCTCTTTTGATTGAAAATCCAATAGGTGCGCTCAGAGCATTTTCCAATGCATAAAGCACTTATAATGAACTTTAAATAGGAAGAAAAATGCCATATATGTGCTTCATATAGTATGGACCAGCTTAGGAGGAGAAAATCATGAATACCATTATTCCTGTGCATTTGTTTGGTCCATAAAGCCAGGATTCAGTTTCCTAAAACACATTAAGTAAACCTGAGTATAACACTTAATCTCTGTGGGCATCATTTCAAATAGCTCCTGTACATCTGCATCTGGAAGTGTTGCCTCCACCAGAGAAAGACACGCAGCAGGGTCTGTGACGTTCTCCTTCGATGTTCTTCTGGGGAAATCCATGCTGGGCTTCTGTTTTCTAAAAGAACTGCCAAGTAGGGAGATGTTAAGTTGCTTCAGACAATTGCGGTGTGAGGCTGGGCTTGCACAGTTGTAAAAGCTATATTCCCAGAGTAACTGAGAAGGATGGAGATGGGTCGGTCCCTCTACTTGGCACTTCATCTTCCCACATGCACTTTTTTATCAGAGGTATTTGAAACAGTGGCAGTTTAAGAAACAGCAAAAGAAGTCACTGTTGGCCAGAAGTTTTCCTTCTTGCAATATTGCAGGTACCAAACTGTGCCATATGCCAGATGTAGAGACCAAAGTTATGGCTTGGACATTACAGTATTCATAGCTGTTGGCAGATTTTTGGTTTTAATGATGATTACTGTCTCCCCCTGTGAATTACTCCTCTTCCAAATTTGACTACTGCGGTCATGAGGCCAAACAAAGATCATTTTCTTCAGCGTTGCTGCTGGGGACTGAGATGCCTCTAAGGCATTAAGCGAACGGTAGCAGGTGGGGAGAGAGTGGGAGCAAGCAAGGTCGTGCAGTGCTGTTGCCATTGTCCCATCTTCAGGCACTTAATGAGATCCCCCCAACACTTCTGTTCCTTTCCCAGAAAACCAAGGCATGATGGAGTCACATGCCAAAGACTCCTCTCCTCCTCTTCCCATCAAGGAGCAGGTCCACAGCAGCTCAAGGGGGCACCAAGCCACTTTCCTCTGCCAGGGCTGGTGCCCCAGCACCCAGCAAGAGGAGGGAGGGTGGCTGGAACCGCTGAATTCCCTGTGCAGTCCACGGAGTTTGGTGGGCTCAGCACCCCTGAAGGCACCCATCTGCCTCTGCTGGCTGCATGGGAGGGTTGGGGCAGTTGTATTTGCAGTGCAGATGCCTGAAGACAGGAGGTGAGAGGCTCTTGCCTCCTCTCCAAGTGTCATCCAGCTCCTGATGTCCGGGGCTCTGAGAGAGGATGGGGGCTGATGGAAACATACTGTTAGGTTCTGTTGGGTCACGGGGTCATTGCGAGTGGTAGGTTATTATTAGGTTCAAACTACTTCTTTGGCAGTGTTTCTGATGCTGGCAGATTAATGGCGTATTGTGCTAAAGCATGAGGGCCATATAATTTTCTTAACCGTATTTTCCAACACCATCGTTCTGGGAGTCTGGCAGCACTTGTCGCTTTGTTACTTCAGTCTTTCATGTTCTGCAGACACACGGACATGCATGTGTGTAACAGCAGTACTAATGAGATTCCTGTAAATGTTAATATTGGGGTGTGGGGTAGTATTTGGTTTTCCATTCCTAATTGAGATTAGTGCAAAGCAACTGTTGCTTACAGCTAGAGATAATCTTGTACCTGCTGTATGCCAGCATGCACTGGAAGCAACTGGAGAGGAGTTTCTAAGATAGACATTTGGCAGTAGCAAACATTACTCTGGCTTCTTTGAGGTACCTCAGAATTACTCATTTATGCATAATTTAAGCTTCCATTGCAATAAAAATCTGCGGCTGCGTTTGCAAGAGCAAATACATCACCTTAGCATGGATCAGAGCTAGCAAGGCCAGAGGGGTCTGCCCACCATCCAGGCCGACATCTCACTGAACATGAGCCTTGGCATTACACTTGGGGGCGTCCCACGTCAGATGTCTCCCTGCTGCAGACCTGTGTAACCCTGCAAGTGGCCAGCTGGTCTTGTGGGTGGATGTCAGGGCCGCTTGGAAGTCTGTCATGAACGATCACTTTCATTAGCAGGTTGTATATTAGGCATCCTTTAGAGAAAGCAGGGTGGGGACTGTAGTATGTGACACAAAAGCAAGTGGACTCTGAGTTTGGAAATCCTTTCAAAAAGCAGAAATAGGTTTTTAATTATTTTAAGAAAGCAACTAAGTGTAATTCAGTTTTTATTATGTTGTAGTGTATCAGCAGGCCTACATGTATGTATGTTTACAAAGTTATTAGCAGAAAAGTTAATTTAATGCAGAAAACTGAGGTATTAAGATAAAATGAGCCAGGGGCTTCAATATTTCAGGATGCTGGAATTTTTTCTCTCTATTTTCACACCAATAAGCATCATCTCATAATGAGTCATTTCGGCATTAGTTGACACTATGTGGCTTAGTCATAAAGAGAGGCAAAACTCCTGATGTTTAGTTAGTTTTCTCCTGCTCTTAAATATTTCATTCATCTTTAACCCAAGGGGCTCGTATTTGCCTTTAAATCAAAGATAGTGTGTAGACGTGAAATTACTTCTAGGGGGTCTTCGTGGGCCTACTGATGGGATGAGTTTTCATCCCTTTCACTCGCAGGAAATTTGACTGGAGAAAATAAATCAGGTTGCGGTAACTGAAAACTGCCAACAGGGATAGCAGTATGTTAGTGTATGGCCCTTTTCACACCAAGAAGGGCCCAGATTCAGGCCACCCGCAGGCATGCAACTGCAGGATTTTTGACAGCCTTGCCCGACCAGGTCAGAGCACTTGAGCTGTGTATCCCTAAATAATCACTGGGAAGAAACAAAGCGTTCAGGACATATTTGGGTGGAGCCCAAATATGACAGATGGGAGACAGCATTTACCCAACAGCCTAGTAACACCAGCACATGTGTGAGAAGTGAGAGGTGGCGTGCTGGGCTCTCGTCAGCCTGGAGAGATTTAAATCTGCAGTTCCCCCTTCCCAAGAGATGCCCCAATGTGGACAGGAGCACCAGTTTAGAGAAGGAGAAAAATACCCTGATGGCATGGCCCTGTGCTCAGGTTATTCCCCTGGGAAGGTGGAGACTGCGTCCTGTTCTGACGGGTTCATTTGCCCTTAGCAGCCGTCAGGCTGGATCCTTCCTGGAGATTTTGCATCCATGACAGGACTAATCCTGTGCCATATCAAAAACAACGCAGCCGAGTGCCAGAAAGCACAAATTCAATCAGTGCTCATTAGAAAGTTGCTGTGCAAGTTTAAATCTGTTCCAGCATTGCAGAAGGGGCAATTTTGTCCTGAGAAACAGGATCAGGTATTGTCTGGCCCCCACAGCCAGCATAAATTTTAAAGCCAAAAACTGTTCAGTTCAATAGAAATAGAAGCAAGCTTATATCTGATCCAGATCAGATTTTTTCCTACTGGCAACTGACAGTTGGCAGATACAATATTAATGATGGTAGACCAAGTTCTGGAGTATTTACAGGGTGGTGTGTGCCTTATGTGAGACCCATTTACACATCTTACCTTAAAACAAATGCAGACTGAATTTGCTCGTACTGCCCAAAGCGAAACTCCTTTTTGGTACAATTTGGCAAAGGGGCCATTGAGAAGTGATTGCATGTGTGTACATGCATCAAGAGCAATTCTCTGTACTGTCTTTAGCAAAAAGGATCATTGTTGCTTGACACTAACAAGGGTGGAAAGCAGCGCGGCCCCGCTTGCAGCCTTCAGCCCTTGCAGAAGTTCTTAAATAACTCCCCTGGCTCGCCAGCCTTTTCAGCATGGAGTGCTAACAGCTTGCTTCTGTAGCTCCTGTGCACTCTTTGAATGACACCTTTGTCCCATGAAAGCAGTCTCTGACTCGCTTCTTTTTGCTTGCCTTGCCTTAGCCTCATTCACACTTCACAAAACCACCAGATAGCTCCGTCGGACAAGTTTTGCCTTTCAAGAGTAGCAAGGGCAAGAAAACCAGCTCATTTTTAAGGCTTGAGCTTTATTAATGAAGTGTGTCTGCCTGTGATAGGGAGGACTCGATTTAGTAACCCAGCTGGGTCCCTTCTGGACCCATAGTCCTAAGTTCAAGGAAAAGCTTGGTTGTCAGAGCAAGGTACAGCACGAGGGGAGGTTAAAACGCACTGACATGTTTTGTGGGCTCTCCTCCACCTTGCTTGCCAATTGCATTCCATTACTTACTTGTCCTCCACCTTTTTCATCTCATTTGCTGAATTATCTCTTGCCTGCTTCTCTTCATTCTTTCCCATTTGATGTTCGTTAGGCCAGTTATTACTCTTAATTCAGTGTTTATGAACTGTGGCTGGTATTTATAAACCTTGGTGCCAGCAGTTCGACAGTTGTTCTTAGATGTCCAAGAGAAAGTCAAAGCTGTTGACATAAGTAGGAGTCATGAACTCTGAATGTATAAAAATCCTGTACTGCAGTTTGCGCACTGTAGTGAGTGGTGAGGAGGAGATATCTGTTAGGCTTTCGTCCAGCTGGTTATTCACATGGCTCATTTTGGGGAGGAGAATAGCTTTAAAGGCTGTTTTTCCCTGCAGCAGCTGCAGTCATGCTGATGAGAAAACAGGGCAGTTTACACCAGCTGGCAGCAGCGAAGTTCAGCCTCCTGGTTAGTCACCTCGTCTCCCCAGCGCCTCGGCCACCCAAGTCTGCAAACTGAGAAGAGATCACAAATGGAGAAGGAAACAAAAAACAATGTATATGTGGGCCAACGTTAAAATATAAGGGAATAATCCCTAGATCATCTTCTAATTTAATTATCATCTTTAGTTAGGTTCACTGCAAAAATACAACAAAGAATGTCCTTGAATTGCTCACCTTTGAATTTGCCCACTGAAACGTTTCCGTTCCTCGCCTTTTGTCCTCACCCTGCTCAAGTGTCGCAGCACCTCGTGATGTGCTCAAACGTTGGCATCTGGTGGGGCAAACCGTGCCCAGTGGACCAAATTATCCCTAGGTGCAAAAGCACAACCCCACTGGCAACTCCGTGGCTATGTTAGGAGTATAGAGTAGGATTTACTTCACTGAGCAGAAACGAAAAGAAGGTAGTGTTTTAATGTAATTGAGAGGTTTTATCCTAGCACATTCCTCTGATAATCTAAAAACAACACCAAATATCATAGGAGTCTCCATAATATCTTAAGAGCTGGCAATCTGCAATAATAATGAAACAGCCTGTCTTATGAGGAACAAAAGTATGTAAGATTTTTCATATACATTTATACTGTCTTTATGTAGGTGTATTTACACTTAATTGATGAAAATTCATGTATAATAACTGTATTACAGACTAAATTATGTAACAACTTCAGGGATTTCAAGTTAGGCTCAGGTTGAAACATTAAGAAAGTTTCTGAACTAGCTACTTAAAACTTTTGCTGTAGTGTAAATCAGATTAAGCCATCATTAATATGAAGTATCATGTACGTAGTTTTTTGTTACAATTTTAATTTTATTTACAAACATTAGCTTTCACAAAAGCATCATATATAGCAGTATTTAAATATTGGATAGGTACAAGCATATAACTTCTTGTAACAAGATTCACTTTAAGAAAAACTGAAGAAATAATGAAATAAGTAATAATAATCTCAAAGTTGCTTTTAAGAAGGAACAATAGGGTACAAGACATCCTCAGAAATAGCACTTCTTTCCAAACAGTTTTCTTGGGCTAAATCAGCTGACTAGATGGTTCAGTTGTTCTTAAATCAAATACTAGATTATCCCTAATGCTCAGGTACGCATTGAATACCATCGTGTGTAAGTTGTGATTTTAAGAAACACAGTCAGAATGGTACTTATTCTACCTAAAACAATTAAAAGTTTTGAACAGTTTCTAAGTTGCTGTATGTTTGTCTCATGCAGGTCCTTGTTCATTGTCAACAGTCTTTACTTTGGTAAGCAAACAGTGTTTTCTTTGCCACACATGAAGAAATAATAAGCAGTCCAAAAGTTGCCAGTATTACTGAGGCACCCAAACTGTGCTAGTAGAAAGCTAATAGAAGTCACACTGTGCATCTGTAAATGCTCTCTGCTTCCAGAAGGGCTTGTTGCATCAGCTTACTGAACATATTTTAATAGTATTTTCTTTATGAAGTTCTTTAAAAAAATGCAGCTGAAGGGTAGTTATAATCACTCACTGTTCTTTTACTCAGAGGTGGTTCACAGCTAAGACATAAATTAAAATCTAAAACCAACTTTCCCTTGAGTCATCATTCACTTGGAGAGGGCTTTCTTTTCGAGAGCCCAGCTATCCATCAGTGCTACTTTTATGGCTGCACAGCTCCTGGAGAGTCTGCAGCCCTCCCATTCTTCAGTGTAACTCAGTCCCTTTTCTAGAGTCAGTGAACACAGTAACATAAGAAAAATGGCAAAATGGAAAATTTAAGTGTGACTTTTGGAGCTGCTATGTAGTGGTAGGCCTGCTGAACTGTTCATGATCTCTAACGGGAGCCTGTGATACCTGTTGTCTAGGGCTGTAGTTAGCCAGAGCTGAGTAGGAATGACAGGTACCTTTCTTGAAAAGCATGTCGCAAGACCCAGAAAGTGTCCTGTCTCTGACACTGCAATACAGGAGAGCATAAACTCAACAGTTAGCTTTTTAAATAAATAATCTTGGATTCCTCTATTTCATCTGGCCAAACAAACAAACAAACACATATTTAAACAAATCTCTTTGCCTGTCTTCCCCTTCCCTTTCCTCCCTTGCAGGGTCAGGCATCTCTCCAGTTTTGCTCCCTACTCCAGCTGCTTTCGGTGTCTCTCAGCACTTACTAATCCTACATGGTATTTCATGGGTGAGGGGGAATGTCTCTTTCTTTACATCACCTCCGAAGTTTGTCTCAGGGTCTGTCCCCTGACACAAGCAACCCCCAGTTCCTCTCAGGACTACCCCAGGTCACACTTGTGTCCCATACTCCCCCTCACACCCATTTCTTGGTTTCTTCTCCCTGCCTGTATGCGGGTTGTGCTTACTTCCCCTCGGAGGGCAGCAGCCAGGATAAGAGGGAAGGCAGGTAGCCTGCCTTTTTGTTCTCCTCTTCTTTGCCATCTCTTTTTGGCAGAAAACGTAACTGGTGGGTTGATCTTGGCTGGGTGCCGGGCGCCCACCCGGCTGCTCTCACGCTCTCTTTCCTCAGTGAGACAGGGGGAGAAAACAAGGTCGAAGAGCTCATGGGCTGAGGTGAAGACAGGGAGATCACTCACCAGTTACTGTCATGAGCAAAACAGACTTGACTTGGGGAAAATTAATTTAATTTCTTGCCAATTAAAGGTAGACTAGGATGGTAAGAATCAGCCCCCCACCCCCTTTTTCCTGGGCTCAACTTCACACCTTTATTCAGGGGGTGGAGAATGGGAGCTGTGGTCAGTCCATAACAGTTCCTTCCTCCTCATGCTGTTCCCCTGCTCCACCATGGTCTCTTCAGGTGAAGGGGAATCCCTGCTCCACCATGGAGCAGGAGCTCCTTCCCTCCTTCCCCTCTCACCTTGGTGTCTGCAGGGCTGGTTTTCACGTTTTATTCCTCCCTCTGCCTGTGTGGCTATTTTTTTTTGTTTTGCCCTGACTTAAATCCATTTTCCCTGAGGTGCCGCCATCTTGGCTGCAGGGCTCAGCCCTGCCCTGCAGCAGGTGAGTTGGAGCCAGCTGGAACCGGCTGTGTCCAGCACGGGGCAGCCCTGGCCTCTCCTCACAGAGGCCGCTCCTGCAGCCCCCCGCCCGCCTGGGCACCCGCACCCCGTGCATTGCCATACAGTATGGATACTGTAAGCTGCGGACAAACAAAACAATCCCGCAATTCCAGATTTTTGGCTCTTCGTAAGACCTGAGGTCATGTGGCTTTTCCAAAAAATCTGCCTAAGGGTACCCGGCGTCAGTCACCAGAAAGTTAGTTGCCTGTGTGAAATTACATGCCACAGCTTTGCCACGTGTAAGGTGGAGGGAAGGCTCCATCAGAGGCTGACGCTGGTGTCGATTTGGGTCGGAAATCAGTACAACTGAGGGTTTTTTGACACTTGACTTTTAGATAACTAGAGTGACATGGCTCCCAGCCTCGTATCTCATGATGGACAGTCAAAATCAAAGATTCCTACTGAAGTTTTGCTGTAAAATTTACTCTCGAGTGTGCTGTGTTGTACAAAGACATAGCCCTTTCTTTTTGCTTTCTGACTCTTTATCAGGGAGTGTAGCGATAGGACAAGGGGTAGTGGTTTTAAACTGAAAGAGAGTAGATTCAGATTAGATATTAGGAAGAAATTCTTTGCTCTGAGGGTGGTGAGGCACTGGAACAGGTTGCCCAGGGAAGCCGTGGAGGCCCCATCCCTGGAAGTGTTCAAGGCCAGGTTGGATGAGGCTTTGAGCAACCTGGTCTAGTGGGAGGTGTCCCTGCCCATGGCAGGGGGGTTGGGAGTAGATGGTCTTGAAGATCCCTTCCAACTCCAACCATTCCATGATTCTATGAATAAGTAACTTGAGGGTAAACTGAGTTTTTGATGCATACTATATATGTGGTTTTATTTCAGGTTGGCCGGATGGGTTGGTGTAGCCTGTGTGTGCTGGCACGCCTGCATGCCACGGCGAATGCTTGCGCCTGGCTGTGGGTGCCTCGGCAAATCTGTCACCGGGTTTGGGATGCTCGGCACAAGCAGTGCCATCCGGTCCGAGCCAGTGGATGTGTTGTGCACCCTGATGTTGTTCTGGGACAGATGAATTTCAGCACACTCATATTAATCCATTATATGTCTCTTTCCAGCACAAATGGACCCCCGAGGCCTATCTCCCAGACAAATTAAAAGTGACAGTGATGATGACGACCTGCCAAATGTGACCTTAGATAGCGTTAATGAAACTGGATCTACAGCGCTCTCCATAGCCAGAGCAGTACAAGAGTAAGTATCACATTCCCAGAGCGAGATGAGTGTTGCTGAGGTGCTCCCAGGCTGATGGATGTACCTGCCCTCAGCGGCAGCACAGGGGTGTCCCCCTCAGCTGCAGGCCAGCGTACCTGCCAGCATCTCTGCTGTGTAGCTTCATTCCCTTTAGGAAGAGATGGCTGTATCTCTCATCTCTCTCCGATTCTCTTTTCCTTTCGTTCTCTCTGCTCTCGTTATTAGGTAAAATTTTAAATGGAAATTGTTTTTTCCCCTTTTTTTGCTTGCAAAGCTTGCAGTGTTTTTGTAATCTCTCCAAAGGGAGACCAAGTTAGACCTTCACTCAAAAAATATGAAATTTTTTCTTGACTGAAAGCAGCATCAAGGATTGTCTTCTAGTTGCTGTCAAATAGGAACTACCTACATTTCTCCTGAAGGACAGTGTCATTGAAAGGAAATTAGCGAGGGGCTTTGACCAATTTTTCCATTGCTGTTATTTTTCTGTGTACTTGTACTCACTGGATGGACAAGTAATTTCTTAATTTAATGTCTGTGTTTCTTATTTAAAAAAAAAAAAAAAGAAAAAGTTTATCATGAGCATTAGCAATACTGTAGATGCATGAGCTTACTCAGTCACTGTAGCAGCTGGAAGGGAACCAACTGTGAGGTAAATAAGTATTAATATCCCCATTTTA
This sequence comes from Burhinus oedicnemus, assembly GCA_008921705.1. NCBI lineage: Eukaryota > Metazoa > Chordata > Aves > Charadriiformes > Burhinidae > Burhinus > Burhinus oedicnemus. Next base: position 2,247,702 of record VFFE01007638.1, on the reverse strand, counting down.
TAGGTGAGGAAAATGAGGTTATGCGTAAAGGTCACCCTGTAGGTCTGATGCAGAGCTGGAAATAGAACTAGAGCCTCCAGGCACTGAAGCCTGTGCTAGGCCCACAAAACACATTACTTTATCTGAGAGGTTCAAAATATGGGCATTCTGTACGTTATTAAATGGGAAGAGATATATATATAATTTATTATAGATGCATTTTAAATGTCCTATCTAAAAGTACTTAGTTTTGCTTTGTTTTCCTGGCCATCAGTAGCCAAAAGCACTGATGTTTCCAAAGCAAATGTCCTATTTGCTTAGAGGAAACTAAGCTGTGTTTGAGGGGGAGCTACTTTTTTGGGGTTTTCACCAGACATCCGCTAATTCATTTTCTAGTCAAGCAGAGTAACCTCAAACCTATATTCCTCTTAAGCAGAGATGAAGGGCAAGGCAAGGTGTTGACTCTCAAAGTAATTAGCATGCACCTTCTGACAATGGTAAAGGAAGGGAAGGTTTCTTCACCAGTGACACTATTGCTTGATAGACAGGCCTCACACGTATTTTTAATTTGCTAGTTACAACACCAGGCCCTGAAGTGCTAAGTATTTTTTTCTCAGTTTATAGCACGCGTAATAAGCCAGAAAAATAAAACAACAAATTTTGCACTACATGGTTCTGTCTTTTAATGAAAAGAGGAAGCATGGGGTGCTAGCAAATACTTCTAACATACGGCTGGCAGGCAGATACTATTCTTTGTGATTGGTATCGCTTGAACACTTACAGATTTGGTCAAACCACAAAAAGCTTTTTTAGCTTTTCCACAATGCATTCCACAGTTTGTGAAGGTAAATGTGTTGAATATTACTTGGCTGGCTCTGGAGCATAAGAATTAAATTAAGAAATTTAATAATATAACATCAACTCATCCTTGTTACAGGTTTTATTTAAACAGTAATCTGTTAGTTTATTTCAAAAGCCCCATTAGGAAAATCTAATTTGACTGTGATCTGCAATTTGTTGTCTTCTTTACTTCATTCTCAGTCACAGACAGCACACATACAGCTGTTGAGCTGAAAAGAGACGTTAGGACATTATACCAACTCCACTCAATCCATTTCTTTCTTGGTCTATAGTGAGTACCTTACAGACAGGCTCTATTCTTAATTTAGGCGTCTAATGTGTACCTTAATATTAGATGTTTAGCAAAGCAGTCCATCAAAAATAAAAGCCCGTATTCTACGTACCCTTGTTGCAGAGAGGAAAGTGCCTTTGAAGCCTTCCAAAGGGAGATCCTGTGTGCTCAATTTTAGCATCTAAACTTAGCAGACAGGAATTTCCCCTGAGGACGTGGAAAGGCACCTATTGTTCTGCTGAACAACCGGACAGCGTAGGGGCATGCATAGAAAGACTGCTTCAGTAGGCAGTAAAGCGTAGGTCTAAGCTCAGTGCCTAAGTGAGGTAGGCTTGACCTCACAGTCTAGAAGACTGTCCCACAGAGCGTGTTCTTTGCTAAGTGAGCTTGTAAGCTCTTTCTTGTGAATAGTTATACAGTTAAGAACAAAAAATAACTTCTGGCTGAGAGAGAGTCTTCTCTTCTTGTGGGATACTGGCTGGGAAGTACAGCATGGCACCTCCAAACGGATGGCAGCATCCTTTCTTTCAATACCAGATTGCTGTTGTGCAATCTTGTCTTTGTTAAACAAAATACCAAGCCTAGTTTGTAGATGCTGGTGGCAGGTGCGAGACAACAGTTGACCTCTTCCATGTTGTTTTTCAGACATGTTTTATATGATCCTGCATGAGGATTATAAATATATATGTATGTATATATATTTGCCTATTGCCACCTGTTCTCCAGGAGCAGAACCCTTTGGGGGGTGTTTGCTTTGGGTCGGTCCTGTGTAGCCCCTCACGCAGTGTGTGGGTCTGTGGGGGGATTGCCTTGGTGAGGCTCCTGACTTTCCCTGTGTGCTGTCCGTGGGGTTCAGGATTCATCTTGCATAGTTAGGCATCTGCAACGTAGGTATCTGCATCTGAGCTAGTTATCTCACCTCCCTGCATATGGACCAGATAGCAGTTGGCATGTCCAGGTGGTAATTCTTTTGACCTATTCTAGCTGTCTAATTTAGGGAGAGAGAGTGAGTCAAGCCTATGATCGCCCGTTCCTCTCCATTGACTGCAGACGGTGCAGACAGCTGCCTGGGACACACGTGTCAGCACTGTAGATCTCTGGTGTGAGGTGAGGGTAAGGCAATCCACGGCGCCTGGCTGAGGAGTCAGCGTGCCAGAAGCTGGGACTGACAGAACAATACTGAATGCTCCATCATCTTCCCTTGGATCTAAATCTGCCAGGTGGGGTTAGCAATGCCAAGGTTTTAATGACAAGCTGAAGGAAATAAACTATTCAGTGTCTGGGGAGGAACTGTTTTAATACAGCCATTTTTAAGCTTGTTGTCTTGGAAATTACCCTTATGTGGCTGGGTCACAGGACAGTTTGGAATGCCCATGTGAAAGCGTTGCTTTTCATGTCCTCTAAAACTGGAAGGCATCCGTCTGTGTTGCTGCTTTGTTTCAGGTCCACTATAGTCTTACAAGAAAAAAATTCTCACCAGTAAAAATTGTGACAATCAGACACCAAGAGCCACATGTTTGGCACTAGTTCTTATTTACTTAAACAGAATGTAATTTGCTTGCATATTTGTAAAACAACCAAGTATGACTATTTTTTCTCAGGGAAATTGCCTTCTTGCTGCTAGCTTTATATTGGCTGAGCGTCCAGATTTCTCAGTAGTTCTTTTGGAATGACTTCATAGTCCTTCTTCAGTTCAGCAAACCCAATCAATAATGTGAAGTTATAGATAAACAAAGTCATTATTTCAAGCAGGGTACTTTGGTGAAATTTCTTTATGTGACAGTGCTACTTTATGGTGGTTGCTATGCCTTACCATATTATGGACTAAGAATAATTTATTAATCTCAGATAATATTCTCTGGCTGATAATAAATATTGCAGCAATATGTAGATTTCAGTGGGCTTTGTGTTGTAAGCAGCATTTCATCCTTTTTGTAGTGTGTTTTACAAACTCATTTTGACATGTAGCTTTCTAACAAAGTGCAGATTTGCTTCTGTACGCCTGACACCACTGACGCTTATTACACAGCAAGAATAGCATTATATATTCAGGGTCAAATCTCAGATACAGTCTAGAAATCTTTATGAAGCCAAGGGAAGAGAAGGCATTAGTCAAGCCCTAGAAGACCAGTAAAATTTTTTAAGGGCCCCCATCGCAGGCAGCATGCTGTTCGCTCAGCCTGGCAGCTCTTCCATCCCTATGTAGCGCTGATGCAGTGGGGCTCAGGAACCATCTCCATGGTACATAGTAATGCAGACCCTGAACAGGGCATTCATCTCCTCCTTTCCCTGCACATCTGCGCAGTAAAATACATTATTTTACAGCATGCAGCTCTCTCTCCGCATGCACTACATAAGATCTCCTACTTGTGGAGGCTGAGGGCAGAACTGGAAGAGGCAGAGGGTGATTTTTTGCACGAACTTTTGACTAGTGTATCAGTAAAAATCCAAAGATCCAGGAATTCCTCTTTCTGTCTCTAGACTCTTTTCTCCTTAGGGGTTGTAGGCAGAGGGAACCCCTTTGATGAAACCGTTCTTTCAAATAATGTCAAGGAGCAGGTGGACTATGTGTATAAACTGATGATGCTTAAGGTAGCTTCTTGTTTTTCTGGGTTGGTGGAGAGACAGAAAATTCAGAGAGGAAGTCCTGGATACTTGGAGTTAGAGCTGCAGTTAATTCATAGAAATGTGATTTGTCATGTGAATGTGGCCGTGGTGACCTTTAGTGTGAACGCTTCTTTGCACTGAGCTGGGTGCCGCTGAGTGCTTGTATGAAAATGAGATTAGGGGCTTTGACCGTACCCCCTGTTCTCTTTGGCTATATTATGTGGTTAATACATTGATACTGATGTGATCATCTTACTTTATTTTTAAATTCTGCTGGCTTTTATTATTGCAATACAGTGGAAGATAGTTTTGGATACTGCACTAGCGAAAAAGAAACTCCACAGCAGACAGACAGTATAGCCACAGTACCAATGTACTCTCTTAAATTGGTATGTATTTTTCAAGTCTGAATTTTTCTGCCTAGATCTCTTTTTTTCTCCCTCCTCTTCTTCAGTTTAAATCAACTTCTGTGGTTGATTTTTATCTCTTTTGAGGTTTATAACTGTGTTCCCATCAGCCATTCATTTTCTGCACTGGTGTTTTTCCTGCTTCATCTGCAATCATTACTACTATTGTGCTATTCATTATAGGGAACTTTCACCTCAGTTTTTTCTTCTAGTTGCAGACAAAATACTTTGTCCTGAGTCTCCAAGAAACATAAGCAAGGGTGTTTTGGCAGTAGTTGTGCGAACTTTGCTTTTCTCTCTTCTGGTACATCCGCCCTCCGTGAACATTTTAAAACTGGCACGCAATTGGATGGCGATTTTACAGATGGAGAACTGGCTAGTGCTGGTCCGGAATTTCTCAATAAAGCTTTTTTTTTCACTGGAGAATGTTAATTTGTCAAAAGCAAAATTGTGGGAATACATCAGTTTCAATTTTACTTTTCTCACAAACATTTCCCAAGTCTGGGATGGGTTTTTCTGTTGCAGTAAGGCTTTAGAGCAGAAGATTGCACGGTTGCTGCAACACTCCAGGGGGGAAATTGGATCCCACACTGAGAAAGCAGAACTACCCGTGGGCCTCCTGCCTCCGCACAGGCTGTTATGCTGTGGGGCTTCTTCTCAGCCTCCTCGAGAGTCACCCTACAAACTGAACTGATTTATTAAACGTAAATAGGGAGAGAGAGATGTGTATGCAGATATGTAAGTGAAAGACACTGGTAATGTGGAACCCTGTAAGGCAGGCAGTCGTCTGTATTATGGTTGATGCCCCCATTGTGTCATTATTTCAGGGATGTTTCTGTTCTAGTTTTGTTTCATTTCTTGTCAGCAGTCTCAGACATGTATCCTGTGGCAGAAAAAGTTTCTGCAGTGAAAAGTGTTGCTGGTGCAGAAGTTGGCTAATGACCCAAGGGCATCATTGAGCTGGCAGAGGTGTTCTGTGTCTAGGCTAGCTTAGGGAACCTCTGGGCAGTACTGGACTGTCCAGTTTGGAAATATCCTTGCAGCAAGGTTCATCTCTCACAATGTAATTTATCTAGAAGTTAGGCTCAAGTATTTTGGATTTCCTCAGTGCAGAGGTGTGCATACTTCCAGGTCCAATCATCTCATCAGTTGTGATCATCTACCTTTTGGAGGTGCCTGCCTTCCCCAATGTTTATAAAAAAGCCTGGACAAATGGCTTAGGGAGAGTGATAAACCTTAATGTTGCTGAAGTTATATATGAGAAATCCTGCTCTATGTGATTTTCTAAGGCCATGCTGGAAGTGTGTGACTGAAGAGGAAACTGAACCAGTACATCTAAACTACTATAGGTGTGATTTCTCCTACCTACATGCAGTTCAGATAGCTCTTTAAAGAAGTACTGACTTCTTCTACAGTGTATTTATATGGCACTTTACACACGTTCTTCTAGTAGAATTTCAGTTCTCAGAATCCTCTGTTTCTGTATAAAAAGGAATATGCCTAAAGCTGTACTGAAGGACTTCTACTGCAAGAGCTTGAAAGCCCTGTATACCTTTGGGAATTGCTGTTCAGGCACTATGAGCCTTTGATTTCAGTAATCCAAATGGACCTATACTATTCTAAAAAGGTTCTTTTTCTGTTGGGTGTTCTTTTGTTTGGGTTTTTTTTGCATATGTGATATTTTAAAAAAAAAAGTTTAGTAACTTGACAGTTGGGCAGTAAAATCAAAGGATGCCATTCTGTGCATGCACAGAGATTCTGGGATTTTTGGTCTGGAAATTTCATAGTATATGTCCTAGAGCCTTTTGCCAGGATAAGATTTCCCATCAGCCAGTGATCATTGGGAACAAGTGCCAGGTGGACAGCAACTGTAAATCAAAAGCAGCTTCTACAAAGAAATTGACATCACTGCCTGCTTTGAAAGGACAGTATTGCTTAAATGACAGTGTATTAGGAGATAGGGGTATTGTCAAATTGTTCCTGAAGAAAGATAATTTAAAAATAAAAGTGCTTTTAGCTGGGACTACACAAAATTAAGTTTTCCTATCTCCCCTATAACAGTAAGTTACCATGACTGTTGGGTAGATGAATCTAGAGCAAGGAAACATTGTCATTAGGATGTCTGTTCTCTTCTTTTGAATCACTTTGAAGTGCTAGACATTGTTCTTCACTGCGTATTTTACCATACCATTGCTAGGAGTAATATTTTCCTTTCAAGAGAAATACTTAAATTAAGTGCATAATAAGCTGGAAGAACCAAGGAATCCTAGTTCTGTTAAAAGTCCACAGGAGTTTTACCATTAACTTCATTGGGTCTGATGATTAACCCTGAACTGTAACAAAAGTCTGGATGCTAAAAAGAAAAAAAGTAACTCAACACTTAGGCTATTTGGGAACCAGCACGGTGCAGCAAGAGAGGGATTTGTAACATGTATGGGTTCACAGATACCTTTATGTCTCTTTCATTACCTTTATGCATCACAAGCAAACTTTCAAATATCTTGTTTCCCAGCTTCAGTTCAGTGTCTATATTGAATTGTCTCATAAAATTTCTTCTCAGAAGTAGATTAAATTTGTTAATTAATTTAAATTTTAGTCTAAGAAGTGCCAATCTTGTCAAGGTAGTTATCAAACTTTGCCATTATTGGAATTTTACATTGCTAAACACATTTACACAAATGTGCTTTGGAATAAAATGCCCCAAAACAGTAGAGTATGTTTATAATTCATGTAATACCTTTTTATCTTTGGAGTGCCTTGCAAACATTAACTAATTAAATTGTACAGGTCCCCTGTGTGTTCAAATATTATAATTATCTGCAGGTTAGTGACTTGCTCAAGGCCATGCAGCAAAGCAGAGGATGAGCTGGGATCAGGAACGTCTGCCTTCTAGTCCCATGCTTAATCCACTACAATGTGTTGCTCCAGAGTGAAGCTTGAGTCATTAGTGGTTAGGCATGTGAAATGCATTTTATTGATAGGGAGGCAGACATTGTGTAATTGCTTGAAGAGCATGACACCAAAGAATGAATTATAAATAACATTATGCATTGCTGCTACTCAGCAGTTTCTACACCTATTTGGCATCTGTTTCCCTTGTGATTCGTTTTTCAGCTTTTTCTGTTTTTTCTTTTTAAATCAGCACAGAAAGCAGAAGCAGAGCTGTATGCATTAAGAAATCCAAAGCTGTGGCAAATACTCATCAGTGCAGACTTGATAGCAGAACACTGCCAGAAAAAGCCACAATAAAACTACCTAGGTGAACTGCTACCTTGACTTACTGATAAGAAAAAGAAAGACCATTGTCCTCTGCTGTCACCTAAGCCAAATTTACTTCTTTTTTTCATTATCTAGATCAGATAAATTTTTATCACTCCTTTTCCATAAGGCAGTTCCTGTGATTTTGGGGCAGACAAACATGCAGCACAATTAAATCTTAATAGCAGTGCTTATACTGATTTATGGAAAAATGTTTCCTGAGTGTTTAGATCAATGCATGCAAAACCACAAAAAAAGTTGTGTAGGTCACAGGTATGTAAGCTGCATGCAAAGGAGGGCACTGTTAAGAGGGGAACACTGTTTAGCAAGGCATAATTGAGTGAGCATTTGAATACACGGATCTTAAAAAAAAAAAACAAACAACACATTTTTACTACCTTTTTCTTTTTTCCTGCACAATGGGAAAAGATTGTGCTAGGTTTTCCCTGTATTAGTTTAATCCTCTTTCACTAGTAGTGACACCACTGCAACCTCATTTCTCACAGCAAGTTCTTTTTAGGCTGGAGATAAAAGGGAGTGAAAGGAAGTTCCTGGATGATGGATATGGAAGAGTTTTTTGTACTGAGCCCGTGTGCCAAGGAGGTGTTGTTCTCCATGTGTATGTGACTGAGGACATCAGTGTTACTATTTTGGACACATCAAGGAAAGGATAATTGGAGCTTAAAGCCACCACATGTATGAAGTTACTCTAGCCAAAACAAAAGGAACTGAAGGCTGAAAGAAAGACTAAAGCAACACGATGGCTGAGATAATAGCATCTAATCCTGAGGTGTGTCACAAGTAATGATAGTCACAGGTTTCAGAGTTGAAGCTGAGCACCTTCATTGTTACAGCCATGACAAACAAAAGATGTGTCAAGAATGAAGTTTTGGGTCACATTTTTATTTATGTACCTTTCTGGGATATGCTGAGTTGCCACAAGATACAGCGGTGCAAGGAAATACAAAAACTGAGGCAGGCAGAAGAGAAGGAAGAGAGCAGGGTGGATCAGAGGAGGCAGCAACAGCCAAACCACTCTTGCCTAGCATGTATCACTAAGCCTAGGCAGTGTGGAGCAGGCTGGCAGGTACTGAGGTCAGAGGCTGCCATAAAAAATACTTATCCTAAGGCCTGTCTACAGTATCTGCTGCTGGTGGAAATCTCCAGCATTGCAAACAGAGCCTGAAAAATGAGATAACCTGGAAATGACCAGAAGCTGCCAGCAGGCATGAAAAGAAATACTTGCATTTATGTACTCATTAAAAGTCAGCAGGAGTCTCAATCTTGTCAAAATATCTCCCTTGATTATTTGCATTAAAAATACAATATTTAGCATAGGGCTGGGATACTGCGTGATAAATAAGGGACACACAATGCTGTCAGATAGACAGCTTCACATAGAGGTCACCATGGTGTTTCTCTTAAGAACTGATGGCAATTGCTATTTCTGTGACCAGTTGCTTATCAGGGCCAAAGAGTCAAACCATTCATAAATAAGTTCACAGGAGGAACTGGAATAATGACCGAAATCTCGGTCATTAAATTTTCAAAAGCAGAGTAACAGGATAATATTGTATAATAAAATATTTGCTGAAAAGTATTTACTCAGCTAAACAAGTTGATTCCCTTTGCACTCAATATTTCTACTTCTGAACTACTTGCTGTCTGTATTACATCATTTCTGAGATTCTTAGCCACTACTAAGCCGTAGTCAAAATAAAATGTGTTTTTCCTGTTGCTTGAGAGGAACTACCAAGTACTCGCAGTTCTGTAACAGGTATATCTTTGTCAGTATACCACATGCCATAGATGTACCATTATACCCATATGCTTGCAACATCTGTGAAATACTGCAGGTACTCAGAACCAAAATGAACCATAACAGCACCGGCACTTGAGACAAGGTGCAAATTACTTGCTTTGGGAGGGGTCTGGTGGAGGTGTTGTGAGGTTATAAAACAGGTGATTGGCTCCAGCAGTGTTTCAGAGCACCTACACAAGGCATCAACACTCCCACAATATAGTCAACACAGAGTTAAACGCTCTGAAGTTCAACGGAGAGAGCAACCATCTTCCTAGACCCAGCTGCTTACCTGCTAGTTACATGGCTATGAGTCATCTCTGTTCTTTTTGGAGCTTGGGCTTCTGACCTGTAGTTGTTCATTAAAATACAGTTTGGGGGAAAGAAAAAAAAAAAAAAGGCTTACATTCCCAGCTTCCCACTGTGGAAAATAAGAGATCAAGTACTTTGTTCTGAGCTTACCTATTTCTACCTGTTTTAAAACCCCCAGAGCATGTTGTCCTCTTCCTACCAGCCTTCACTCTGTTTAAAAATGTGACAGCGGCAGCAGTGGTGCAGCCACCCACGTCTGGCATAAAAACCTAGTGGTTAGAGCACTGACTCAGGAAGCCAGATACCTACATTTGCCAATTCTAGAACACAAGGTTAGGATGCAAAAGATATCCAGGAGTGGTCCTACGACGTCCTTTTCCTCTTCTTTTTCCTCCTACACTTGTGTTTTGGATTGGGAAGTGACTATTATGGATCCCTTCTATGCTGAATCCGTGTTCTCAGGTGTGTTTTAGCCATTTTCATAGCACAGATAAGGTTCAAGCCCCAGAGGCATGGGTTGGGTATTTCTCTCCGTGGTTTCTGGATCAGAGCAGAGGCTGGATGGGAGGCCACAGCCATTCGGCTTTCAGGTGAAACAGAGAGGAACGTAGTAAGTTTTAGGTGTCTGTGAGGTTGGTTGGAGGATGTCTGGGTGTCTTTCGCTTCAGTGCCTGGATACTGTAGGTTCTAACTGGAGTTTAAATTGTCTGCTAAATTTCCCACTGACAAATACTCATCTTCACCAACTGTATTTTTGCCTGCCCTATTGCTTAGTTGTTAAAAAGGGGCCTTTATGGAAAGAAGTGTACAAAATGTAGAGTCATGACTTCTCGGTGATGTATTGCTGTTTGTATCAGCTTTAGGAATAAATACTTTTCCAATAAGACACAGATGATTATAATTTAATTGACATGGGAGAGAACGGTCAATTTTATGGTTTCTAGTTGCCATTTTCCCAGTGCATATTGATTTCAGTTGAGGGCTAATGGAGAAGGGGAGATTTTATCCCTCTGCCCTTTGATTAGGTACTGACATAACTGTGAAATAAAATCTGTACGTAGTGATACCATGGGACAGGTACCTGAGATATGTTTCTGAAGAAGAAAGAGACTCTACATGAAGAGTTGGAAAAAATTGTGGAAAAAAACCAGTATTAGACTGTGATAGAGCTAATAACTTAGACTTTGAAAGTTCTTTACATCATTTTGTCGTCTTGATAGCAGGATTTCTGTCTATCAGAAACTTAACATTTAAGAAATGGCAAAATCAAGCAAACAGTAAAGAAGACCAGTATTTACTGTACACTTGAAACAAGGAAATGTGAGAGGTTCGAAAGATACAGTGCAAATTCTTGGGAGAAAATTGATTATTTGTAGGTTTCCAAGGTCCAATGGAAAGTGCAATTATATAAATCAAGAGAAGTTGCTTTGAAAATTTCTTTTTCACTTTCAACAATTACTATGCCAGCCTGGCCATTTTAATTGAGCATTATAAAGGATCCAAAATGTTTCCAGTGCAAATGCATTCAGCTGCTAGTGTGCTAGAACATTTTTACGATTCATGTTATTATTCTAATATTTTTGCTAGTTTCTTGGGCGTTGTCCTCAGACTAATTTCATGGTACATTTAAGTCTAAACCACAGAGAGAAGGACTGAAGGGGGTTATTCATGCTCTTGGCTTTCTACAGGTTTTTCTTTTTTTTTTTTTTCCCTAACATGGTGGAACTGTTTCCAAAAGCCAGCTGTATGATGCTTCTTGTTTGAGCACAGGCAGTAGATCAGAATTTGTCAGTGAAAAGGAGCATTCCACATAGTCCAAATCCCAGCATAGGAATTTATACAGCTATGACGTTGTATATGTGTGTTGTTCAATATTCCAAGTAATATTGTAGAAGATTATCTATTTTCCCTCAGTTTTAAGTAAAAAGCATTAAAGACTAGGTTTTTCAGTGATGTATTGGGAATAATATTACTTAAGCAGCAGAATTCTGGGAGTGGACATTTGCTCCAGCCCCTATTTCCTTTTTGTCCAGTGTCTGCCTAGTCTAGATTCTCATTAATGTTTTCCTTTTGGTCACTGATTATTTTTTAATAAGAAAATACGATCCACCATGATCCAGAATTACCACTAAGTGACACCTGGGCCCTTAAGCTTTGACTCTGCTCCCTTGCAAATTAATGGCAGAGCTCTTAATCACTTGCTTAGCATTAGTTGGGACCTCTACAGCAATTTCAGTTTAAGAAGGAGTTTTAAGCAAATGGGAAAATCCTAAAGTCCCTTCCACACTGAGGCTTTGTGCTTACTTTGCAGTAAGTGTTCCTCAAGCTTGTTTAAGTCCCCTGCAATTGTTTGGGGTAACTTAAAATTCCTAATTGTCTGTGTTCAATTTCCAGAGAGAGCATGTGGGGCTGTGCCAGGTCAGCTGTTAACCCTTTTCGTTTTTTCAACTCCAGGTATGAAGCATTTTATTGTGTATTATATAATGTTCTGTTTTATTGACAAAGTCTAGTAGCAGTGCTTTTCAGCTTTCTTTCCCTCTTTATGTCATGGCTGGGGGATACGTGGGGCTGGGCAAGGTCCAAAGTTGATTTTTGCTATTGCTTTTTATATTTTGGGGCTGGGAGGGTGGTGGTGTGCATCATGGGAAAGCTGCATTTTTTTTTTTTCCAAGTCCCAGTGACTAAAATATGAGAAGAGAAAAAAAAATACCCTGTCTGATGTTTGATAATGCAGTTTAAAATGTTGAAAATAGTCTACTGAAATTGGGTAACCAAGTTAACGTGAATCAATGTCGCTCATGTTATAATGGGTCATTGCCAGTTACCATGAAACAGTCAACAAGCGAGGCTATAAAACACAGGAAGAGATCTTTGCAAACATCTCCTTGATTTTTTTCCAAGAAAGTCAAAATTGTAAAACCTTACTGTATAATGCACCTAGTAGATGCCCTGCTTTAGAGTGCAGAGTTTACGTACAAATTCAGTGGAGGGGGGTAACTGGGAGGTTTCAGCAAGCATTGTGATGCCATAAGGTGCCTCAGATTCAACTCACTTGCCCAAGTAGAAATGATGTCGTATGACAGAAGGGACCTACCAGCGCTGTTAGGGTTCCTGTTTTTGTTGGATTCATTGCTACTGTTTTATTGGGTTTTAAAAAAGTGTGCAATGAAATGTCCACTCTCAATATGTTGCTTGCTTATTTGTCCTCCCCCATTATTTTGTTTGTTTTGTGGGTCCCTAAAAAGGTTCCTTTGGAGTCATGTTCATTGTGTGACAAGTGTAAACCCATCGACTCACTGTTAGATCGGCTCTTAGTAATCCGTGGGCCCTCTATCTGTGGAGTACAGAAGGAAAAACAACTTCACATATTCAGTATAAACAAATAAGTTGCAGAATAAATCTAATTCTTCACATCTATAAGAAGAGCTAAGCTTCATAATAAAATTAAGAAGACAGCATGTTTAAGAGAATTACACTTTCAAATTGCTAATGAGTTGTCAAATACAGAAATCGTTCCTCAAATCTACTCCTATCTCCAATTTGCAGTTAAGTGCATTACAGCTGGTGTATTTATATTAAAAATTTGCAGGATCTTATTACTCGAACATTTTCAAAGTAGCAGCAGCAACTTCTCTGTTAAAACCAATACAAATCTTTTAAGGTTTCCTTGGGTACGAAATTGAGACAATAAGTTTATTTTTTAAAAAACCTTAGAATTTTCTTTGATCTGGTTGAAATTGTCAGTGCAACCTCAGAAATTATTCTGAAGAGCCTACTAGTCTCCCAAAATGTTGTGTTTCTAAAATAAATTTATATTGCAGATAAAATTTTGACTGTAGGCTCCTTTAGCCAAAATTAGCAATAATACTCAGTATAATCAGTAATATATTAGCTTCTGTTCTATAGGAAACATTTTCAAGAAGGGGGCTTATGTTGTCAATTTTTTGCTCTTTTCAAAATGCTGTCAATATTTTGCTCAAAAAATTGCTCATGAATTTACATGTAGAGTTTATGCATACCAGAACAATGAATATGAAATCCTACGAATGAGGTCCTTTGAACAACATGCGTGGTTAGATGTAGATAAAGGTGGCATAAATCATCTCATGTACCAATTCTAACCACTGCAAGTTTGTTGGCTCTGACTGGAATGAGATGAGACTGAAATGTAGTATTTTGGTGAGGCAAATAGCTACTAATAAAAACATAAACTTGAAAGAGAGATATAGGGTCTTTTATGTCTTTTTAAAATAAAGGACCAAATTGTTCAAGAAAGTCATGTCTGTCAAACCTCGTTTAGACCATGTGGACCTGTCTGTAGAGTGAAAGGTCGAAATGAGGCCAATGAGATGAGTATTTAAGTCAGGGTATCATTTGAAAGTATGAATTCTTATGGTGCACTTAAAACTCCTTACACTGCTAGAGGAATATTCATCACAGCTGTTCTTGCTTCTTGGAGTATGGCTCTATTGCAGTTCAGGAACAGTAACTGCTTGTCAGAAGTGAAGTCTGCTACAATTAAATACAGCTATATGAGCGTACATATCTCATTTGAATGAAATTTCATGGATGCCCAGTTGTTTGTTGTGTTTGATTTTTTTAAATTTTGTATTACTAAAGTTATCTTTTTCCACTAAACTTCAAGAAAGTTATTGTTCCATAAAATTACACTCAAAATTATGATATTTTAGTTACGAAAGTACAGAAAAATTCTGAGATACTTGATTTTCTTTGTGGTGGCAGGGGAACAGAATGGATCACAATGTCTTGAAGAAACATTTTTTGTAGGCTGCTTTCCCCTTTTTTTATTGGACTCGTGAAATCTACTGAAGGCTGTAAGTTTTACTCAAAACTGATCCCATGCAAATATTCTGCACCTGCTGACCTCCATGGATGGCCATAGGCTGGGACTATTGCTCCAGTTCATACATGTCTAACTGTTCTTTTCCTGTGAAATGTTGAGCATTTTGTCCGTACTGCCTCCCCTGATCCAGAAGTGCCCTGATCCACCATTTCACTGGTGACAAAGTGATACTACGTGTGAGTTTCAGATGTTGGCGGGCACAGTGTGCCTCTTCGTCCTTGGTGTCTTGCAAACAGTACTGCTTTTGCTCTTGTATAATTTACCCCTGTTCTTCTTTTTAACACCTCATTCCACAGGCTTGGCCAGAGGGGAGATGTTTGGCAGCTGGAGGACCCAGATGCCAAATACTGGAATATAGCTTTCCTGCATTGGCATGTGAGTTCATGGCTGGCTTCTTGGCTTGCAGCTCTGCTAGCTTCTTGGCTAGGTGTCTAGCTGGCAGCTGTAGCACTGCCTCTGGGGCGATGTTAGGGTCAAGCTGCTATGGAGTTGGATGACTTTCCTGATCTGAATTACCCTGCCGGACACCATTTTCACCTTAGTTTGCTTTGACTCTTCACTATTCGAAGACGAATGTTTGCACTGTTACGTTTTATTCCTGCCATTTGTAAGACTAACTCGAAGCAGTAGTTCTCATTTGTCACCAGTTCAAAAAGAAAATAAGCATTGCAGAGTACACTGTTTCACTTGTTAGGATTCCCATTCAGTCAGTGGGAATGTAAGACCCAAGTCTGTACTTGCAGTTCATCTCTGGAACGAAATTGTAACTAGACAGCACAGGCTTTAAAAAAAATATATTTCTTATGTCTAAACTCTGATTGCTTTTAGCCATGAGTGAATCTAGCCTCTGTCAAACCAGAAAAAAATATGCATTTGGGGAGACAATCTGGATCATTTTTAAAGAAAAAGGATAAGCAATAATGATCATGATAATAAGTAGGATGTTACTGGTAATAATTAAGAGCACTGCCAGAAGAAAATGCTTGATCTCTGCCTGATTTGGAATGTCCTCATTACATACTTTAGTTTTACCTCAGGTTTTTGGTTTTGGTTTTTTTTCATAAATGAGGTAATGAAAAATTAATCCATCTAGGATAGCCAAAGCATTTGAAGTTACTCCGTAATCTACGCCTTTTCCTCCATGCAGCTCAGTGCATAAACATTACTTCCAGTGGGAAAAACTGCAAAATCAGGAGGTCACTAAGGCTCTGGATACTTACAGTAAAAGAGAGATTAGTCATACCTGCTATGAAATTTTCATTCCCTCACTCAGCTGTAGCGAGAATATGTTGTGCTACACTGGAGGCAGTGGTAGTGGTATCTCTATTGCATACTCACAAAACTTTTTTAACACTTGAGCAAATAGCACTTGTACCTCACTTGGACACAAACCTGTATGTTTAACTTGTATGTTAACCTGTATGTTAAGGTTAAGCTTTGCAGGGTGATCTGACCTCTGAGGAAAAGCACCTGAATTCCCCATTAAAATCACTGGAGAGACTTGCATGTCTCAGGAGCAAGCAAAAAGGATACCCTACCCATATAGTTTAGGTGTATACTCCACTGATGGCCTAGGGAACCTATGTGCTTCCATAGGAATACAGCCCAGTTACATTAGCTAAGTCATTATGAACTATATAGGGAACCAGGAAGAACTAAAAGGTAGTCAGAGGTAGTCCGCATAGCCCTTTCTGGATAACGGAGCAGGGATGATTCTTTTGAAAAACAAGCTGGCAGCAGCAACAGCAGTATTCCCACCTTTTGCAGGAGAGCTTTGGTAACTAGCTTGTCAACGAAGTAGGAGACCTGAGTTTTAGGTTCTCAGCACAAGCATCGCAGAGATGTTCCAGTCATTAGGATCCTTGGCATGGGCCTCATCACATGACATACTTGGGGAGCAGTGGAGTCTCTCATCTTCCTTCTTGCTGAATATTGGCCATTGTACAGACAGGAGCACAGAATTCACAGGATGGGAAGGAGAGTGGGTAAGAAGGGCATGAATCCTCTGTGAGCGCGGACAGGACTGGGACTGTAGGCACTGTTCCCTGGAGCAACATTAGGCCAGAAACAGCTATGGGTACTGAAGTAGAGCTTTCACCATTCGCCTCTTGGAGCTGAGTGTCCACATTTCTAGTATGGAGCCAGGATCCCATTTTTTATCCAACCTTTCAGCCTCATGGTTCTTGCATTGCTGGTCTCAGAGTAGACTTGCTTCCATAGATGCTTATGCAGGAGATCCAAAGTCCTTATAGCTGGGTTTTCCTGGGATGGAGGAGATGCTGAATCAATCAACCCTTCTGTCTGAGAAGGACCTACAACCAAAGTCCCTTCTTCCCTGGGAAAATGACTTGACCATGAGGCTACAATACGACAAGTTGCTAGTGCCACCACCATCAACTCTGCCTGCCTTTTGTGAGCTTCTTCACAACACAGGCAAAGTTTAGGATGCTGCCCTGCCTGTAGGTGGAAAATGGGCACCTGCCAGAAAGAGCGTGTGTGAACATATGACTTGTGGTAGGTGCCCGAAGAAGCTCCAGCTTAACAGTGAAGGACCTCATGAAGGACATGCTGAGTAGGACTGTTCATGGGACAGTGGGTGGGAATGCAGTCATGGACCTAGGAAGGCTTTTGGGTATCTGCCTCCCAAATTAGGGTTTCAGCATGCCAATTTCCACACTTCTCCACATACTCACCTTCCAAACTGTATTTTCTCCATTCAAATGAGCAAGCTTTCAGTGCTTTTTAATGTAATACACTTAAAGATGTTATTCCATTATCTAGAGTATTCCTTTCCCCCATTTACCTGTTTCTGCCCTTTTGCCTCTCAAAGGACAGATCTGGCTGCCCTTAGTTTGTACATCTCAGCCACAATTTCTGCCCCATTAAAGAGATTCTTGTCACTTTCTGTATTGCAATGGCTTTGGAAATCATATATAAGGTAGATCAAATTATCTTCTTTTTTTAAAAAAAGGCAGCTATGGTTGTTGTCCCTTATGCATTCTTTTCAAGCAGAGAAACAATGTATGCTGTTAAAAAAGGAAAATAAACAGCTGCAAAGATATTTTTCTTTTCCCTTGCACCTCCAGTACGTTCTGTAACCCAGT
This sequence comes from Burhinus oedicnemus, assembly GCA_008921705.1. Lineage (NCBI taxonomy): Eukaryota > Metazoa > Chordata > Aves > Charadriiformes > Burhinidae > Burhinus > Burhinus oedicnemus. The sequence goes on along the minus strand of VFFE01007638.1, from coordinate 2,230,238 downwards.
TACTGTAATTGTTTTTAAAGTTTTTTAAACATGCATACTGTCAAGAGGTTGCAGTAAAACAAGTGTAAGTATTTCTCATAAGGCCAATGTGACCGCAAGGGATGAAAAAAGATGACAGAACAAACAGAAAATCCCATGTTTTGTTTATCAACATCTTTTTTTGCCTAATGGAGGATACTTGGAGAGAGAATCTGTTTACTTCAATGAAAGACTAGCTTCGGGTTTGCTGATTCCCAAGGCAAAAGGAAGGCACACTTCATTGTGTGTGATAAGCTAAAGTCATTTCTGGATTTGTATGTTGCATTTTGACGTGATTAAATGTTTTAAGTCTATTGATTTCATGCTGGGGATTAATGATGCTGAATGAAAGAGCATCAAAGAATAAAACACGTTTACATGCTCGATTACAATACCTTAAAAAAGAGCCAGAGTACCTATTATTGGATGAGATAAGAGCAGCGTAGGAACCAATCATGCATTCTGCATTGAAAGGAAAATGAACTTCTTTAGGCATAGAAAGAAGAAGAAGATCGAAGATTTGATAAGGATTGACTATACCTTTCTGAATGCTTGACACTTGTGTTTGACTCGTTATTTTGGAAAAGGGGATTAAAGAGGTTTCATTATCAGTTGCCACAGATCTGTTTTACTGAACCAATCAAAGCATGATGCTTAGCTGCTTGGGATTAATGAGATGATCCTTTAACTGGAGAACTTGTTGGTGATGGCCTGTTAATAAAGGACAAGACCCAAAGATATTCAGTACAACTGTGGACATGAGATACAGTAAAGATGGTGTTTGCCACTTTGAATTTGCATAATACTTTTAGATCTGTTTGCCTTAGCATATTAACTCAAAAAAATATCATTATCTTAAAATGTTCATAGTACTAACTGGTTTCTGCTCTCTGCAAATGTTCCTAATGGCTGTCTAGATTCATGGGTCATATCTGGGTTTGCAGTTAGGTGTCACATTCTGTTTACCAAGATAATAGTCAATGAAGATGGAAAAGACCTATTGGCTCATTAAATCCATCCTGTTGAAAGCGCAATATAGGCTCTTCCAATAGTATTAAACTGTTAGTACCCCTGATGTTAGCCAGAGTGCCAGGGAGAGAATTTATTTGTGCTGTATCTGTGGAGAAGGATGCCTTAATGATCGTTAGTATGTGAAATACTTGATGCACATGAAATACTCCCTACCGAGCTGGGGAGAAGTTTAAACGTGCAATCTAATACAGCTGAGTAAATATCTGATGAGGCCAGCTCATGCACACATTCATTTTTTCTCTGCTGACGCTCTGATCCGGATTAGTGTATGTGAAATGAATTCAGCAATCTGATACAAACTACAATTCATTAGTCTCAGAAGGGGTTGAATGATTATCCTGGGATTGTGGCAGTGGGGGGGGGTGGGTTGGGGTTGACAATGTGAGGTTATTTTTTTTTCCCCACTTCCACTGCTTAATACAAGACCTGAAGCCCTTAGTTACAGAACAAAGTGTCTGAGCAGTAACCAAGCTTGTGCAAACCCAAGAGAAGAGTAATGACTGTTCCTCGCAAGCTTCCTGCCTCGGTGCAGGTGCAGAAATCAGAAGTTCCTGAATAATTCATAAGGTGCAAATTAGCCCCAGCTTGCTCCCACTGCTCGAATTTTGCTTCTGCTTACCTACCTAGTTGCTAGAAAGAACAGAAATAAAGGAAGCTTGGGAAACTAGGGAGGGCATGGCAAAACGTGTTACAGTTTAAAGGCCAAAGTCACAGAGACTGCTGAATACTGGGTGTGTTTGAAGGCTCGGTGCTTATTGAGGAATTAGACTGTGCATTGATTATTCATGAAGTGTTTTCTCAGGCAGAAGTAAGCTCTGGGGACCCATTCCATTGCTCTCGGAGAGGGAAAAAACTTCCTTTTAAGAATTAGGTTTTTCCCGCTTTTATTGTTATTGTTTCTAAAAATTATTGGTTAAAAAAACCTCTTAAAAGCTCATTTAAAGCCTATTAAGCTATTTGAGAGAGTGTGCATTTATGTTGTTGCTGAATTCAAGGGTCCAGAGAAATTTGATGAGAAATTTTGGATGTTGGGATGGTTACTGCTTCAAGTAAATGTGGATTCCAAGGGCTTGTATGAAACTAGTTATATCTGGAAATGCAGTGTGTAATTAGCTTGTATTTTTATCATTTAAAAGGCAGCATTCCTCTGTTGTAAATACTGTTAGTGATGGTTACCTTTTCTATTGGGTTACTTAGCTGCTTTTCGGCCCAGGATGAAATGAGAGGCTAGTGTTGCTTAATCCTTCTGCTGCACAACATTGCAGCTCACCCAGATATCAAGTAAAAGGTTTTGCGGAGCACTGTTGTTATGGGAGAGGGGAATTCCCGACATAGATCTTTGACTAGTTCATGTGTCACTGCGCAGTATAGAGAGGAGCTGGTCTGAAAAAGGCAGGTTCCTTCTGCTACGTACCTGAATATCGCTTTGACATCTCTCACGTGGGAGATGGAAACATCTGACATCCCCAGCAGGAGCAGGAACCAGGTAGTAAGTTCTCCTTATTGGCAGGAGTTCATATGGGGAAAAACTCTCCTAATCTTTTTGTTGTGCTGAATATGAAAAAAGAACAGCAGCAAAAAAGCTTCTTTTTAGTGGTTTGGTTTGGGGTTTTTTTTTTTGTTTTGGGGTGGGTTTTTTTGACCTATACCCCTTCTTTCTCCATTCCCTTCTACCCCACGCCCTCTTGGCTCCCACGTGCAGCAGCGAGGTCATGTTGCCATCATCTGTTTTTGTATTTCCCTCATTTGGGTGGCTGGAAGAGGAGCTGGCTCTCATTTCTAGCTGATTCTGTCATTTCCGCTAGGCCCCAGCTTGGGTGTGCGCCAAGACCAACAGGTGATCCTTGTAGCTGCAAAACAGCAGGAAGAAGGCTGTGCATGTAGGAGACGGTGCACCAGAGGGGCTGCCTGGCCCCGCTCCATCTTTCTGTATAATTAACGCCCCCCTCCCCAACCGCCCATACTGAGCAGAAAATCTGTGCTGAACAACTCAGCTGTGGCAGCCGTCATAGGGAAAATGTGAATAAAGAATCCTGGAAGAGTATCGGCTGTGTGAGCGCAGAGGTGCGCGATCTGTCTTAGAGGGAAACCATGGCTGGCCCTTTATAGGAACAGGGACAAAATTGTATTAGCTGCTGAAAAGTATTACGCACTCTGTCAACCATTGCAGGAAAATACGCATTTTGGTACATTTCAGTGCTATGCTATGGGCTTTCTTATTTGTATAGGAACTAGTTTGGAATGAGGTGATAATTCAGTTAAGCTTTTCTCTACAAGAAGCAGCTTGCAAAGTCATGTGGAAATTATTTGGGCAGAGAGTTGGCTCTGGTCAGGGAGGGCCATCTCGAGCGGTAGAGCTGGGGGCAGCTGGTGCAGGAGCCATGCAGGCTCTGCAATCTCTGGGTGTCTCTCTGCCACGGAGGCATGACTGTGCGAGGCTTTGCAGGGGTAATTTTTAGAACACATGAAAAATTTCCAGGAATCCTCAAGACAACCTCAAAGAATTCTTTTTTTCAGAGGAAACTCCTAAAGGATTTTTTTTTTTTTTAATGAAAACAAAGTTATATTTAGGAGATGACAGTGGTTTAACAAAACCAGTTTCAAAACATATCTCCAAGGCTTAGGTTAACCCCTTGGTATGTACCATAATGTGAGATAATGTGTCACTGGAAACCCTAACTGCATGTTTGTATTCTTGAGGCAGGCTGATGTTTTCAGATAGACACTTGGTAGCCTTAATCCTCTGCAAAATAGATGATATCTCAAATTCTTTCTGCTTGGTACACGTGGAAGCCAAATTGCTTCTCCTACCTGTGGAGTCAGTGCTAGTAGTTTGAAAGCTGAAGGTTGTATATAGACAAGGTATGCATTTTCTGTATGCATTTCTATAGGGAGCTGGGCTTTCTCTCAATGCATCACAGTACATCTCTGCAGCAAGGCTAGGCTGCCAGCAGAAAAGAACTGGGAAGCCTCGATTAGCTCCACTGGTGAAAATGAGATATTGCAGCAGATCTGCACAACAGCAGGCATTCGCCCTGCCTGACTGTTCCTGCTATACGCAAACCAGAAACACGAACAGTAACGAGAGTAAACTTGGTTATGAAACATCAACATATTTAGTAATGCTTCTAGCAGCTAACTGTCTGCAATCCTTTTAACTAAGCTGGCAGTCTAGGATTTCATTTCTCTGTGTATTGTTCTGCAGTTTGTCAGCCATCTGAAGGGGGAGGAAGCACCCTAGCAGGGACACATTGCATCTCAGGGGTACATCATGTGTGTGGAAACCTGAAGGCGATCCAAGACCTGAACCGCAGCAGATTGTTGTGAATACACACTTTGCTTCCCTTGAACATGTCACCTCATGCTAAATGGTGCACTGGTGGATACTAGTATCTCAATTATTTTTTCACTTGTGCCCTTTCCTTTCTCAGTGCTGGTTTACTGCCTTTGCCCCCTTCCAAAACCTCTGGTATATGAGGCTATTACCAGGGACTGAGGTGTTTCCATCAAAACATTCGGAATTTTTCTCTTCTCTCCTCTGTATCTTGTGAGACCATCCTAATCCCTACATTTGCAGTGGGTCCTAGACAAACCTGAATAGTCCCTCTGGCAGGCTGTGCTGTCCCTCTTGCTTCCCCTTGGGTTAAGGGGCTAGTGGGAATGATTTCTTTCTCAAATGCTCACCACTGGCTCCAGTGACCTCTATAAAACTCATGGGCACAGCAGAATGAAGCAGAAGCTTTTATCTGTAGGGTAGTCAGAGTGAGCCCAGTGATTCCGTTTCATCAGGAGGCATCAGTGTCAGCTGGGGAGGCTGGAGAGCAAGCAGGAATACTTCCTGCCTGCATTGGCTCAGTGCAGCCCAGTCCGGGCAAAAACCCTCTGAAGAGTACTGTAGGTGGGAGAAAAGCATCCTTCGGCGGCCCCCGGAAAGTCAAGTTTTCCAGTGCATTTGGCAGACAGCCTGGAGCATATCCATTCCTTATGCCAGCCCTGTGGAGCACCACCCCTTGCGGTTCTCCCTCCCGCTGCAGCACATACCTTACTATTATTAATAGTCTGGAGGCGCCAACAGCGTGCTTTGTTCTGGACGGTATGCAGTTGCCCAAAGAGCAGGGAACTGTGTGACAATTGTTTTTGTGCTGGTAGATGGATTTGGTAAGGAGCACTCTAGTTTTTCCTCCTCTTTTTTTTTTTTAATGAGCCTTCCTGTCTTCTACCTCCCGCGTGGGCTGTCCCCAATGCTCTCAGCAGGTGAAGGATGCTGTAATCCCTCTGGCAGAGGAGAGGGAAGTGCTGTTGGGAGACGGAGGTGTGTGGGAGCAGCAAGCTCACACAGCATCGTAACGCTTCAGTGGGAGTAGATCAGCTACACCAAGTGGGCTGTGCAGTTCCCTGAACATTGAGCCCTAAAAGTCAAATGAAGAGTGAGCAAGAGAAGCAAGTTTGCTGCAAGTTCTTCTAACTTACGCTGCAAGTGTGCAGAGTCCCACAGTGTGGTTTGTCGGTGCATGATGTAGTATGTATGGAGGTGAGCTGCTCCTGTGCATTTGCCCTGGTGCATCTTGGCCTGAAGACACGGACTTTATCGTGCTGGGGCTATGAAATCAGCGAAAGCTTCAAAATCTGTGGCTGCTGTTCGTTGAACCGTAAATCCTTAATAGTCATATTTACTTTGGAACCGACAGAACTTTCAAATATATCTGCTTTTAGGCTGCAAAACCTAAGTGAAAAAAGATGCAGATTAGCATGCAAGCAAATGGCACTTTTGGAAAAAACTGGATTTGGAAAGCATGCTAACAAAATGTCCAGTCACGGGGATTCCTCTGAACTCAGTGTGGAATAAGAAGAATAGGCAGCATGCACCGAACCTCATGTCCCCCAGATTAGTAACTGTTTAATGTTATTCCTGTAACCCATATACTTCCTCTTGTTACACCACCTCCTCCTGTTTTTCCACCCTGTGTAGTTCTACTGTTTCACCAAGTATTAGCTGACTGCAGCTCATAGTCTGTCTTTTTAACTACTTTTTGAAGTACCTAGTGCTCTTTTGGGTGTTGTAGAAGTAATAATAATAAAATTATTATTATTATTATTATTAGCCAGGCGTACTGTGTCAAGTTGTTCTTGTATTGTTTGTTGTGCAAACACCAAGACAGAGTGACTGCTGAATGCTGATAACTCAGCTGTAAGGTAAACCTCTAACACAGGAAAGGAAATGGTCTGGTTTATTTATGAATACACTCAGAAACAATGTCTGCCTTCCAGTATACCTGTGCTTTTTTAGGATAGCACATTTTACTTGGATGCAGCATCGCCAAAGGTCAATAATAATCAGGGCTAAATGACTTACAATGCAAAGGTAATGAAACGCTCTCATTACACCGGTCATCATTTTCATTGTTAATTCAATGTTGTTTAACTTTTCACTGGTTTCTCTGGTACAAATGTGGCAGTGAGACAGCGAGGCTGAGCCATCTGCTGCTGGTGCTTGAAAGGTACAAAAAGGCACCACAAAGAAAATTGATTGACTGCAGTTGACCGTACTAGGGAGAGACCTTACTTGAACCAACAGTAGCTGGAAGGAAGTGTAAACTGGCTTTAATTCGCTAGCAGACCTCTGAATATTAAGGATGTACACAGCAGTTGGGAGGACGCATTCAGAGTCTAGTCATGTTTGGGATCACATCACTTCTGCTTTCTTGTTGTCATTGTGGTTTGCAGCTGAGGGGAATTCTCTAGCTTTTGGACTTAATGTTAGATATGTAATTGGGTGGAGAATTAATGTAAACTTAAAATAATTCAGTTTCACAGTCATTATACTCCTTAGCTTTAAATTATTTAGCTTTGTGTCTCTGGTATCTCCCAAAAGCCCTGCCATTACCGATCGTCTGACTCTCTTTATTAGCTTATATTTTTCCCTAAAAGCAAGGCCTCATGTACAGTGTAATTATCCAGCAGCGCCGATTAACTGCATAATTCTCTTTTCTGTAAAACTGCTGTGTAAATTACTTTTCATTTCACAAAAATGACTCATCAGGCAATTTCGTGGAGGGGTTTTTGTTGTTGGGGTTTTTTTTAGGTTCCCCTTTCCCAGCCACCCTCTCCATCACTGTGTCATGGTAATATCGTTAAGTACTGTTGTGTATGATCTTGGTGCAAGCACTAAGCCCTACAATGATTTCAATGGAGAAAATTGAAGTGCTTGCCATGGTATTGTTACTTCTACCACCAGACATGATCAAAAGTTGCTAAGATATCCTGCTCTTAGAGTAAGGATGTTTTTAGAGAAAATTGTCTTAACGATGAGATCGAGGAGACTTGTTCGGTTGAGCTAGCTGTTGAAATCTCTGCCACTTCTCAACCTTTCAGACTGCCCATTGCTGGTTCCAGTATGCTTCAGTCACCTCGGCAGCCTATGTGTCCTATTCTTTTTTGCTGTTGTCCCTTCCCCATTTGCCTTGGAATGGCTCCTCACCCTTCCTCCACAGAGACACCCACCTATCCCCTTCCCGTGCCCTTAGATATTCCTCCATGCTCCCTACACCTGCTAGATGGTACTGAGAAGATGACATGTCCTTGTGGGACTGTAAAATACTCTTGAATAGGAAATAGAACTATGCACATCAGCTTGTTATCTGGATTCGGCCTGAACAAAACAATGGACAATGTATAGCAAAGGACCCTGCCTTGTTGGATTTGTGGATAGCCTGGATGTTGCAAATTGAACCTTTCCTTTCTGATGAGCATGATTCCTTGGGTCTGACATTTTTAAAGCTGTTATTTTTTGCACATGCCATGTGTTTGTAAATGTTCTAAGCAACGTGGAGTTTGGAGGTCATCCTAGTCCCATATGGGAGTCCTTCACTAAAGCTGGCATTTGGTTTCAAAAGGGCATGTTTCACTAATGTGTGCAGAAACAACTGACCAAAGTCTAAAATCCTTCCTACTGAGTCAGTTCAAGCGGACCCAGTAACCTGTCTAGTGTTTACCGAAAGAGCAGAAAAACTGAGTCGGTATAGAGTGATTCTACCTCTGGAATACCTACATCCCCTCCTTCTATCCATCTTCTGCTTTATAGCTTCAAAAAATCAGTTTATGCACCTTCAGCCTCTGAGGCTATTTCTTGACCTTAATGTTTAATATCCATATATGGCCCTGCTCTTTGTGAACTTGTCTAATCCTGCTTTGAGCCCATTTATTCTCCTGGCCTCTGCAGTATGCAGTGGCAATGAGTTCCAAGTATGTGTTACTTAAAAAAAAAAAAGTTCTTCCCTCTGTTCAGTTTAAGCCTCCAGTTCTTAGAAAAAATAGTGAATAACCACTTCCTATCGTTACATTCTTGGCTGTGCAGAGCTCTGCTATCTCCCCTCGGTTATCTCACAGATTTGGCATTCCCAGGGTAACATGGTTGTGGGCCAGCTGTCAAAGATGTGGCTGAAATAATGTTCACAGGGAGAGTTTTCACTCTGTGCTCTCTTCTCGAGACCAAATTAATCCTAGATCTGCCATTGTTTGAATTGGTTACTAAGAATAGGATAAATTAAAGAAACATGCTTCCCGTGAACTATTCTATCACTCTTTGCATTCAGAACATCACTACAAATCATTTCTTGTGGCACAAATAGTTGCAAAGCGTAAAACTGCTGAAATGCCAGTCATTTAGCTGCTCTCACCATTTGCTTCTAATGAGTTGGTAGCTTGTTCAACCCTCTGTTTTTTAAGTATGACAAAATGATGCTTGTTGCTGTTCTGCTGCTTGAGCTACTGGCATATCCCTGTAGAGCTCCTCATTTCTGCAGTGCCAGGAAGAACTAGGATTACTGTACCAATTGTTCTAATTATTTCCAAATTTCTCTCTCTAGCTTGTATTTCTGGAGCTAATTTGTTGTCTTTTTACATTGTTTTATGTCTTTTTTTTTTATTTAATCCCATGCACCTGCACTTTTAGACTATATGTCCTTTTGCTAATGTTCTGTGTGCTGCTGTGAATGACAGCAATGAGCAGATGGACTGAGACAAATAAGTATCTTTTATGATTAAAAAAAGTTGATTTAATATGTCTAAAAATGCAAATGTGTATTTTCTGTTATGTATTTTCCTGAGTTTCAGACTTTAACCACTTGTGTTAAAAATGATCCTCATACAGTTATTTCGCTGGTTCTTGTAGTCTCAGTGACCTTAACAACCAGTATTTTTGTTGACATATGGCTTGACAAATAAAGGCTGAAATAGTAAATGGACTATCCTCTTTGATCTGTTTTGTAACTGTTTTCCATCAGACATTTACAGTACTGTTTTAAATGTTTGATTATACTCAAAGTCATTAGAAATCTATTACATATGTCTGACTTTGAAGGAGAGAAGTAACCACTTGAATACACTCCTCCCCCTGCCCCCAGTTCCACTACAACATTGTGACTGATAATATTTTCTCCTATTAATTAGTTTCATTGTCACGGCATAGAGATCACTGCCTTCAAATCTCCATAGGCCTTCAACTAGAGTGGCTGTTGATACTGAGGACAGATTTTTTGAGGGTTGTTAGGGGACACTGTTGTTCAGAGCACCATAAACCTGGTGTTTTCCCTTACCATGTGTCAGTACACCTCTGTGCCGCAGAAGGGGTTTGCATCAGTATGTGTACTAAAGAGTTGCTCTATATTAGCAATCCCTTCCTTGTAATTGGAGAAAAAGGCACAAATGTGTTTCTTTGCAGGAAGGATCTGCTAAATTCTAACAGAGGTAGGGCTGTAAACCATGCTAAGTCATAAAGGTCACAGCTTCTGTGAAAAGTTTCTCTATTAATAGTCTGTAAGTATTTTGTTTCTGCCAAGCTAGTGCTTAGAACCAAATTAGTCCCTCATTACAAGTCTGATACATTAAAGTCAAGGGTGTATCAGCATGCCCTGTGTTGCCTCCAGACACCCTCCATGGTCCCTCGCTCAGACTGCATTTTCATAAATGTACACGTATGGCAAATACGAGTAGACAAATCACTAAGCAATTTGTTGGGCAATCAAACAACTTGTAAAACAAATGGATCTTTTTTTTCTTTCCTTTTTCTCTACTCTTAAATACATTTCACAAACTACCACCTTTTTTTATTAGCTGTGTGGAAATAGTTGCCTTGATTTGTCAGTGTCACCTGCTGCCTTCAGTGTAACAGCTAAAGATACTGTCATGGATAAATAAATATTCGATGTTTCTCTTGTTATGACTCCTTTCACCAGTAAAGTAGGTAAGTGAAGTTCATTCTGCTTTTAGTGGAGAGAGGTGGACATTTCCATCCCATTTTAAAACATATATGTTTAAGATAACTTGAGGTGAATTATCCCAAGGGTTGCCAGTTTCTCCCTATGTCTGTCTTTCCTTTGGCCATCAAAAGAGTCTAAGCAAACCACTTAACTAAACTAGAACAGAGAAAGAGAAGGAGTTTTGAAGAGGATATAACAAATGTACAGGAGATATAAGGTAAAAATACCATCCTGGAGGAAAAATACTTCCTTGAAAATTAGTGTGTGAGTTCTTATCCTAAATGCCATAAAACTGGCACCCAATGAAAGCCACAAAAGTGGAGTTTGAAGGATGAGTTATCTGGAATCATACACCTTTGTGTTCAGTAGGTATACAGGACTGTGACTCAGGATTTCTTATCTTCATATGCCACCCCTCTTACCTTAGAGTTCTTATGCCCTGGCTTTTAAGGATTGCCCAATCACCTATATTTTCCATTCTAGATAATACCTGTTGTAAAAAAAAAAAAAAAGGGGGGGCAGTAATTGCTCTGTATGTCATTCCTTTGTCTGAAAAATGGTAGTAACATTGTCCATCAGCCTCACTTGGGTATTGAGAGAATAAATTAATAAATCTGAACTCTGTTCAGATATTATGTTGATTCTCATAGTAAAACCTATGAATTATAGATAAACCTGATAATAATTGAGAAGAAAGGGAAGAAGGAGGTTTACTGCTTCGTTTGCTCTCTTTTTGCTCCCTCTAGTAGTATGAAAAAGGATTGTTCATTACTGTAGTCCTAAGGGTGAGACCACTGGTGACTTATGATGCTCTCATAAATTGAGTTGGGCCCTCGAGATACAGTTTTAAAGTGGCCATGGTTCACATGTCATTTCTGAATCATAATTGTGTTAGACCCAAAAGTAAAGATCTTGATCCCGATGGTGCAAGTGCACTCATGCAAGCAACCCTTTGCACCTTTGGGGAACATCTTTCACTTCTGTGGGGTCCCATGTGGACACAGGTTCAGCCGTCTGGATCCAGATGTGGGATTTAACATTTAGATCCACCAATTTCAGGTTTTTACCCTAAGGCATACCACAAAAGAAAGAACTACATTTGTCAGTGTTGGATGGTCAGAGCTTTCTCCTTAAAAAGCATTGGGATAATGTTAATGTGGTCTTCTAGAAGACACTTTATGTCTGGGATGTTTCAGTTGAGATGTGACAAGGAAGTTAAGTGTATGTGGGTGGAAGTCTTCATTTGCTGACTTAATGTTCGAGTCCTTTAGCAATGACGTGACTTGGTGATATTAGTTACTTTTCCAAAAGCAGAAGGTATAACTTGATTGCACAGAGGAATGGACAGATTACAGTCCCCGTTCCTCACCATGGGTTTTGGGCACTTTTCTTGTGTGAGTACCAAAGTTCAGCCAAGTGCCGGTGAATCATGCCAGGTAGGGCAGTGGCACTTCTTAGTTCCCTAACCTGCTTCTCCATAGGGTTAGAGGCACCTATGGCTTGGGATGCAGGGGGAAGAAAGGAAAACTGCTGCCTTTATTAGATACCTGTGATTACATCTTTTCAGGTGTATGGTAAAAGCACCCTGTGAGAAACGTCATGCAGTGATCATGTAATTAGTGATGGTGGTCAAGTAGAGTCTAGCAACAGGCATGCTCTGTATTCAGACTTCTTAAAATTGTTTGATCTTGCAGTAGAGTGAGTCAGAGATCATTTCAGAAGTCAAACTTTATATTTTTTGTTTCTTACATGTTGATTTGTTTCTTATGGTGCTTTATATCAGTCTTGTAGTCTTAAATCCCTGTTTCTCAGAATCCTTGTTGCTATGCTTGTCATAGAAAAGTGCATTTCCTGACTGCAGCTGGGGGAAGGTGAGGATAAACATATCTATTGGAGTTTTCTGTATTTTTATAGCCTTTATCATTCCACAGGTCCATGTGTATGCCTCACAGCAAGGCAGCTAGGTCCATGCTTAACTTCAGCTTCACCAGCCTTAGGATGTTTAGGGCCTCAAAATGGCACGTAGGAGACTGAACTGTGTGGGTTTTGTACAGAAAAAAGAAGTCCATGAGTTGTGAAGATAGCACAAACATAACCCTAGTATACAGCGTTAACATGTTGATGTCCTAGAGCACTGCATTAAGTACCCCTAAGCAGTAACTATTCCAAAAGGCAGTTTCCTGAGTGATCTCCAGTGTCCCTGTGTGTCCTTACCAGTAGAAATAAGGCCATCACAACACGTCTATCTGGGCATCCTCAAAATGCTGATGGTAAATGTGAACTTGAAGTCTAATAGCTTGGTTTTAAAAACACGTTTATGGGAAACTGCACAGAGGGGACTTATCCAGCTGAACTGGAATTCTTTGCCCAAATAAAATTGCTTGTGTGCTTAAGGGCTCACAGAATCAGCCTCTAATTGCAACAGTTTACAGATGTTAAGAAATTACAGGCTTTTAGAAATCTCTGTTTAAGATATTTCTGTATCTCCATTTGATTTACATGAATGCCAGAGATGTGATCGCGTCAAAGAGTGTGTGAGAAATGCTGGAGCTGGAGGAGGTACAGTACCCTACCTAGTACCCATGATAGGGGAAGATACTAGCAATAGGGTGGGGGAAGGACAAACATAGAAAATTACAGAGACTTGCCAAGACTGGTGGCTGAGTGGCAAAACTAAATGCAAATATTAGGAGAAGGGAAAAAGGAAAGGAGTTCAGACAAGGTGTTTTAGCTTGAGCAATAGGCTTTCCTTATGTGTGAAGTTTTACGACACATGAAGTAGCCTCGGCTCATCTAATAAGCTCCACCAGCATAGTGTCAGTACACTGTGCCCAAAGAGAGAGATTTGTAAAATTGTTCAGTGCTTTAAAGCCTTGTTCTTTAGGTAGACTTTTTTCCTGGTTCAAAGTCATTATGAAATGGCACCTTTTTGTTACATTTCTTCTGTGTCTCTTATCTTTTCTCTGTCCTTTGCCCCCTCCCTTTCTCTCTGAGGGGCTGTTGTTAGACAAAAAGAAGCACTATTTTTCTAACATTTCTCCAGGTGAATGATAGGGGAAGGGGGAGGGGAAAAATCTTCCTTTCTTTTTTTCCCACTTTAGGCCTCAGTTATTCTGTATGCTTTGAAGAAAGGTGTAGCCTAACTGCAGGAATGGCCTGATTTCTTCTGGTGAAAATACCTTCCAGTCATCTTCCCCAAACTGTGCACCTTGGAGCACTGAAGTCTTCATTTTGGGGGAAGAGAAGGGAGAATGGAATTATTTGGAGGGTTAAGGAACAAAGACCAAGAAACTAAGGAAGGACAAAACTAAAACCTGAAGGAGACTGCTGCCATCTAGAGTCGAGACTTAACATTGATTGCATTTTCAAGGATGGCATTCAATTAGTGTATATGCGAAAACAACGGTAGAGGAAAACCCCTCAAAGCAGCTGAATTTCTTTCTTTGCTTTTCATTTCAGTGGGAATAGTGGGAACTTCTAAAAGTATTTTGGATTTTTAGTAAGTTCTTTTTTGTGTACAGGTTATCTAGGTATATTAATTCCGATTAAAATTTCCTGATCACATATAAAAATTGAGAAATAACATAGTGCTAAAAGGAAGACAACAGTTTACAAGTAAATACACATTTAAAGGAGGCAACAGAAAGTTGCAACCAAGCTGGGCACAAATAACTGAGAGTGAAAGCATTCCCTTCAATGTTGTACTCAGTACGATGCAATTTGCATTCATATCTATATCATTAGGATATGCTGTAATATTAAGCAGCAAGATGTAATTTTTACTTTTTTTCACCTTTTAAAAATTTTAAATTTTGTAGTATAATGTTAAATCTCAAACTTCATCTAACAGTCAAGTTGTAGAGGGGGTTTGAGCTTTCTTTAAAATACTAATTTGAAGCACAAACTGTGTGACATGAAGATCAGCCTGAAAAAGTATGTGTGTAGAAGCTAACTGAGCTGGTTAGAAGCTAAGCTTTCTCTCTAGAGAGAATGAGAGAAAACAGATTACTCAGTTTTCATGAGTTCAAACCCTGGAGGGATTTAGAAGGACAACAAACTACTAATTGAATAAAAATATGTTTCATTTTAAAAATTCTCCTTTTTTGTAGCATAAGCAGGTACCTTTTTAAGATAGCTTCCAAACATGAACAAGTCACTCTGGCATCCTACTTTGTTTTTAGACTTTAAAAATGAATTACATTTTTGGAGTGACATGGCCTGTCCTTAACTTTCTGACCAACTTAAAATTTGACTAGAATTTTAAACCCTATTTGCCATTTCCTGGCTGTATTCCTGCAAGTAGTTGCACTGAAAGCAAATTGGATTTAGAAGAGTACATGTGAAGATGCTATCAAAATGTGGTCTGTATTAGGACTTGTTAACTGACAAGCATCTTTTTGTTTGGTTTTGTTTGATTTTAAAAGTCTGCTCAATATTTTCCAAGCTGATTGCATTCTTCTTTGCAAGGGCTTGCAGAATATTGTGGGAGTACAGATGGAAAAGCAACCTGTGTGTAGAAGGGCATATACAGATGGGCTATTCCCACCGTGGTGTCACAGGGCTTTTCTCATCTCCCTCAGATGTTTCTCCAGCTCCAGCCTCTCAGTCCCTTGTGTAACACCATACTGGGAAGTTAGCACTCACACAAGGTGGTAGCATAATGGGAGCAGGGCAGGCAGGCGAAGAAGATCCAGTGCAGAGTTGATTGGTGTAAGGCTGTGACTTTGGACTTAGAAATCACAAATAAGAACTGCATGTTTGTTTGTTTGTTTGTTTTACATTTCCCCCCCCCTCCTTCTGTTTCCAATTAGAAGTCAGAATTAGTGACCTTAGCCTGGGTGACTCAAAGGCTTGTAGTAACTTGAACTGGGACAGTGGCAGACACCTCTAGTTCTGTGTCACATTTGGTACCCCCACTTGTCGGGTCCTCCTTTGCTGCGCCCTCTGCCCCCAGTTTCGCAGTCCCAAGGGAAGATCCAGCAATAGGTCCTTCTGGGAGGAGAACTTCTCTTGCTGTCGTGGTTTGGGCCAGATTGGCCACTCAGGAGGAACGACGGATGCTCTCCCCTGCCTGCCTTCAAAGAGAAGCAGGAGAAAGAGTCTCTCTCTCCCAGCAAGGCAGCACCCCACTGAAGTCTGAGTTTGCAGAAAGAAGCAAACACTGTAGATGAGACCAGGTACCTCTGATCTCCTACTCTGGGGCAAGCACAAGCTCCCACTCTCCTGTTTTCATTAGGACTGCGAAGTAGGCTGCCTCACAGCACAGCCTCTGCGTAGAGCAACATATCCCATCCGGTTCCTGAAGGCGTTAGAAATCCCATTGCATGCTTGAAGGAGTAGAGGTATGGTGTTTGATGAAGAAAGGGTAGCAGACTGTACCAACCTGAATCTACGTGAATGTCCCATCCCTAATGTATGGCTTGCAGGGTAGTGGAATGGCCTCATTCCCCTTGGTGGGTTGCAGATGGAGGCAGGGGAAGGAGGACAACCATCAAGTGGAGCAGAGCAGGGCTGGGCTCAGCATGGCATACACAAGCTCAAAATACTGTGCCTTAATATTTGGTGCTGGGTGTGCTTTTAGAATGGATACCTATTGGCATTACAGCATCCTTATGTTTTTTCATTACTGGTGCATCCTACTTCCAGACCCTTGGGATAACTGTTAATGAGCAAAAACATTTTGAGTAAGTTTATGTATTTCCATTTTCTGTATAAAAGACTGTGTTTCAATTAGCCTCCTTTTCACTTTTGTCATTTGATACTATTTTAATTTTCAGCTATTCAGATTTTGATCTCTTGGTTTTAGTCAATTAAATGTGTAAACACACTTTGTGTTTGGAAACAGCCTTTTAGCTACACATATAGAGATACTTGTGTCTATACATGCAGCACCCCCTAATTTAAAATCAGAAAGTGCTCTTTGTCGTTTTCCTTTGCTCTGGCAGTGTTTCTGTGACCTCCGAACAGAAAGGAATATGATTCTGTGTTCATGGAAGTTCAGCTTAGGATCAAACATTTCACACACTTTGATAAATCTGCCTAGCCACGTTTTAAAAAGAAGACCATCAAAAAGCACTTTATAGTTTTACTCTTCCTTTTTGTTCTCAGTTCTTTGAATTATCCTATTCTGAGTCTTGAAAATAATTTCACATTCGTTAGTAGTTTTGGTTTTTTCCATTTCCCCCCAGTATGCTCTTGTCTTGTTATTGCAGCCTAGACGCAACTATTACGAAGTTAAATTCACAAAGTATGTGAACTCTTTTTTCCTTCATCTCCTTTGAACTACTTTATCTCTGCATTTAATTCTGAGGTCTCAAATGAAACCCTGGCACCGTATCTTTCTCTGTACCTTGCTCAATTCTTCACAGCTCTGAAAGGAGAATGAGACTTATGACAGATTACTCATACTATTTTTCTTTGTAGTTACTGCAATTAAGAAGATTCACCAAAAACTTTCTGAGGATTTTGGGGAGGATTAAAATTCTCTGCTTGCTGGTCTAACATGATTACCTCTTCCAATCTCCTTTTCCCTCTTCCGGTTTAACAGAGCTTTAAACTAACACAATATTTCTGTTTACTTTCTTATTTGGGCATAAGTATCTCAGAATTTATGAGCAAGATCTGGGTTTATAAAAAAAGGTAGATTAATTTGCTTGTATTCTCTGACAGATTGGGCATTTACTCATTAATAAAATTCATTGCATTCTTCAAAATAGAGTTTTACATGGAAGAAAATGTGGAGGGGAAGAATGTTCTGCACAGGAGGTATTTACCCGGTTTTTAGATTTCTGCATGCTTGCTTCATTCTTTATGCTGGCAGTTCCACCCACCCTCATTTACAATGGCTTTTCATATATGGCATCCACACAGCATAACATCGTTAGATTACACATACAACATATGGGTCTCATCCTGCAAATGCTATTGTCATCCTTCTTCACTGAGAACATAGTATTATTTCAGGGAACTGTGCTGCATTCAGTACATTTACAAATCTGAACAAGACCTGAGAGGAGCAGCAAACTGCTTAGATTGCTGGAGGGGATAGCTAAGAGGACAGAGTATAAGAGTTAAATACGTATGGCTTGGCTGAACAGCAGTTCAGGGGAGTGTAGCATCATGTCTTGGAAATGTAGAGGAGAGAAGATGGAACAAGAAAGAATCAAAACTGTACATTAAAGTATTAGGTAAAAGCAGCGGCAGTAGATCGATTTAATCTGTGTAACCCTCAGTTTAAAATCTTTCTGCCAGCACCCTTCCTTTGCATCATAACATACGATGGAAAAAACCCTTTAGAATATTTAAATAAAGCAAAAAAAGCCCAAGGATCCTCTATGAGCGGGAACCAGAAGAAAGTATGACAGTGGGCTCTCAATTTGTTAGGTGTTAAATGTGGGGGAAATCTCCCAGTCCTGCTGTAAGGTGTAGTTTGCATGGCTGCTGCTTCTTTGGATGGTTTATACTACGTCCCCCTTTCTCCTGTCAACACATCCTGTAGGACCTTTGTTATTGCTGGTGATGTCCCCATACAGTTGCCTCGAGGAGAGAGGATGAGGTGTCAGGTGAAGCATATGTAATTCAAAATTCTGCTGCATTGCAATTTGTCTTGTCTGTGCAGGGAAAAAGAGCGTGACTCATGCTGTGTGCATGCCTCCCTGTACTCCCATCGTGTTAACCCATATTTCTATATCAGTTGTCATGCTGATAGTCTAGGCAGTGTTAGTTGTAGGCCTAAACCCAGGCAGAGCTGCAAAGGGAGCAGGGAGCGATGGGTGAAATTATGGCTCCATGGAAATCAGTAGGAGGTTGCTAGCTAATGTGACCAGAATGTCCCCCCCGAGACAGTGGCATGTTAGTAGAGTTATCTTCTTGTAAGTTGGCTCTTCTGCATTTCATAATTTGAGCCATTAGAGATTTTAGTCTTTTAAAAGGATTTTTTTTTCCCCCAAATATTTGCTGAACAGCTCTTGACCAAGATGCCCTGTTAGATTTTGGTTAGCTCAAGTAAAAAAATGTTTATATTACATTTCTCCATTTAAATAGGCACTACTGTCCTTGAAATGTCAAATATAATACGACATGTCAATTATTGTATGTCAAGCACATGATGTATTTTCAGCCCCTGTTGATTTAGATGGGTTTTGACATGTGCTTGACATATTCTAATGGTGCTTCTTCAGTTTAGTGAATGTCTTGAAAACAACATTGAATGGCACATAAATCACAGCACCACCTTTTGCAGGGACGTTTGCCAGAACATGAAGTAGCAGCTTCGTGTTCCTGCGAGCGTTTGGCCAATAATGGGTCTCTTGTCCCAGAGCTGAGAGCCTGTAGTTTCTGGCAGGTTTGCCAGCAGGGCAGAAGCAGTCTGATCACAAACCTGTTTTACTCAAGGATTTTTTAATCATTACTTTAGAAAAAGAAAACCGAACGTTTTCTTAAGAGATCTTTTATGAATCTCATACCAGCATTTGGCTCGCATTGTGTCTGGTGATGTGTGATATGGAAGCATGCAGTAGGAATGCAGGCATGATCACCGTATAGCATTAGTAAGGATTTCTTCCTAACCATATTCACCTAAAATATGCACCTAGAATAAGGATGAAACACTCTCTCTGGACATCATAGCAAACAGGACGGGGGCATTTACGGACTGCTAGCAGAGTGAGAAATGAGGAGAGATTACATTTTGATCTTTTATACTCTATACTTTCAGAATGTGTTAGTTCTGTTTAGTACTAGTGTTTACTCTTCTGCCTGAAAAATGTGGATGGAGCTGGAGTGCCCTTGCTGCTTCATTCATACAGGCTTGCGATTCAGCCACTTCCCAAAAAGATGATACACCTAAGGTGGTAGGAGGAAGAGGGAGAGAAGAAGGAAGGATAGTATCCCCATACTTTTCAAATTGGGAACTAAACGACAAAAAGAACAAGGGACAGGACTAAGGATACCCTGGGAATCAGTTGCTGCACTCTGGAGCCCCAAGCCGTGTTATCCTCCTTTCCTGATCTCCACTATTGTTTGAACATAGCACATTGCTTTAATGAGAAGTTGTGCATTTACTTTAGGTATACTTTCAAATGGTATTGTTGAGTAAGATGGACTCTAAAATAATGTGAGACTTCGTAATAGTGTTATCCTTCAAAATGGCTTTTAAATCCAGTGCTTTCAGAGGGGTAGAGTTAGGCTTCAGCCCTTCAGAAAAAAAAGCTCACCCACAGCACAAGTATGTAAACCCCATCTCTGCTCTTTGAACTCCAGAGAATGAAATGAAAGGAGCTTGTCACAAAAACAGATTAATACAGGGCCATTTTTTGTTGTTGCACAATTTTTTGTCACAGAAATGAGATAGTAGGATTTAACATCTCAGTGTTAAATAGAGAGGAGTGCAGTATGCACTACTGGTTTGACTGATAATCTGTAATTTTACATACTCTCTGCCTGTCTTGTCTTTTGCAGAAGAGGTTTGTCAGACTCTTAGTATGAAAAGATGTTAGAGGTCCGCCTGCCAGGCCACCGGCCACTGAAAAGGTTAAAGATGTTTTGAAAATGACTATCATTTACTGAACGCAAAACACATTGAAATTCCGACATCTCATTTTTGTAGGAAAGACCAAAACAAGAGCAAGACATAACTAGCCAGCAAATGCAGCCTTTTAACGCTACCTCAAATGAATACATCAGCAGAAGCGCTACAGCTTTATTCTGTGCCTGCTGCAGGGTGAGCAGTGGGGTAGGTATCCCTGCCCGCATCCTCCACCTACCTCCTGTATGGCAGGAGAGGGATTTCATTGTGCCACAGGATGCTTCTACATCACATTTAATTAACATTTTCACTATTAAAAAATCCATTATATCAGTATTCAAGACTTCTCTACCTCCATTTGTGACAAGCTGCATTGCATTTGAGTGGCCAAATGTGAGACTTAAATGAGAAATGGATTTTGTGGCTGCTGTTACAGCTAATATGAAACTAAGAACAGACCTCTAGTTATCCAGGCAGAGGGGGAAGAGGTGGACTTGGAAATGGGAGTTTCCAAAGAGGATTCAGGGGTGTAATTGAAGTGAACGGGCTTCCCTACAGCAATATTTCTGAAAAAAATGGAAATGGGCACATCAAGTTGGGTTTTGTGTGTCCAGCTTGTGATCTTGTGTCAAACTCAATTTCTGTCTGCGATGACAGTCTTCCACCCTCCATCCCTCCCATATGGGATAAAGGAGTATAAGAGGGGCAAAGAAATGAGAGCTGCGGCAGGAAGGAAGAGCCCTGCTGTCTCTTCTCCCCTCAAAATGCGTTTCCTCACCTCTGAGTGGGTGTCGTGAGGTGCCTTGAGCAACCTCCTGTACCTCCCAGGTGGTGTCAGCAGGGATGCTTGCCCAAAGCGGCAGGTGGCTCCGCAGTGCATGTGGGGCACGGGACCCCATTTCCAGGGTGAGATGTCTAGCTTGTCTTATTCAGGCAGTTGCTTGTGATGGTCACAGTTGTCTCGTCTGACCTTGTGCCAAATGCTGCTCTGATATCTCCTTCCACCTGTCTAATACTTTTTCTTATTTACTGTAGTTACATCAATATCATTCTCTTGTTCGGGGAGTTTTGGATTTGGGTTTTTTTCTGTGCCTCTTCCAAATGAACAATTGTGACAACAAAATGCTTTGATAATTATGCTTTTTTACTACATGTGAAGGCTCCAAATGTTTTAGGAAGTTATGGGGGTTTTTTGATCTTTAGAGTTCTAATATGTTCCATCCCATTTACAAAACAAAACAAAACAACATATGTGCAGGGTTGAGTTTTGCTAGATTTTAACAGACTCTGATTTCTCTAGTCAAAGCTTGAGTGTAAGCATGCTGCTTGTTCTGAATTACTACATTGGCAGTACTAGTTGGTGATTTATTTGGTGACTGATACTGTTTCTAAGATCTCAGGTAGTAAACAAGCAGAGATTTTAATAGATTAGGGAGGGGAACATATCCAGAAGTGGGGGGGGGGGGGGGGGGGGGGGTCTGGTGTTTGTTTTGTGTTTTTTTTTTCCAAAAGGCAAATTTGAAAAGTATAACTAAAGAAGTCCTAATGTGGATTTATGTTATTACCCAAACATCCTTCTGGTGATGATCTGGGAGACTGGTGCTTTCAGGGAAGCAGTAGAAATTCCAAAGACAAATGAACTGGATCCTGGGTCAGCACAACTGGCTTTGGTTCAATATATGCAGGAAAGCTGTGGCAAAGCAAGGGACCGCTGAATCCTAGAGCAGTGCTCCTGACCGCACATATAAGATGCTTGAAATTCAGAGCACTCTCTTCTAGCCACTCAGATCTGTTGACCTACCTTTGGGACTTAAAAACTACGCTTGGCAGAGTGCTAATGAGCAAAATGCATAAATTAGCAAGGTGAACAGAGTGGCCCATTATTACCATCCCTTGATTCTCAGTGTTGTAGGAGATGCAGTTGGGAGGGATGCACCAGCTTCAGAGAGAGCAGCTAGGCAGATCGCTTCGCTTCTTTGCAAGGTTTCCTTTGTAATGTGAGTGTGCTTCCAAGTGTGAAAATAAATGATGGTGATGGTAATGTAAAAAATAAATACGACAAGTAATAACAAGGCCATAGAAACACTGTTTAGCACTAAATAGGAGAAGGAGTATCGTGCAGATGAAGGAGATCTGATATGCGTTAAGGCATCTGCAAGAAATCTCACTGGTGACTGGGTGATGTTTCTTGATGGATGGAAAACAAGTTCCTTCCCTCCTCCCTGAGACATTTTCGAATCAAAGGGAAAAGGTGCTAATCTGATAATGGTGGCTATTTAACCACCTGTGGAAAAGGGTTCATTTAACTACAATACTATTTGACTATGGATTCTCTTTCTTTCATTGGGCAGCATTGTTTCTAAATATTTATCTAAATAATTCTTGTGGGAGGAAACTAAATAAAATTTATTTCATAAAGCCTGCAAACATGCAGTTTTGCCTGTTGCTAGTGTTTAGGGAAGGGCTGAGTCAAAAATCTGACAGTTGCAACGCTTGTTAAACTTGGTACGTTTTTATCCTTTTCCGAACAAAACATTCAATGTGTGTTGGAAATAGCAGAATAATTTCCCTCAAATAATTGAATACCTGACGTCGCAAAGGAAGACATACACCCTTTAGCCAGTGGGAAGACATTTCTTATCAGGAGAACGCATTGTGTTACATTTCAAAAAACCTGAAGAGGCAACTTAATTTAAATCTTACCCAATTTAAATCCTCACATGAGAACTTTCCTGTAAATTCACGTAGAAACTGATAGTTAATGTAACCAGCCAAGTCCTCAGTCTGATTTTACCTTAGCGGGGCTGGAGCACGCATAGGGTGAAATCTTGACCCTTTATTTTGATGGCAAAAAGTTCTCAGGATTTTGCTCTTGCCTTTCTAAAGAAGAATATTGCCATTCTGAAGGTGTCTATAGTTTTTCCTGACCAGGAAATAGTGCCATCTAGTTGTTTAAGTGGAGGAACATGAGAGCAAGCCCATGCAGCAACCTCAACCCAGTGAAGCCTAGAGGAGTGGAGCTGCTTGGCTCGATGTTCTTGAAAAAGTTATGGGGTATTTTTGGTGAAGAATAGAGACTTTGTACTCTGAGTGCAAATGGAACAATTTATAATGTGAGCAACAGAACTGTTAAAGATGTATTTCTGTAGATTTCTTAGTACAAAATGTACCTTATAGCTATATGCAATCTGCCTATGGAAGAAATTTTGCTCTTAATCAAACCTTGCCCTGCCCATGAGCACTTGAGTTCATAAATGCAGTGCTGCCTTGGTGAGAAAGTGTTAAGGGGGCCAGTTCATGAACACCACAATACTCTGATTTCCTCTTTCTATTGGGAGAGCCTGTGTTTCACTCCACTGAAGACAATGGCAGTGTATCCACTGGGTGGAACTCTGATTGATTTCAATGACGGAGAGAAGAAAAGGAATGATTGCCCACATGGTCCAAACCAGTAAAAAGATTCAGTAACTCTTCCAGCTCATAGATGGTAGTCATAGGTTCCTCTTTTTCAGAAATTATATGGCTGAGTGATTTCCTGAACTTTCAGGGACACCTTCTATCCCAGTGTGCAGATGACGCCACTAGAAATCTTTCAGATACTAGCAAACACAGTGAAACTGCAACTACATAAATTTCTGCCTATGCAAATATCTTACTCGGTGACAAAACCTGGTTCTGTGATTCTCTAGAGGGGCAATTCCCAGCTGGGGAAGTGGCAGCAAGTCTGGGGGAAGAGGGAAGGAAAATAAAGGGCAGGAAGAGAAAAGAAATGGCAGTCCCCAGGAAGGGAGGCTGAGCAGCTGGACTTGGTGAAGCCCAGAAGATTGCTTAGTTTTCAGGGGACACGATATTATAAATAGGTGTGGAAAACCACAGATGCAAGGAGAGGTAGTGGGGTTTCTTTGTATTGCAGTAGTGTATTAGTACTCTGTTCATGGATTTGGACCTCACTGTACTTATTTTGCTTTGCAAACACAAACCAGCAAAAAAGGTGTAGCAAGGATCTTGTAATTTAAATGAAGACATACTTCATTGACATGCATGGCTGTAAAGCCAGGTACAAGTTAGCATATTGAATAGAAAAGCTAGCTTCTTGTATAACATAAATAAATCAGGATTCTTCATTGTTGTTAACAAAAATGCATGGTAACACAATCTGTATGGCCTCTGGGGTGTAGTAACAATTTTGATTTATAGAATGTTTTCTCATGTTCTTTTATAAAAAATTCCTTTCAATAGGAGAGGGTGCTCTGGAAAGAAAAAAAAAAAACCATAAATCTCAAACTTTTATCAGTTAGAAAGTGGTTTTAGAAAAAGAAACCCACATCCCTGATCTTGTGCTCAGTAATGTTTTTGTCCCCAAATGAATTAAATTATTTAGTCCCTTTTCTCCTAGACAGCTTAAATAGTGTGATACTTATTTTACCTCTGCAATAGATGAATTCTTTGTGATATATATTCTCAGAGACATGAGCTTGTAGAGGGCTGTGTGGCATACAAAATTATTTTTTTATATGACATTCTGCTGGGGGTGGCAAGTTATCTTTACATATGTAAGAACCAAAGTGTACACTTCAATGGAGTCAGCTATTTAGTAGCTACCAAAATCTGCCTGACAACACAGACTATGACAGATAACCACCCATAATTTCATTATACATAGGTATCCAGGGTGATCAAATATTTAATGTATTGATAATAAGCCTTCTGAACAGGAAGGATGAAAAGGTCATTCACATGAGCTTCAGTCCCAGTGGATGCAATGTCCTCATTTAATGTCACTGACCTGGCAAGACTTTACATGACAGTTTTGTCAGCTAAGGATACACAAGAGATAATTTTTAATCACCAGCGTGGTGATCAGTTGCACATTTGTTACTCTGACCAACAAGAGGAGGAATGCACAGGCGAGAGTCGTCATTGTACAGATGTTGGGTCTGACTACTGTGCTGCACAGATGTGAGAAATCAGAATTAGAGACAGGAGAAGAAAGTGAAATCTGGAGAGTAAGAACATGCAGGGAGTCCTGCACTAGAAAGTGGAGCATCTACACTGTTTCTGCAAGTAACCAGAACAAAGGTGAAAGACGTGAATATGTACATACTCATCTAATTTCCATGCTGGAAATTTCAGCTCAGCCCATGTCTCCAACAGAGTGGTCTTTATTTCACTTTTTTAATTTCCTCTGCTGAGAATACCAGTATTGCTGTAGTTTGTTTGCGTATGTGTTGCCAGAAAAACATGAAGGAAAAGTATGAATCAGAAGGAAACAGGAAAGGTAAAAAGCAGGGCCCTGTGCTCTAAAAGCTGAGTTGGAGGTGTTCAGTTACCCAGTTTTCTGCTCTGTTTAAAAGGGGACAAAAAAGAAAGAACAGACTCGGCATTGATGCAGCCTCCGTCTGGAAGGAGTGTTAGGATGGCTGGTGCGTTAGAGATCCTGTGAATGATGACTGCTGTTCTGCCAGCTCTGAAAGGAGGGGATGAAATAAGATGTTCTTTCTCTGCTAGACCATGTTCAGCTCCCAGGCCTGAACTAGCATGCATCAAACACGTTTGGCATACAGGATTTCACAAACTATTCCTACTTTTGGGAAGACGTACAATGCTTTGTCTTCAGATCCAAAGAACAGACCTTTGCTCGTGCACTTTATTGCACCTGCAAGTTCATTGTGAAGATAGGTTTTCCCCACTGCTTGAGGTTTCCTTGTTCTCGTGGATTTTCACTTCAGCTCAGAATAACATTGGGCTAAATCAAAGTAAGCTATTTTTTTAAAAAAAAGAAAGAAATTTAGGCTTGCGCTAGCTCATGGTCATTCAGTTCTTTTATTATAATATGTAGATATGTGTATTTATAAATATAAATATTTATGTAGGAATTATTTAGAAAAAGTGAGCATTCATTAGAAACTCCCTTTAGAACATGAGCGTAGCTGACCACTGGAACATGTTGTCCAGAGACGTACGTTTTTTTCCATCTTTGAACATTTTCAGACTTTAACAGGACAAGCTATGGGCAGTCTGGTCTAGCTCTGAAGTTAACCCTGCTGAGCAGCAGGTTGGACCAGGATACCCCCACAGCTCCATCCCCAGATGAGTTTTTCTATTACTCTCTATTCCATGGTAATGAGGCATGTGGATGATCCCCTTCCCTCCTGTCACCAGGCAGAAGGAGGGGACTTAAGGGACAAGGGGGAGTGGAGACAGGTCCCTCCTCAGAGAGGCAAACGAAACCCCTCCTGGCCCCCCTCACCTTCCCAATTGCCCTTGCATAATAGGTATGGGGCTTTGGAAATGGAGGGCCAGGCGAAGGCGGATGGAGAGGACGATCCATCCAGTGAGTTGCCCAGAGCTAGTCACTCACACCCACGCCTTAGGACTTCCTCAACTAAGAAAAAAGGAAGGGTAATTGTAGTAGGTGACTGCCTTCTGAGGGGAACAGAGGGCCCCATTTGTAGACGAGACCTGTCCCACAGGGAGGTCAGCTGCCTCCCTGGGGCCAGGATTAAGGACATAAGGAGAAAACTCGCTAGCCTGGTTCGGTGCTCAGATTACTACCCACTACTGATATTTCAAGTAGGTGGTGATGAGGTAGCTACCAGAAGTCTAAGGGCAATGAAGAATGACTTTAGGTCCCTGGGACAGCTGGTTAAGGGATCGGGAGCACAAACAGTGTTCTCCTCTATCCCACCACTTGCAGGGATTGATGAGGGGATAAGCAGGAGGAGCCAGCAAATTAACTCCTGGCTGCGAGACTGGTGTAACTGGCAGAACTTTGGTTTCTTTGATCATGGGTTGATCTACAGGTCACCAGGCATGCTGGCAACAGGTGGGGAAAGCCTAACCTGAAGGGGAAGAAAGATCCTGGGACAAGAATTAACATGGCTCATTCATAGGGCTTTAAACTAGGTTTGAAGGGGGATGGGGATGGCACCAGGATTACTAAAGCGGAGACTGGGAGCAGCATGCCAGTGCTTCTGAGTAAAAGCGTTAGCAAGGTCTTGCAGTCTGTCTCAGTGATGGTGGGGGATGGTGATCCATCTAGTAGTAAAGACATGAGGGGTAGTGATAGGATGGTAACTACAGAAGTGTCTGAGCACGATCAGGTGGGAATTGGGGCTTGTCCCCCAGAAAAAGTGGCAGGACAATTAGCCCAGCTGAAGTGCATCTACACTAATGCATGCAGCATGGGGAACAAACAGGAGGAGCTGGAGGCCATTGTACAGCAAGGCAGCTATGATATAGTTGCCATCACAGAAACGTGGTGGGAAGACTCACACAACTGGAGTGCTGTGATTGATGGCTACCAACTTTTCAGAAGAGATAGGCAAGGAAGGAGAGGTGATGGGGTGGCCCTCTATGTTAGGGGCAGTTTTGAATGCCTAGAACTTAACAATGTCAGTGACAGTGTTGAGAGTTTATGGATAAGAATCAAGGGGAAGGCCAATAAGGCAGACATCGTGGTGGGATTTTGTTATAGATTCTCCAATCAGGATGTAGAGGCTGATGAAATATTCTATAAGCAGCCGGCAGAGGTCTCGTGATCGCTCACCCTTGTTCTCGTGGGGGACTTCAACTTCCCAGATGTCTGCTGGAAATACAACACAGCAGAGAGGGAACAGTCCCGAAGGTTCCTGGAGTGCGTGGAAGACAACTTCCTAACACAGCTGGTGAGGGAGCCAACTAGGGGAAGCACCCTACTGGACCTACTGTTTGTTAACAGAGAAGGCCTTGTGGGGGATGTAAAGCTTGGAGGTCATCTTGGGCAGAGTGACCATGAAATGGTAGAGTTTTCAATTCTTGGAGAAGCAAGGTGGGGAGCCAGCAGAACTGCCACCTTGGACTTCCAAAGGGCAGACTTTAGCCTGTTTAGGAGCATGGTTGAGAGCGTCCCTTGGGAGACAGTCCTGAAGGGCAAAGGTGCCCAGGAAGGCTGGTCATACTTTAAGCAGGAACTCTTAAAAGCACAGGAGAAGGCCATCCCCATGTGCCGAAAAACAAGCCGACAGGAAAGAAGACCAGCCTGGCTAAATAGAGAGCTTTGGCTAGACCTCAGGAACAAAAGGAGAGTTTACATTCTTTGGAAAAGGGGGTTGGCAACTTATGAGGAATACCAAGATGTAGTGAAGCTGTGCAGGGGGAAAATTAGAAGGGCCAAAGCCCAAGCAGAACTCAGCTTGGCCACTGCGGTTAAAGATAATAAGAAGAGATTCTTTCAGTATATCAATAGAAAAAGGAAGACTAAGGAAAATGTAGGCCCACTGATGAATGAGATGGGCGCCCTAGTGGTGGAAGACACAGAGAAGGCAGAGTTACTGAATGCCTTCTTTTCTTTGGTCTTCACTGCTAAAGCTGTCTCTCATGAATCCCAGACCCTGGAGGCAAGGGCGAAGGTCTGGAGAGAGGAAGATTTTCCCTCAGTTGAGGAGGACCGGCTTAGAGATCACTTGGTCAAGCCAGACATCCGTAAGTCCATGGGCCCTGATGGGATGCACCCACGAGTGCTGAGAGAGCTGGCAGATGTTACTGCTAGACTACTCTCCATCATCTTTGGAAGGTCATGGGGAACAGGAGAGGTGCCTGAGGACTGGAATAAGGCCGACATTGCTCCAATCTTCAAAAAGGGCAAGAAGGAAGACCTGGGGAACTACAGGCCGGTTAGTCTCACCTCTGTGCCTGGGAAGGTAATGGAGCGACTTGTTCTTGATGTCATCTCCAAACACGTTGAAGGACAGGAAGTTATTGGAAGTGGTCAACACGGGTTTACCAAGGGTAAATCATGCTTGACCAATCTGATAGCCTTCTATGATGTTATAACTGGTTGGCTGGATGAGGGGAGAGCAGTAGATGTCATCTACCTTGACTTCAGCAAGGCTTTTGACACTGTCTCCCATAACATCCTCATTAGGAAGCTGAGGAAGTGGGGGCTAGATGAGGAGGCAGCGAGGTGGATTGAGAGCTGGCTGTGTGACAGAACTCAGAGGGTTGTGATGAATGGAGCAGTGTCAAGTTGGAGGCCTGTAAGCAGTGGTGTCCCCCAGGGGTCAATACTCGATCCAATCTTGTTCAATATATTCATCAATGACCTGGATGAGGGAACAGAGTGTATCCTCAGCAAGTTTGCTGATGATACCAAACTGGGAGGGGTGGCTGACACTCCAGAGGGCTGTGCTGCCATCCAGTGTGACCTGGACAGGCTGGAGTGCTGGGCAGAGAAGAACCTAATGAGGTTCAACGAGGGCAAGTGTAGGGTCCTGCACCTGGGGAGGAAGAATGCTAGGCACCAGTATAGGCTAGGGGTGGACCTGCTGGAAAGCAGTTCTGAGGAGAAGGACCTTGGGGTCCTGGTAGATAGTAAATTATCCATGAGCCAGCAATGTGCCAGGAAGGCCAATGGAGTCCTGGGCTGCATAGGGAAGAGTGTGGCCAGTAGGTCGAGGGAGGTCATTCTCCCCCTCTACTCGGCACTGGTGAGGCCACAACTGTAATACTGTGTCCAGTTCTGGGCTCCTCAGCTCAAGCGGGACAGGGAACTACTGGAGAGAGTTCAGCGTAGGGCAACAAAGATGACTGGGGCATTGGAGCAGCTCCCTTATGAGGAAAGGCTGAGAGAGCTGGGACTCTTTAGCCTGGAGAGGAGAAGGCTGAGGGGAGACCTTATTCTTGCTTCGAAGTATCTAAAGGGTGGGTTGAAGGAGGATGGAGGCAGACGCTTTTCAGTGGTTCCCAGTGACAGGACGAGGGGCAACGGGCACAAGTTGGAACCTAGGAAGTTCCATTTAAACCTAAGGAAAAACTTCTTTACAATGAGGGTGACAGAGCACTGGACCAGGCTGCCCAGTGAGGTTGTGGAGTCCCCTTCTCTGGAGATTTTCAAGACCCGCCTGGATGCAGTCCTGATGTGCTCTAGGCATTCCTGCATCAGCAGGGCAGTTGGACTAGATGATCTCTAGAGGTCCCTTCCAACTCTGAAAATTCCACGATTCCGTGATTCCATGTTACCAAAGGAGGTGTTAGCATGGGCTTCAGTGTCCAGAGCAGTCTTTGCACTGTGTTCAGCCATCCTGAAGAGCTGGAATCACTGATCATGTGGCCATGCATCTTATGTAGGTTGCATGTGTTAGGAAAAAATATCTCCTAAACAGATTTAAACAACCGCTGTCGTTTGTCACCTCAAAATCTATGGCAAAACCCAAGGCCAAGTGTCTCACCTAGTGTGAGTCCGTCTATCTAAACCAAGGGGACGACAGAGAGCAATGGAGTGGAATTTTGTTTAAAATTACTGGTAGTATTTTGTCTATGTGTAAAACATCATGGCCTTACTGGCAAATGTTTCTAAAACTTTCACGGGTTGAAACAAGCTCTCTATGTCCTGCCATGTTAGGAGAAATGTGAAATTCATCTTTATTAAGCAGCAGCCCAGTAATTTGGTAGGGGTGTTACTGGTCCAGGAGCTGCTGTTGCCCATGCTTGGCTATGGCTGGATGTAGTCATGCAGGAATAAGTTTGTCTCTGCTGAGAGGCTGGCCCAGGTTCTGGTTCTTATAGCAGCATCTGCAGGTCGTGCACATTGTCATACGGCCACAAACTTTTCCCAAAACCAGGAATAAACATTTTAATTATGTATGCAATGATAGTTAATGTGTAATTTCTTTGCTTTTTTACACAATAAGTCTCTAGGGTAAAATTTTCATAGTTGATGATAAGGGTAAAATAGATGGAAAGTTTTGGTGTGGGGTTTTTTTAGTGGCATTTCAGAGTTCATCGTAGGCTTCATTTATAGGTTTTCTCTATTGGCAGCGTGCTTTGCAGTCCCAGTCCTCCAGTCATCAGATCTGGGGGACATGCTGGAGCATGTCCTAGATACTTTCTGGCCCAGCTTCCTTTCCTTATAAACCCAGCACAGAGGAACAGCGTGAAAGAGGAGAACATGCTGTGTGCTCGAGTCTCAGCCCAATGTGGAGGTGGAATACACCCCAGGACAGCACTGCCTAGGAGCTGGAAAGTGCTCCCAGATCCCACAGCGTGAACACGGCTTGGGAGGATCAGGCAACTGTCTCATTCTCATGTCTCAGTTTAACACAGCTGGTAACAGATGTGATGGATAATTTTGGTGAGGTGTGCCATGGTTCACATTGGTGCTTTTCCTTGTAGACCCCAAAGCTCTTTCCTGCTGCCAGAAGCTGGTTTCATATATAGTTGTGCTTTCGGTTCCACCACAGCCAGAGAGATGTTGTAACACAGTCAGATGTTGCGAGGCAGTTCAGCAGTTCAAGTAATTTGAGCTGGTCTCAGTGGGAATAAATGCTGCAGATAAAGTCGTGGTCAGAGATGTGCAGGGTATTTTGTTTGCTGACTGCTGGGGTAGGGACGTTAGAGCATGGGAATGGCCATAGGAAGCCAGAGACAAGGATCCTTTTGTCCAGGCTCTGCCTCTGGCAGGAGCCAGAAGCAGGCACCTAGGACAGAGCCTAACAGGGCAAACTCAGCGTGCTTCTACTCCTGTCTACTCCCAGAGCAATTTCTTACCATCTTCAGCTCAGGCACTTTCTGAACCAAATCTATTCAAATCATCTCTTATCTGTGTCTTGTTTACCCATGTGATTTTCCTATTTAACATGTGTACTGTTTGTGTATGCTGCCAAATTCCTCCTTTCTTTCTTGACAAAAAGTATAATTTCCAGTACAACATCACCTTAAAGTACACTGATTGAAGTAACTACTGCTAATAAAAGAGTAGTACATATTTTCCTTTTATGATCGCCTTAAGTACTGCTTGATATGTTTTAATGTCTAACATTCCTAAGGCAGATGTTTGCCTTTCATGAAACATTAATTAGAATCTAAGAATCAAAGAGGAGAAAAAAAAACGTATGTATATATGCATGTGCATCTGTTTATCTGTGAAGGGGAGACAGTAGAAACTTTGTCTTAAAAAAAAGCAGTATGTAAATATTTGAGGGGAGACTTTATTAGGAGATTACACTGATCTTTATTAAGCATATTAAAGCAACAAAGCTACTATGTCTTTATATAGTATGATTTTGGCATCTCACTGCTATACTAGGTGAAGTTTTATAAACTGTAATGAAAAATAATCTGTATCTTATTTCTCCACAGTTTAATATGTCGTGTTTATAAGGATACTTTCACCAATATCCTGAGTGGGAAGGTAGCATTACATGAGCTATCAGAAAATAAAATTACGTTATATGAAAAGCTATTATAAAATAAACTAATTGAGAGCTGGAAACCAGGAAATGCGGTTTAATTCCCCTTTTCAAAAGCACACAGAGTATCTGTATCATGCCTGTTAGCGTCTGAAACTTGAAGGTCTTAACAGAGAGAGGGCACTTTTTCTTAAGTGAGATTAGCTCCATGAATGGGCCGCATGCTGCTGTGCATGTGTTCACGTGACTCAGAAATGTGCCAGAAGAGTCAGGCAAAAGCATTGGGACCTTGGTCATCTCTGCTTCCGACTGTCCTTGGTGGGGAGCCACGCTGTGAGCCTTCAGCAGTGCTACTGCCCTGCTACACCTGAAGGAGGACCGACAGCTGCTGTGGGTTTGCATGAGATCGACTGACATGCTCAGGGGTTGTGCTATCCCACTACTGGATCCAAAGGCAAAGATTTTAAAAAATAACGCAGAAAGCTCAGCTCTGGTGCCTGTATTTATTCACTTAAGAGCTCTAGCTTTTATAAATGTTAAGTGGCCAAAACCCATGATGTTTCTGCAGCCTAGGTTCCCTTTGAATACCAAGCGAATACTAGAGATCCAAGGATTGTCTTCAACTGCTCATTACCATCTGAATGCAGACATGTTATATTCTAGTTTTCTGCTTTTATTTCATTTGCCTGCACTTCTAGTTACTGCGACTGAAAGGCTGGCCCAGAAGCTTTGCATGTCTTATAATGATTCACACTGCTAAATTTATACACTATTTGTGTATATTTTATATTGATATCTTTTTTCCTTTAAAAACAAAGAAAAACTGTAAATAACTGGCTGTCCAAAATTGGCATAAGGGTGAGACATGAATGTTTGTCTGTTGGTTCTATCCCATATTGCCAAGGCACATTGTCACTTCCTAAGTATTTAATATCTCCCTATTTTTGTTTTCAGCCTTTTGTTTTCAGTTAATCTTTGTGTGTGTTATTTCTGCATACACAAGAATCACAAGAAGAAGGTTCATTGTGGAGCAAAAGTTGAATTTTCCAGTTGTTCCTTGTATTGATTGCTTACGTCCATCTGAATTTCTGTGGAAGTTGTGGCATTGGTGGTATCACAGGTAGCTGCCACTGAAATGCATGATGACATTCCCCTCGCCCTTGGCCACAAGTTCCCATCCTCTCCCCTGTGGCAGTGCAGGTACTTGGCAGACTCCACTATTTAGGGAGCTAAACCAGCAAAAGCAAGCAAGCTGCTCCAAGTAGTTTTTTGCAGAATTACCTTTTTGTTGTTGTGGGTCCCTGAACTGGCTCGCTGCAGGATCAGACAAGTGCCAGTGCTGACACAAGGGAAGGCAACCGGAGCAAGACTGCTGTGGTATGCCAGCTTAGCCAGATCACATCCTTCAATAGCCCAGAGCCTGAGACAGGCAAGAGGACCACAGCTCGCATTATGCCCACCTCATGGGGCATGCTCTGGCCTGCTGACCCCTCATCCAGGCTGAGCAGGTGCTGCATGGGGCTGAGCCCAGTCCGGTTCTCCTTCTCGTAGTAGCCAGAGTGGAGGGGACACAGCTGATATGTGCCTGGCTCTCACTCCAAAGTGAAGTTTGCGTCTGTTTTTAGCAGCCGTGGACTATTGTTAAGGTGCAGCCATAAGTCTCTCATTTAACTACAGGGCCACCTAGGGAGAAAAGTTATATACAGTCTGAAAGCTATATAGGAGAGACGTATGGTAGGGTGGGGGGGACTTTGGACACAAGCTGGTCTATACCTGTTGGCCCTGGGTCAGTGTGTTTTGGATGAGGTCTTTTGCAAGGCAGGCAGGAGACATAGCCAAAGAGCCTGAGCTCATAGCAGAGGGGCCAACGAAGAGTAAAGGTGGCAATCACAAGGACGAAAATGCAACACTGGGATGCTGTTTGGGTTTGTAAGGCAAAGAGCAAAGTGGCAGCTCGCTGCAAATCACTGGCTCCATGCTGGCTGTGTCAGCCAGCTCTTGCCTGGCTTGCTGGGAGGCTGGCAAGCACCAGGAACATCGTAGTTTGGTGGCTGATGGTAACACTGCATGTTTGCCGTGGGGTGAGAGCATGTCAGCAGGCTGTGGGGAGCAGCCACTGTGCAACGACTTGTCACTATGTGGCACATTGTTGGTGTGTTGCAGCACTGAACACAGTTCAAAGCTTTAGCAAATATACCATGCTCCCCAGGCAGCTCTGCTCTGCATATCACTCAAAAAACACAGGTTTGATATAAAAAGACCTGCTATATGTGCTTTTAAGAGTGTTACTGAATGTGCCAAGGGTCTTTTGCAGTCTGTGTGTAGAACGGAGGCAAAACACCTAGGAGGTCATGGGCAGCATTTCTAGAAAGGAAAAATAATCCTGCATTACCACGGTTGTTATAATCCCTGTCGCATGCAGTGCAGATCACGTTCAGGAGAACTTGATGGCCATCTACTGGCGAAGCCCCAATCGTTGTTTTACTTTGCAGACTTTTTTGTATCAGCGAGACAAGCACTTGGCCATGTGTGAGTTGCAGAGATGCATGTTTTCAATTCTAGTTGGAAATAACACAGCTGAAGTTTTGTAAATCATCCTGAATGCTCATACTGGTTTCGTTCATTTCACCCTATGAGCAGTACTGACTACAGGTGTTGCAGTTTATGGAGTCAACCAGCAGTCTCCCAGGATTTCTGGTACTGTAAGCTTCTACACTAATACAGAAATTACACTGTTTTTAGAAATAATGAACTGCAAATAAACAAACATCAAGCTGACAGGTCAGAACTCAGTTTTCTTCTTTGTTAATTTATCTTTCAAACTTGATGTATCAGCAGTAATTTCATGCATCCTGCACTTTCACTGGGGTGTTACATATGGTGTCAGTTCTATTGCTAAATGCCACCTTGAGCCTTAAAGGCTGCCTGAGATCTTGGCTGTTATCAGAACTGGCAGCTCCTCTTCTGGGCACCCTGGCAGCTCTCAGCTGCTGACGTGCTTCCAGGTCTTTACTCTGGGCAGTCTGCAAGGGACACTTACAGTCAAGAAAGGCTGCATATATGGTTTTATAGATAGATAGATATAAACATACCATAGCATATCTCCCCTGTAGCCGGGGAAGATTATGGAACAGATCATCCTGAGTGCCATTACGCGGCACATGCAGGACAATGAGGTGATCAGGCCCAGTCAGCATGGGTTCATGAAAGGCAGGCGCTGCTTGACTAACCTGATCTCCTTGTATGACCAGGTGACCTGCTTGGTAGATGAGGGAAAGGCTGTGGGTGTTGTCTACCTGGACTTCAGTAAAGCCTTCGACACGATTTCCCACAGCATTCTCCAGGAGAAACTGGCTTCTTATGGCTTGGGTGGGTGTACTTTTCACTGGATCAAAAATTGGCTGGAAGGCCGGGCCCAAAGAGTGGTGGTGCATGGAGTGAAATCCAGTTGGCAGCCAGTCACAAGTGGTGTTCCTCAGGGCTTGGTATTGGGGCAGGTTCTGTTTAATATCTTTATCAATGACCTGGATGAGGGATTCGAGTACATCCTCAGGAAGTTTGCAGACGATACCAAGTTAGATGGGAGTGTCGACCTGCTTGAGGGTAGGATGGTCCTACAGAGGGATCTGGACAGGCTGGATCGATGGGCTGAAGCCAATGGTATGAAGTTCAACAAGGCCAAGTGCTGGGTCCTGCACTTGGGTCACAGCAACCCCATGTAGCACTACAGGCTTGGAGAAGAGTGGCTGGAAAGCTGCCTGGCAGAAAAGGACCTGGGGTTGTTGGTTGACAGCCAGCTGAATATGAGCCAGCAGTATGCCCAGGTGGCCAAGAAGGCCAGCAACATCCTGGCTTGTATCAGGAATAGTGTGGTAAGCAGGACTAGGGAAGTGATCATCCCCCTGTACTTGGCACTGGTGA
The DNA here is from genome assembly GCA_008921705.1 of Burhinus oedicnemus. NCBI lineage: Eukaryota > Metazoa > Chordata > Aves > Charadriiformes > Burhinidae > Burhinus > Burhinus oedicnemus. Next base: position 2,194,317 of record VFFE01007638.1, on the reverse strand, counting down.
GGCCCCACCTTGAGTACTGTGTTCAGTTTTGGGCCCCTCACTACAAGAAAAACAATGAGTTGCTGGAGCGTGTTCAGAGGAGGGCAAGGAAGCTGGTGAGGGGTCTAGAGAACAAGTCTTATGAGGAGCGGCTGAGTGAACTGGGGTTGTTCAGCCTGGAGAAGAGGAGACTGAGGGGAGACCTTATCGCTTTCTACGACTACCTGAAAAGAGGTTGTAGAGAGGTGGGGGTCGATTTCTTCTTTCAAGTAACAAGCGATAGGATGAGAGGAAATGTCTTCAAGTTGCACCAGGGAAGGTTTAGACTGCATATTAGGAAAAATTTCTTCAGGAAAAGGGTTATCAAGCATTGGAACAGGCTGCCCAGGGAAGTGGTGGAGTCACCATCCCTGGAGGTATTTAAAGGATGGGTAGACGTGGTGCTGAGGGTCATGGTTTAGTGGTTGTTTTGGCAGTGTTAGGTTTATGTTTGGACTTGATGATCTTAAAGGTCTCTTCCAACCAAGGTGATTCTATGATTTTATGATATATATACACGTGTGTGTATGTATTTTTAAATTTATTTTATATTATTTTAAAACACACTGTAAACAAAAAAAAGTCACTAAAAAAAAAAAGTACCTGTGAGTTTCCAGTCATTTCCATTCTCAAAGTTTTTGTCCACCGTGGTGCCATCAAACAGTAGTTTCTGTAGTCCTGTGCTGAGCAGAGCCAACCTGGCAGAACCCCCATGGCCTTTAAAAGGCACAAGACACAGTTTTGAGGACTTTTTTTTTTTTTAATAATGTTTTTCCTTGTGGTCAGTGAGGGCATTTTGGAGAAATTGCTTGAGAAAGTGGAGAGTGTCCCTTTACTGCTACGTGGCCAAGGCAAGGAACATCAGCAAATCAACTGAAAGTTCCTGTGGGAGGGACTAACCTCAGGAAGCTCAAAAAAGCATCACTGTGCTCTTTTTAAGGCTTCCTGTGGTATCTCCACGTAAAAAGTGGTGGTATCGGTTAGGGTATGTCTCCTTTTCCACCAGTGAGCGTGTCTGCACCGTGGAGATCCCCTGAGCCACTGCAGTTAGAGTGCCGGAGGAAGGTCACCTTGGAGGTGTGCTCTCACTTGTCACGAGTCCCTCCTGCTGGCTACTTTGTCATTTAGCCTGCGCTGCTGCAAAGGGAAGGCTTGAGGTTACATTTGCTGGTTCCAGCTGACAGTAGCATTTCTCTTCAGCGTGCTGAGCAAGTGATGGCTGTGAAGCTCACCGGGGACAGTGGCAACGTGTGGCACCTTCTGTGACTTATTTACTTATTTTCCCTGTTGTGGAATAGGTGGGATGCTTTGCCTTTTAGAAAGAGGGAGCAATCCAGTTAAGAAGCAGCAGCATTAATCGTGTACCACCTTCACGGCACTGCTTTATGCCACCCTCTCCTGTATAAATACCCGGGAAAGCACAGAGCAGTTCCCAGCAGTGAGGTCACTTTCTTGTACGTGACAAATGGCTTTTTATGAGGTGCTGACTCTGCTCAAGGTTCAAGTCTCAGGGCTGGAAATTGCAGCAGCATTACAAGTTTGATCCTCCTCCCATTTAAATGAGCTGTGCTATCCAGGACCTGAACACCTTGTTACAAAATAGGCTTTTAAGATGGCTCGTGAATCACATGCAGCAAAAAGGGTGCACAAATATTTGTTTTTAAAGATAAAGATTTTTCTGGTCTTGAGCACTGGATTTTGTACCTTCAGTATTGAGCTTTAAGATTTGATTTACATGTTTGCTTTTTATTTTATCTGGTGGGGTGTTTCAAAAAAAAACCTGGAGTCGTGAGACCATTCTTGGTGAATCATCTAACCCAAGACTTCTATTTGCCCAGAGATGCAGATGCTTAAATGCAATTCCTAAGCCATTTCTGTTACAGCTAAACATTCTTGTATTCTTGTCACATAGTGAAAGTGCTGATGCGTCTTACTGTCTTGGGGACTACTTTTTGCTAGTTAATGTTGATATTACGGTCCTCTGTCCATTTCTTCCTTCATTTCAGAAATTCCCCAACATGCCCATTTACGTACACTGTATTATAGGCAAAAATAATTAATCTGGAAAATCTCTTTGCCTGAAGGTGAAATATTAATTTAAGTGTTAAGAGAAAAAGAGAGCTGTTAGAAAGAGAGTACTCCATTGTTTTTAAAATAGCGTAGTAGCTTCTCAGCAGATGCATCAACATCAGTCCTTCTTTCAAATGACTTTCTTAGTATCTTCTTTTTGTGATCAGATTCACTTTCTTTTCCTCCAGTTCATTTTCATTTGACAGTCACAAATTCTTTTAGGAGAACTGGGAACTTGCATCTTAAGAGTTTAAAAGAGCTGGTTGATGAATCTCTAGATCATTTACCTTGAATGTCAATAAACCCAGGAATGTGGGGGAAGCCGCAGAAACTGGATGAAGGCCGATGTTGTTCCATACTTAAAGTAGCTAAACAGGCTAGTATAACTGTAGGTGAACGTGACTGCTGTGCAGTATAACCATAATGGCATTTATAAGGAGGTCAATTAATAATGATTTATAGCTGGGTAATATAATTAATGAGAGTTAATGAGTGTTTGGATCTTGTCATACCAACTTGATGACACAAGTTTATCTAACTAAGGCAAGTGCGTTGTTGTAGCAGGCTTTCTTCAAGTATTAGACTTGGTACATACTGTATTTATAAAATAAAGCAACATGACTTCAACATTACTTTTTTGTTTGCTTAAAATTAGGATAACTGATAGGCCTTAGGATGTTGCTGTAAATGGAGTATCTTCGCTGAGCATAGGCATTTCTGTGGGGTTTGTTCACTGGCCCTGTGCTAATAAACTTACTTATCAGTGGTCTGAAAGAAAATAAAATTCATTGACTTGCAGGTGATAGATTGAGAATTGTTAAATAAGTAAATGGAAAAATTGCTGCTGCGGGGTGATATGGATTTCTTAGCAATCTGTGTGCAAGCAAACAAGACGTGTTTGGCCAAATGCGAGGATCCATAGTCCAGATCTGGGTACTGGAAACACTTTTTCATAAAAGCTTTCAGGATTTTTATCCATTTAAACTTGTCAAAGAGAAATTATGGAGGCTATATATAAAGTTGTTTAGAAAGCAGGGTTCTGTGAGCTTGGATCTGGACAAATGTAAAATAGAAATAAAGCTCAGATAAAGTCAGGCTATTCTATTATTGGAGCGATATTTCAAGGATCGTGGTATTTTCTCTGGCAATAAGCACTTCTAAATCAAGACTTGAGTTATTTCATACTGCAAAATACGCTCTAGTTCAAGCACAGATTGTTTCAAATATGTGCTGTGGACTACACTGTAGAAAAGGAAATATTTAATTAATTGTTAATGTCACTTCTGGCACAGTGATATGTTACTGCTGATCTTTTGGGGCCCAAGATATACACCATGCTCTTGCTTCATTTTTTTCTTCTGTTCTTTTTTTTAGTTCAATTTCACCATTCAGTATTGAGAGCACAAGGCGTCAGCGAAGGTCTGAGTCTCCAGACTCCAGGAAGCGGCGCATCCATCGGTGTGACTTTGAGGGATGCAACAAAGTGTACACGAAAAGTTCCCACCTGAAGGCTCACCGGAGGACACACACAGGTAAGACTTTGCTGGCACTGTGTACTGCAGTTAAGACAAGCAGGTTCCTTTCTACCTAATTTAGGATGGATTGAACTCGTCATCCTACACTAAGAGCCAAAGGCCTGTAACCTCAATGACAGAGATGTCTGCGAGTGCATCAGCATTGGCATTCTGGTGCAGATCAAGAGTGTGCTTTTGAATTTAACTTCCCTGTCATCCCCACTTCGCAGCACAAGAGCTGTGTCAGCACAAACCAGACTCCTTTCAGTTGAAACTGAACAGAAAAATGGCCCCAGGGACACACCTTCGCTTCAGCGAACAACGGGTGGTCATTGCTTGGGAAATCCTCAAGAAGAGCATATAGTGTGGACATGGATCTTCAGCACCATTTTTTTCACTCTACAGACCTGCTCCTGTTGAGCCACTACTTGCTTTTACAGGCGTAGCCTTTGAATGCTAGGTGCCACTAAATGCCTTCAGTTCAATTCAAGTCTAAACTCGAGCTCAGTATTTCTTTCTGGAGGCTTTCAGAGTCACCTACCACATACTGCAGAGGGAAGTCAGTCACTTTATGAGAATAGGTTGCGCTAGGTCCCTACAACAGAGATGCAAGAGAGGTGCTTAGATGAGCTGGGTCCCATTCAATGATGATAATACTTAACACTTAATCAATACCTGTTGTCCTGATTAACTTTATGGGCTGTTACTGGTCTACATGACAGGCATATAAGGGTAGCTGAAGCAGTGATGTGTAATTGTTGTAATTTTATTGTGGATAAACCCAAAAGCAGCAATTTGAAGTCATCAAGACCAATTTAAAAGGGGATCCCTTGGATGGCTAGAAAGGCATTGGACAGAACGCTCTGAGTTTCAGTGTTGTTCCTTGCTCTGCTGCTGATTTGCTGAAATTAAATTTATTGATCTCTCTGCTCTTAATGTACTTCAGCGTTCTTGTAAATCCTTGGAGAAAAGATGGTGTTTATCCAGCATGTAGCACAATGTTGTTCTTTGCTGAGAACCTGCTGGTGCTTTCTGTGGTGTGATGTACTCTAAAGAGTATGAGATATTATTTCAAAAAATGAAGTGATGGCTTCTCCATTTCAAATGAGGCCATGTCTCCATCACTCTTTCCAATATGTCTTTTGGTTGGTAGGACTTTTGTTGAGAGGAATACTGAACAAGGCTCCGTCCTAATACCCCCTACTAAACCAATTTCTGTAAGGTAAGAGTCCCTTCCTTAAACAGGGGAAATGTTCTGGTGATCTGGGAATATCATTACGTTTCCCTCCAAGCCAATTATTCTAGTTTCTTCATATCTTCCCATTAATGCTTGTACCTTCTTCTCTCTCTTAATTTATCATGTCTTGGCTTAATTCTTTTTTCCTCTTCCCTGTTCTCTTCCATCTTCAATGTGGTCTTTCATCCCTAGCCTTCCGATGTATTCTGTATACCCTTACCCTTTCACCTTGTTCTCTGTCATCCTTGTTTTACTTCTTTTATCCCAATCTAACCCTACTCTGTCCCTTTCCTTCTCCCTGCTCTGATTTCTAAGTTATTGCCCTGTTCTTGCCTGTACACCCTTTGAGCATTATATAGCTGTAGCAGATTAGAAGGTAGAGAGCCCAGCAGAGGTGTGAAACTGGTAGACTTTTGGGTTGAACCAGAAATACCACTTAAGTGTTTATCCCACAGGGAAGTCACTTTTCTAACCTGCAAAAGTGGCAACCAGCGCAGGAGTGTAAGCAAGCACCGTGTAAGGAGCTGGGTTACAAAACTAGATGTGAACAACCTCAGCAATGTCACGCCCAAGCTAACCCAGAAATATACAGAAGGCTCTTGTCTGCCATGACTGAGAATTGCATTTGTGATGAGTCTGTAACTCATTAGTGATCTCATGGCAGACCAGCGCTTGCAGGTAACACACCCAAATCAGTGTTATAGTCTGCACCACTGAATCTCAGGCTGTGCACTTACGGTGCTCAAAACTAGGCACTAAAGACTTGAAATGGTGTTGGTATTTACAGCTTTTGCAGCTGTAACTCTCCAGCAGTATGAAGGGAGTTTCTGTACCTGCTGTAATCAGAGAATCCATCTCCCCAGCCTTGGTTCCCTGGCAGCTGGGTGTCTAGGCTATGCTATCTGTCTGGGATCTCCGGGTAGTCAGTGAAGAGGGATTGGCACCTCTGGGGCACGTTATTCCCTCTTCAGGTAGACCCAGGGATTGGCTCGCGAAGGTGCTTCTCTTTCACTGCTGAATACAGAGGAAGCCCGGATACCTACCTGTTAGCTGGCTGAAATGAATCCCCACCCCAAAAGGCAGCTGCCTGAAATATTTTGCAGTCATGTTGGATGTTGGTTTATTCCTTCACGGGGAAAAAAAAAAAAATAAAATAAAGAAATAAAAAACCTTCATTAAATGGTCAGCTGTTAACTGCTTTATATTGTCATGTCTTCATGCCTGCTGCAATATAAGAAGTATAGTCTAGAAAGAAGGTGAGCGCTGAATTTAGCCAACAGATCCAGTGAGAAAAATCTGTATCATTCTGTTAAAATTAAATGTGTTTTACAGAACACTTCTTAGGTCTTTGTAAGAAGTTGATATATTCTGACTTTACGTGTAGTACCAACGATGAGCATACTCTATGTATTAAGTTCATCTTACATTTTTTATCTTGGCCTTTACTTTTGCTTTAGGGGAAAGAAGTTAATTATTCACGTATGACCCACAGTAATTACTATGCAGTTTTGGATAAGTATAAATGAAGTATGACAGCTATGCACGCAAGGGTGAGCAAGTTTCAGTAGGAAACTTTCTGAGAAAAGATCACAGAAACTCAGCATTGCATAATCCAGACTTTTTATTTTTTAGGCAGGCTGATCTTGATGACAGCTGTTTACCTAAGCAGGATGTGTTTGAGAACTATTTTGTTTTTTCATTTACTATATATGCATAGCCACTAAAACATTTGCAGTCGTTTGGATACAGGAGGAGAAACAATGTGGTATTTTGACAAGATGAACAACTTTGTTGGTTGAAAGGTATACTTTTAATCTTAACTAAAAATGGGAACAAAATATTATCGATGGTAACAGCTGCATTTAATTATCTTTGAGTAAATCTTAGTTTTTTTAAGTATGCTATCGTCTAGCTCCCCAATACTTTTCACTAGTGTCCTCAAAACGTAGTGTACTGGTGTGGGCATGGAGTCCACTGGGGGGCGAGCTTGAATTACATATTGTCTCTCCAACTAGAAAAACTGCAAGTGAAACCTATAATAGAACGTTTCATAAATCACAAGCGCTGGTATTAAATTTCTCTTTCTAGTATCAACTTCATGTTGTTGTTTTGCCAGATCATCAAATAAAGCTATCAGGAGGTATCGGGTGTGATGGAGAGCCTTCGGGGCTCATAGGCAATCTCGCAGCTCAGGTTTATCAACTCTCCACAAGGAGAAACTGTGAGAAATTGGCTCACTGGAGTTGTGTTGAGTTAGTTTCTGCTTCAGTGAACTTAAAGAAAATTACTAATGGGTGACTCTACAAATGAGTAATCTTCAAAAATGGGAAAACCGGCAGCCCTAGGTTGCGTTCCCCGTCTGTGTATGTCTCCATTGCACTCGGCATAGGTGCTGCTGTTGGCCTCAGGAATGGGGAGAGCTGTAAGTCCTGTTCCCAGTGAGCTCTGTGCCCATGCAGCCCTGGTGGGACTCACCTACTTCAGTTTGCTGCTTTTACTTTGAAGGTGGAGAACAAAACAACTGTAGTGTTATTTTATGATGTGTAATGGCTATTTCAGGCCTTTTCAGTGGTACTAACGTTGCCATTGACACTTCCAGTAGGACAGCTGAGCATTACAGAGTAAGTAATACTGGTTCCTTGCACTGTGGGTTTTTTCCCACGTCAAAATCTCATTCTAAAAATATTAAAATTTATCTTAATGAATTGCTGTTTCCTTTTCTACTAGCCCTGGTTTGTAAAAGATCTACAGACTCTGTTCCCACTGAAGAGAGATGATGAAAATCTGATAAGTTTTATGTAAATCAAAGAATGAAATCATGCCTTCTGTTGAGAGGCTGATATGGGTTATAAAAACTAGACTTTAATAGCTGATCTGTGAAGTTGGTGAAACTGGAAATCATGGGTCTGTGAAAACCATAAAATGCATTAAATAATTTCATTATTTTGGCAAAAAGCAGGTGGCTATTTTCATGCCATAGAATTGAAGACATGCATCTTGACCTCCTCTGCAGTTGGCTGGATGTTTCTGAAATGTCAATGGAAAGCTGCAAAGTGGTAAAAAAAGTTTGCCATTTCCCTGCAAAATTTCACTTGACTTGTCATTATTTTTCAATCATTTGTAACTATAATGAAAATAGGTTCCTCAGCTAGATACGGTGAATGCCGCAGGATAAAGCCTTACAGCCGTGCCATTTATCAGGTCAAATGCAAGGCAGTAAAGTCTCTGGAGAAATAATACATTTCATTATAGCCTCAATCATCATATTAATTGTGGATAAAGGATGTGTATGGAAAGATGAGACGACAGGGGCGTCTGTTTTAGGGAGAGAGAAGTGGGAAAACAAGAACAAAGATCCAGGAGGACCCTTTGGGCTAGTTGCCGTAACAGTTCAAAGGAGACATGAGAAAGGGAAAACAGCTTCGGGAGAGATGACAGTGATCATGCGAAAAACACATAAATCCTTTTTTATTCATACTGATTTCAGGTGCCTTGTTAATGCATTAATGCATTAATGCAGCGTGATTATCAAAAGATGGCAGGTTCTGGTTGCCAACAGAGACACTGCAGGGCAGTGGCTGCTGGCTGTGGGCGATGTCCTGGGGCACGCATGTGGTGGTGCACCTGGTTGTGGACAAACTGTCCCACGGGCTGACCACGTGGCTAAAAGCTACTTTCACTTTTCATCCACAGGCTCCTTAGACTGCAAATCCTAGTGTGCAATATGCTGTTTCAACCTGAATCGTGGGTCTGTTGGTACCAAAGCTAACCTTTGCATATCATGATCCAGTTTTCATAGACATCATCTGTCTCCTCTTAAATACGGAGAGCATGTAAATTTGAGGCATATTATGTAAATTGACGAAGCAAATTACACTGTCTGTTAGAGGGCCTGGTAAAGCACACAGAGACTTGAAATATGTATAATGGATAGTACATGCAGAGGAGATTGATCTCTTTTTTCTAAGTATGCAGAGTACACTGGGTGGTGTGAATATATCCTGAAGAGGTGACTAGCATGGCGACTGTGACCTGAGAAATCTAACTAACTACACAGTCATTTAAAGGGAAATTTGATGTGGCTTGAATTTCACATTTAAAGTTCCTCACAGCTAAATCCAGTTGTAGCTCATTGTGGTTATGGTCTTACCATATGGAGAAGCCCAAGGAATTTAAAACATCGTGTGAATCATCCTGAAGAATAAAATAAAGAAAGAAGATGCCTACTTTAAGGTTATGTGGGACATAATTTTACAATGTCTGATACGGAAGAGATTGCTCCGTCTCTCACATCCATAGGATTTTCTTTTATTGTTTCAGCATTCTTTTGTGTATCAGCATTGTGTATTTCTGTGCAACCTTATTTCAGTCATTAGTTACTGATTTCTGGAGGAATGTGGCAGAGTGGCTTTCTGGGGTCAGTGGCAGCAAAAGCCTGGGACTTTCCAGTTGGCGTGAAGTGGGGATGGATTTAGTCTGTGAGTGTAGGGCATCGTATAGTCATAGGCATGGCTTTGCTTCTGCTTCCAAGGGGTGGAGGAAGGCAAGGGCTGTAACCAGAGCACCTTCAGTGGGGCTCAGATACTGGACTGCAACAGCTGCTTTTCATCCATCATGGGGTCCGAATCACTCTTCTCAGTGCCGCTGCTGCAGAAGATGCGGCTGCTTCATTAGGCACTTACAGAGGCAGGCTGAATATAGCCCCCAGGCCAAATGAATTTTTTAGTCTTTGGTGCTTTGTCCTTGATCAACGCCTGTATCATTCCTGAGAGATGAGAGCAAATACCTTTGCCACAGATGTAATGAAGCCTATTTGTCAGTGTCAGGGGGTCTTCGGTGGCGTTACATGGAGACAGTAAACATCTCAGAAATGTGGTTTTGTACCTGAGAAAATGACAGCATTTCCTTGCTGAGATGTTCCTTTACAGCTAGGCTGAGACACCACCCTAGAAGAGAGAGGGCTAGTGAGTACATGGGTGTTTTATTTAGTCTGTGCTTTTTCAAACATTGCATTCCTCTCACTCACTGTTGCTCCATATATTATTTTAATATGAAAGGGCCCCTGTCATTAGTCTTTGTTCACATTTTCCTTTGAGCAATTTCAGAGCGAACTTAAGAGGTCGGAGGCACCAAAAAAGTTATTTTTGCTCCGTAGGTTTTAAAACTCCATTCATTAACTGTTGCTTTCTTAAGGTCTATTTAATGCCTTTTGCTAGCTATAAGTTCCAGAGAGATATTTACAAGTTTGTAATCCCTTCTTTAGACGAATATTGGGAGGAAGCAACATTTTTTAAATAATCCTTCTGGATTTTACTTGAACTATGTAGATTTTTGGCCTGCTTTAAAATTAACACCTCTTTGTCACCTACCTTCCAGACTCGCTCTTCAAAAGCCCAACTTTTCTTCCTCATGTCCTACATGCTCCCTAGGCCCTTATCGCAGAGCTCTCCCTCCTCCACGTAAATCTGTTGGGTGAAAAAAGCTGCAACTGCAGATTCACATGCTGTTCCAGAAACTGGGAATTTAAATAAACAAAGCCAATGTAAAAATTAATTTGCTTTAAGTAAAATAGGAGGTTCTATTTGTATTGGGTGATGCTTTTATTTTTTAAGAAATACTTTCTTTTAATGTTTAAAATTTACTGCCAGTTTCAATAAACAGTAGAGCTTTCCAATGTGGAAATCAGTATATTTCATAGAAGTTTTCACTTCTAGCTTTTCTGCTCTTTCTTCATGCACTTTCTGTTTAGAAGGTAAACAGATTATTTAATAAACGGAGCTGCTGAAGCCTCAGCCTATTCTCACTGATGTGATGAGCTTCACATCTCAGGACAGAAATACATTTAAAAGCAGATGTCCACTTGTGCAATATGTACCAGGGTGTAAAGAGAGGCTCAGCAATGCCACCACAGCCTAGTAAGGTGATGTTCAGAAATGGGAACCTCTGGGTGTCGTGAGATAGTTGTCTGAATCCAGCTACTTACGGGCAGGTGTCCATACCACAAGGAGCTTGTACATCCAGTTCTCTTCCAATAGCTGCTCTGTGGAAAGTTAAATGATTTCATTTCTGGCGCATTTTGTGAGCTCTGAATTCACCTTACACACGGGGAGTCATTCCTCTGCATTGTAGGTCTGATGCCGTGCCGATATGGAAGAGCGCCCACGTGGTTATTCCAAGTCACTTTGATGGGAAAGCAAGTCTAATTGCATCTGTGATTGCTTTCAGTCTCTAGGTTATGAAAAATATTTGCAACAGTGCCCCTTGACTTTGTAAATATGGGGTGCATATGTGTTTTGTCTGTGTGTGGCACGAGGGAATAATGATGATTTCATTATGCAGAATAAAATTTTCTCTAAGCAAACCATTTAGTACTTAATATTCTACCTCCAAAGAACTGCAGTTCATCTGAGGTCTCAGGCATGATTGTGGTCTACCATGTGTAGCTCTGCAGTGGCATGAAGGCGAGAAAGACCTCTATATTCCCATTCCCTCCAAAATACTTTCCCAGATGTTGCACCCAGACCTGGGGGAGTAAATACACAGTACCGGGTTTCCAAGGATGTTAAGTCTTGCAGCCCGCTCAGTCTCCAACAGAGGGAACAGGATAGCAACTTGCTACTGAAATGCCCATTGCTGGTGATATCCCTTGTCTTTTGGGAAGTGTGTCTGGAGCTGCTTGTGCCCACCCTGTCCTTTTCAGGGCAGCGTTTGGTCGGAAACGTGGTCTTTGAGAGTGGGGCATGCTCAAAACTGCAAGTAAGCTTCAGAAAAGCCTTTGTTATAATGTTTTATTCAGGTTTTCTGTTTTTCTGCTTTTTTTTTTCCATGGCTAAAAGGAAAAAAAGAGGTAGAGCCTGAAAGCTAGTGTTTTCAGTGTTCACTTTTTGCAATTAAGTAGGTAGAAAACCAGGGAAATTTTACAAAACCTTCTTGTTTCGTGGGAAAGGAAAAAGATCAGGTGAAACCTGTGTAGGATGAGGGGTTATTTTCTACACTTCAGTGTTTTCTCTGCATAGGATATGAAATGTAGTGGTATCTTGGTTGTGTTAACTCTAATGATCTTTTCCCTTGTCACATGTATTTTTGTCAGTTAATGTTTTTCTTTAGTATCATATGTATTTATTCTGCTTTTTATGGTGATAAAAATTGGTATCTCTTCATTTAGGAAGTTTAATTCCATTCACAACTCATTTACTTAAACGGGAGGTGGGTTTTTTAATGCTCTTTTTCTGCAGACAGCCCAGCACACCAGGGTCCCGGGCTCTGCTTGAGCCTGACTTCTAGCACAGTGCAAACAACAAATAATCGGTTGTGCAAAATTGAGTGAGACAAAGCTCATCCCTTGGAGCCTTGTTGTTGTTTTTTGTTTGTTTCTTTGTTTCTTTAGGAGTTTTTTTGTTGTTTTGCTTTTTACAGATAATGGAAGGTTTAACTTTTATACTGAGAAGCATCAGTATTGCTTTTGATGAACACGGTGGAGCAACCCCTGGAGCATCCAGGAGGAGTGATGGTAGCAGAATCAGAGGCAGATGGAAAGGGAAGTGTCACTTATTTGGCATCTCAGTTGCAGTTACAGACCACAATGAAGGAAAAGTGTTTTATTTGGGGAGGCCAGGCTAAAACCCAGGCCTGCAGCACCCCAGTTAAAGAGTGTGAAAGTCTGCTGGCACCTTCCGTGCAGTTGGCTGCTGATGGAAGTATGGATCTGTTGCATCACCTTTCCCAAATACCTTTGTGAGTGAAGGCTGACATAAAAGGAAAAATCTCAGCCTTCCCCACAGCACTGGAAATTTGATAGTCCCATATATTTACTGTGGCTCGAGGGAAAGAGAAAACTTCATGCCATCTTCCAATACTATATATATAAAAAATATATATATTAAGTTTGTATATATATATATGCACTTAACATATACTTAAATATTTATATATGTACCACATCATGCAGGAAACAATTATCAGGAAGGGTAATAAAATGCTATTTGTCATCTACTGTTGGGATTTGGTCTGGCTCCTGGATTCAGGTGCGCAGGAAGAGTCCTCCTGCATTTCCAAAATTTTATTTTTTCTGTTTTTACAGGAATTATGAAATTTATCATTTTACATCAGCAATACCCTTGGCAATGTATGTAACTAATCCTTGTCCCAGAGCGTTAATTCATTTGTATCTCACATAGCACTAGGTGTGTCCCATCATGGGGCAAAGTCTCTGTGCAGAAGCCCAAAAAGAGAAAACGTGGAAGAGAAGTTTCTTGGATTCCCCCTCTTTGTTTCTCTCCTGTGCGTGCAGTGGCAGAACAAGGCTGAGACTGATGTAATGGATTTGCCGCCTTAAATTATGGAGAATTGAATTTTGTAAGTCTGGTCACAAAGACTCTTTTGCAGGGATTTGTATTAAACCAGCAGAAACTGAGGCAGCTGTATACCCAGAGGGGCATGTGGGACAAATAGCAGGAGAAGGAAAGAGATAAGGTTGCTGAACTAGTACTGGTCTTGCAGAGGGAGTGAGAAGAAGGGGCAGGATGGCAAACAGGACACAAGCTCAGCAGTGCAGTGAAATGAAAAGATAGTTGTGTGTTGTGGTATGGGAAAAGGACTTGTGTCTGAACTCTCAGAAGTGGAGCTTGTAAATAATCGGTTCGAGGCCTGCCAAAAGTGTCTCTTGTTTTAAAGTGGAGGTTGTCACTGTATTTTTGAATTGAAGAAATTCTTTTGTTCCCAGTTTACACATGAAGAAACCATGTCCCTGTGCTTTGCCTAAGTCAGACTGAGAACAAGGAATAAAAAAACCTGAATTTCAAGACATGTCACAGGCAGCACAGTATGTTCCTGTTCTGCTCATAGAAATTGTTTTCCCTGACTTGCTCAACTGATACGAAACTTTAATTTCTTCCCAGAAAGATACTTTATTTGCATATTTTGACAATACTGAAACACAAAAGTCAAATTCTCTATGTTCACCAAAGAGATACAGTGAATCGGTAACTTGGAAACAGAGATCCCAAATGACCTTAGAAAGACATCTAAATAATTTAATTGGATTTTTGCATCAAAATGATTGAAAGTATTTCAAACTTTTGAAAGGATGGAACTGAGGTCTAACAGTTTAATTACAGAAAGTAAGGTGTTCATAATATGTGAGTCATAGCATTGCTGCTCACTTTCTCTGCAGTTTTGGGAAGGTTGCTGATGCTCGCTATGTTGGTTTTCCTACCTGCAGAATGGACATGATATTTGTTACACAGTGCTATTATGAAGACAGACTTTTATGAAGGATTACAATTTTTAAAAAGCTTTATAAGGCACTTTGAAGTTGGAAAGTGCTTTATAAGTGCTCTGATGTTTTTTCATTAAAAAATTATACTAATAAAAATATCACACAAAACGTAAGAGTTGACATTTTTCCCTTTCCCCTGTGTCTAAAAGCTAAGCTGCCCTCTTCCTCTGGGAGTGCCTGAGGATGCTCATTATCAGATAGTGTTTTTGCTGTAAAAAGATTCTTTTCTGCCTGAAATTGCTTATGTTTAGTAGAAATGCAGAATCTAATTAGCCATCATTTGTGGTTTTCAATTTATGATTTCCCCTTGCAGAGTCCTGTCAGTATGGGTGCAATGTGACTATCCCACATGTTTCAGAACGATTCTGGTGTTTACGTGGAAGCTGAAACCAGCTGACATAAATACTACACCTTACATATATTGCATAATATCCTGTAGCAGAAACCAAACCAGGAGTCACCAGGAGATGTCCTCAACCCTGCAAAGCTGCGGATCTGTTGACTTTGACTAGAAAATTTAACATCATCAAACATAGTCAGAGGCATGCTTGCTGTATTGTTTATTTTCTTTTGATTTGTTATGGGATAAATCCTTAAGGCCTCACTTTGGTGTTATGTGAGGAATACTCCTCCAAGAGTAATGGCAGTTGAAACTGAGTGTATGAAGATGTGGCTGTAGATAGCAAGGCTGGGCAGGTGCCACCTATTAAACTGTGCAAGTTCGTCTCAAACCCATTGTATTTTGTGAATGGAGTGAGGGACGGCATCTCCCCAATGCTCCCACCCTCCCAGTCTGGAAACACTACGTAAACCTATAAACCAAGTTTAATTTTCAAGTGTTTTTCTAACTTCGTCCTTCTTGAAAGTGGAATTTCAGCATGTGGCTCTTTCACAGGGTGATGAAAGCTTAATACAGAAAAATCTGACGAGATGGCTAAGCCTGTACCCTTTACATTTGTTTTCTAGTTGACTCTTAGTTGGCATAAAAATGTTATCAGTGTTTCAAAATGCTGAGTACCGTTGCAGGAAAGGGCTACAGAGAAGTGATGTAATAACACAGAGTCATGGTGACAATTCCATTGTGCAGAAAAATTGGATAGATGGGAATGTCTGAAGAGAACTCAAATAAGAATGGACATGGCACTCACCTGTAATACCGGAGAGAGGGAGGTGAGTTTATGCCAGAGAAAGAAAATTAGTTTAGAACTGTATCACTGGGATTTTTTCTGTCCTGGTAGTAGACGACATTACCTCATCATTAATGACATGGTTGCCAAAAGCCTGCTAAACTGATGAATAAATGAAGCTTAAATAATACACAAGTACATAGAGCATCTGCAATTGCCGTAAATAAAGTTCCTTGCCTAGGGAACGTAAGCCCAGTTCTGTTTCCTGGAGCTCCAGAGCAGTTTCTCTGCTGGCAGAATAATCCATAACATGGTGGTTTTGTGGTGCCTGTCTTTGAAGCATCTGGCATCAAATACCATGTACCAGCTGGTTGATGGGCAGAGGATAACTGCTGAGGAATATACCACATGGGAAATTCTTCCCAGTGTAGAACAGACCCTGGTCACTTCATCTGTTTAATGGTATGGTCTCCTGCTGGTACGCACATAGGGCTTTTTTTTAAGGAATAGGTGAATGTCATCGGGTTGTGAAGTAAAAGTTTGAGAGAGATTTATTTTCTTGGGCAAATGATCTTCCAGACGTTAGAGTACATGAATAAGGATATGGGAAGACAGATGTTGGGCTGTGGGGAGGGTGGAAAATTTTGGAAGCATTGGATGAACAGTGGTCATTATTCAGCATTATTAATTCATTATTTGCTTGAGTTTAGGGAGATTTAATGAATAACTGTTGTAACTATGTTCTTAAGTGCTTAAGTGAGAGGACTCATGGTAGGGTAGGAAAAATAATATGGTAAAAGTAATTAATCTGGATTGTGGCATCTGGACTACAAAAAGCAAGGTTTTGGAGGGCTCTTAGAAATAGATGTTTTGTTAACAGAAGATTAAAAAAATTACTAGTTCCATTTGGGGTATTGAGTCATACCTTTAAAACTTCATAATTAACTTCCCCAAACAATAGAAAATACTCATTTTCTACAGGGAACTGTCTGAAAGAACTTTTTCATGCTCCAGGGTCCCACTTGATCCATGTAAATGCCTGTCATGACATACTTTCACTGTCCATGTATTGCAAGACAAAGCTGTGGAATAGCATCAGAATACTATTTCTCTGTGTTTTGGGATCTTTTTGTCAGGTTTCAGGACAAAACAGTAGAGTTCTCAAAGACAGGTGCTAAAGTAGAGGGTCAGCTCCTCTGAAAATACTCACAGCTTCAGGCATTTATTTTTAAATGGATAACTTCTTTAAATCTGAAACTTGACAGATTCAGAAGATTGAACTAACTAACAGGGCTTCATCTTTTTCCAATTTTCTTTTTTTTCTCGTGTTAATTGCCACAGGTTCTTACTCTCTTTCTTCAGCTCTCTTTTCTACCCATTTTCCAAAACCTGTCCATCATTTTGTCTTCTCCTTCATTCCTATGTTTCCACTACACTGAACAAGAGTCAAACCACCTGCTTTTGCTCCTTAGAGCTGAGTGAGAATTTGAGTGTCTGGGTGCATGACAGTAACTCTGCACCCTTCCTCCCATGGCTGCCAAGCCATCGAAGGAGCCGGAACATGCCCACACTTTGAACCCAAGAGTTTCTTAGACACTTAAGCTCAAGTGCTTGCGAAGAGGCAGAAGTAAGTGTCTGAGTCAAAATGGTTGAGTATTTGAGTTGAACCCCACTGCAATCCAGTCTTGAAATAGAGGTGGATATAGATATATATATAAGCACTGGGGCTGTTTTCTTCCAATTAACAAACTAGTTTTGTCCACCTCCTCACTCACCACTTTCTGGGTTGCCCTGCTCTGAGGTCCAGCTTCTCTCCGTTAATTGTACTGAGAATTTCAGCTATGAGTGCTCAAGCTTATCAGCCAGAGCGGGTGTATGATACACCAGCTTTCCATCCTCTAGCAATTCTGCTACTGCTGGTCCTTTCTTCATCCTTTGAACTCCTGGATCTTCTGGTTTTTACAAACTCAGTGGTCAGTCTTCATGTCTGGGATGTTACCAAACAAGGTTAAGAGTTAGTATAGTATCGCCTATGAAGAACACTTTTTTTTCTAGCGCCTGTCCATCCACAGATAATGTGGATGTTTAACAGAAAATTAATATTATTATTCTTCCCATAAAAAATAGGTTTGCTTAAAATGTTGCTTATTAATCTTAATGAAAAATCATGTCTTTCACAGTTTTCTTTACAGTGACTTTTCTAAGGTGCATGTGAGTGAATGTCTTCAGAGTAATGCTACTTTGCCTGCTTTTTTCTTTCTTGTGCTATATGCGTATATTTAATTGATAATAATGAAAGGTCTCCTTAGGTTAAGCTTGTAAGAGCGATTTTCCTTTGGTGGTGTAAATAGCTTGAGAGGAATGTGGTTAGTCCTGTCTCTTTCACATAGCTCTATAGGGGCTGGGTAAGCAGGACTCATTGAGGAGGGAGGCTGGAAGCGACACCTGGGAACTCCAGTTGAGTGACCTGCACTCATGTCCTTCCATCAGCTGACTTTCATTTCTTGCCCAAAGTTTTACTGGACAAACAAACTGTTTCTGGTATTTCTCTTTCACCAACCATCACTTCCTGCATCGGGTTCTCCATTTGTCTTCTACCAAGGGAAAGAAGATCTCGAATTTTGTGTGCCAAAGAGGCTACTGCAGGGGAAGGATCTCGTGGTAGAAGAGAATTTCAGATGCTTTTAAATGAGAATCCAAAGCTTAAGAAATATCCCCACGCTTTGCTCTGGAAGTCCCTGTGATCAAAGAAACCAGCTGGGGCAGTATCCGGAGTCTAAACAAAAAGAGAGTTTAAAAGTGCATAGAGGATAGACGGGGCAAGCGCTTCACATGGAAACTGTTGATGCGGTGTGACGAGGCCTTTAGGATAGACCTGCCAAGTTGGATGGGGGTACTGCTATATTTGTATGGTGCTTCACACCAACTGTTTGTGGCAAGGATATGTATGTAAGACAGTTTGGTGGTGAATCTGAGTGTGTTTTGTAGCTCTTTGTCATTGGCAAGAGTATGCAAACCGCCATCTGCCACGTAGGTTGTGCCCATCCAGCTGCCGGATTCCAGGTGCCCAATGCTGTGGCCGCCCAGTGGCAATGAACGCTATTTGGTGCTTTGTGCATGGCTGAGGACTGTAAAATTATCTAGGCTAAGTTGCTGCTGGTGCAGCTAGGGGCTGTGGTCAACTCAGAGTCTGGATTGCTGGGTTCTCCTCACAGCAACTGTTTACCACCCCCATCTGACATCAAAACTGCAGCACAGCCCAGATGGTGCACAGAAGGTACCAACCCAAGGAGCTCAAATGTTGCTGACAACTCTGCTGACATGCCTGTACAGCATCCAATTTCCTTACAGAGGCACCCGTGGCTGTTTCAGCTGGACTTTTCAGGGCTGTTTGAACTTTGTGATGATATTCTTACTCGGGAATTTTCTTTTGAAACCAAGGGCTCTCAGCAAAGCATTTATTGACTCTTGAAGAGACGCATGGAGGGAGGTGCTGCC
Source organism: Burhinus oedicnemus (assembly GCA_008921705.1). Lineage (NCBI taxonomy): Eukaryota > Metazoa > Chordata > Aves > Charadriiformes > Burhinidae > Burhinus > Burhinus oedicnemus. The sequence continues at coordinate 2,175,576 of VFFE01007638.1, read as the reverse complement.
TACGACAAAGCAAGTGTTGCGTCACTGGTTCATGTAATTGAAATAGTTTCTTGCAAGCTGCTCATGATTCATACGAGATAATAAATAACTGAGGAATGATTCTGCCTGATGAAGGAAAGAGTTGTTGCAGAGATGCTCTTTTGTTGTCCTGGTTGTGATTAGCTGGTTTCAGAAGAGGAGGTAAAAATCATTTTTGGCACACCAAAGGAAGATACATACGGACCTCACACAGTTTCCCTTCCTCAATTTTGGTGCATGCTCGACTGTGGGATCAAGGTAACTGCCAAGAGCATTTAACATGTAGACATTGAGGGCTGGTGATAGAAATCTCAAATAAGTATAGCCTACAAACATGGCAAAAATGGATTTTTGTACCAGTTTGCTTTATGAAAGCACAAAATCCAGTTTTGCTGTATTTATCTTCTCCTCTGACATGATACAACACAGAATGTGGGGTGTGCATCATGCTTACCTTTAAATAAAAAGCAGAGGGTGGGATTTTCCAAAAATCTACACTTAGCCCAAGTCTGATCTCATTGAAGTAAATGGGTATTTATCAACAATGTTGTGCAAGTCCCATGGCTGAGTACATTTAAAAATTGTACACCATTCCTGGTAACATCTTACATGCAAAATTAATTTTACTGAAGTAAGTGCAATAAATAAAGAGGACCTTTTGCAGATTGAATTTTTATGTTTAATTGGGAAATCATAGTTCATTTTTACCAGCTTGCTAAGAAATGTCCTGCAGCAGTTTACACAAATAATTAGAAACCTTCATAAACTTCATAAAAATAATTGGAAGTCTGCAGCAGTCTGTGATAAATTGCTGATATCGGGCAATCTGACCATTTTGGGAGAAAGTGTAGCCTGACGAGATGAGGGTAGCAAACTCCTACAGTAATCATTACAATAATTACACAGCCCTTTGTCCTGATGTTAATCCTCACATCACCCCTGCAAGGTAGGATCTATATTGTTGCCTTAATCCTGTTGATTTTCTTAGTCATGTGAATACCACAGGAATGATAAATCTCAGGGCCCTTTCCTTATATTCAGCAGATTTGGTACCTTGTAATTGTGTAATTTGGCCTAAAGCAACCCTTAGGCAGTGGGTGTTCATGGGAAGCGTGCAGAGGGGGTTGCGGGGATTAAGAGCAACAAGGGGAAAGTCACCACCTGTTTTCGCCCCCTCCCCTCTTTCTTTTCTCTCTCCCAGGAGAAAAACCCTACAAATGTACCTGGGAAGGCTGCACCTGGAAGTTTGCTCGCTCCGACGAACTGACGAGGCATTACCGCAAGCACACGGGAGTGAAGCCATTCAAGTGTGCAGACTGTGACCGCAGCTTTTCCCGCTCAGATCACTTGGCGCTCCACCGCCGCAGGCACATGCTGGTTTGAGAAACGCTACCTGTTCCAGCCGAGTTTAAGAGCTGGGTCTCTTAACTACCCGGAGCGAATTCAGCAGGGCTGAATTCCCTTCTACAGTGTTAACAGACAGGGCTTTCCTTGATGTCTGTAACAAAAAATAATAACAGAAATTAAAAAAAAAAAAGCAGGAAAAGAAGTGCCACTCTTCTCCTCGCCATCTGAAGTTAACCCTGTTTGCCCCTCAGCATGGCTACCCCCTGAAAGTGTCATCACAATCACCTGGAAAATAGCAGCCGAAATGCTACAGGAATGGGCATTATTTTACATGCTGCGTCCTTTGACAAAAAATGTTTATAGCTTGTATGTTTTCTCAGCTGTCGGACATTTTGTTCCTGAAAAATCACTGCTGATTCGAGGATTAGATACCACAAGCCGATGATGATGATGAGAGCAAGATGGTTAGACCTTTATTATCCCATCTTTTCCCCTTGTTTTGAATACCAACTGGCCGGTGTCAGCATTACGCCCGAGCTGTGCTACAGACAAGCTGCATGTGAGTAGGAAAGAAGATTCTGCTGGAGAGGTCCTGCTGTCGGAGCTGAAGGGTCGCTTGAGCAGACTTTTGCAATAACGATGGTGGCATTTTAGTATTGTACTACAATTTGTCATTATGCCCTAGAGGACACCAGCCATTTAATCTTTTTCTTTTGTCTTTTTTTTTTTTCCTTTCTTTTCTTTTGTTGTTGTTGTTGAAGTCTGTAAAATAAACAAGGGGCAGCAGCATTTCTGCTGAAAGTACAATATTAAGTATCTGTATTTTACCATGGACTTATTTAGAACCATTTTCTGATTTGTATAGAAAGACCCTGTCTGAAAACTACTACCCCATTCTCAAAGTGCAGTTTTCTTTCATGCAGGTATCCTCTTCCCCATGACCAGTATTTGAACGCAAGGAAATAGTCAGATCTTATACTTACTGGTACCAAGGTTAGTGCTGTAGCGATTCATGACATGGAATTGAATGTACCAACAAAATAAAACAGAGAAGAAACGGCTGCATCTCTTGCAGAGAAAAAGCAATAATTAGTAAAATGGCTCTCGAGACAATAATTTACTGCACATCAACAGAAGGGGGGGATATGCAGAAATAGCACGTAAGATCATTTAAGTTAATCTCTCTGACGGTTTCACTGACCTGCTAGATACCACAATTAAGTACTTTCGTTTCCTTCAACATAAAACTTGTGTCTGGAAAGCAAAAAAGATAAAGGAAAGAGCTGATTGTTGAGGAGTCAGGGGATGAACACGGGAGTGTTCATAGGAAGGAGAAATGGTTCTGAAGTGGTGCCCTGCAAGACGTTAGGTTTCTCCCTGGGAGTTAGGGAATAACAAGATTTTGCCAGCTGTCTAGTATGATATAAATGGCCCCTTATATGGGTACCAGCGGCTGCCTCTACTGGGATTTTCAATCCAATCCTTTTCAGATTAAATAAAAGGAATTTCCTGATCATTCCCATACAGCCCTATAATTGTGAACCAATTTGTATTAATTGAATTATGTAGGAAGGAGAGAAACCCTTAGTCATCAGTTGTTCATGCAAATGGAATAGTGTTTTTCTGTTTTCTTTCCTCACAAGGATCTGCCTATTCAGCTACATTTGACAAAGAGCAGGCTTGGCAAGATTTTTTAACTGTTGAGATTTTTATAGCTTAGAGATGAAAGATGTATACTTAAAGGTCTTTTGCAATGCATTTAATTGTGAATATTTGGTTCCAGGAATTGCACAGATTAAACTTGTGATGCCACTTGTTCATTTTTAAATATTTGACCAGTCTAAATTAATTTCTGATTCCTGAAGTAACAGTAGTAATGTTAGGGGGATTCTGAATTCAAGGTAATCTTTAAGAAAAAACAGCACAGCGTACCTACACAAATACTGGAAGCAATTGCAGTTAACTGAGGATTAATATGACTGGGATAGTAAATTATAACAGCATTGACAGGCCCCAGAGTTTGATTGTCTTTAAATATGTTCGTAATGTTCCATGGTACCAGATAGTTTATCAGCTCTCTGAAAGAACTTCAATACTGTTAAAGCTCAGGCTCCCCTCTGCCGAGTGGTCAGCAGAGAAACCCAAGACAAGTTATTGGCAGCCATTGTGGGAAAAATGCCTCTCTCAATTCCCATTGACTGTGCTGGTAATCAACTTCCACAAAATTCAGCAATGTTTTGGTATCCGGCTCCAAATCAGGAATGAAACAGAGACACTAAGTGTCTGTGCAAAGCATGAAAAGGCTGTGGCAGATCAGGACTCCTGGATAGGCCATGAGGCATTGCGGGACAGCAAAACTGGGTCTTTACCAGCAGTGTTAGTGCTGTTGGTTTAAAAAAATTGGTTGTCAGTGTTGTACGTGTGGTGGTTCATGGATTACGTCTGAGGTCTGTCTTTTATGTACTTCAATATCATCCCCTTAAATGGATCTGTCATTCTCAGCGTTTAAGGAAAGAAGTCAGGTCAGGTAGAAGTCAATTGATAAAATTATTTTCTTGCCCAAGAACATTGTACCAACTAATTACTTGAATAGCAGTAATTCAGTTGAAGAACCTACGGCATACAGAATTCCCTTCAGAATCTGTGATCTTTTTCTCCCACAGAAAATTAAGTTTATTTGACCAGAAACTCTTGAGGCCACTGTGTTAGCATACAAGAGGAGCAGTGAGAGCGGTCATCTCTGATGTTATTCACAAAGGCAGGGTAGAACTGGGAGAGACCAGTGTCCTCTTTAGACTTCCCCTGTGGTCAATGAAGAGAGAAAAACTCCTCTGAGAGAAATTGAGAGGCCTTAAATTTCAGTATGCAACTCTGAACTGCCCCAAGGAGGAGCGTATGTATCACAGACCCTGGGAGGCTCATCTCCCGAGGCCAAGGTTGATCTGTGTGAATCTGTTGTCTTTCAGCTGGTTGCCCATTGCTTTATGCATAGGAAACACTTCAACAGAAAGAAGGTCTGGTTTTACTCAAGGAACCACGAAGTGATACAGGGTTAAAGCAGCACTCACACCAAGGGACACAGGCACAAAGCATGTCGGTGATAACAGAACAAAGCCAAAAGGTAAAGGAGTGTACGCTAAATTTTCTTATTTCCCAGGCAGGAAGTATATCCTCAACCTTTCCAGCACACATGTAAGAGCTTTTCATGCTGCTGTTACCTCTAGGCAGCTTACACAACCAGCAGTAGTCCACCACTGGGTTTCAAGTACCCAGTATGGTTCTTGACAAGTTTTTTGTTCGTACCAGCACCCTCAGGCTTTGACACCAAATACTTTGTGAGGTTGTCTTCTGTTTAGTTTTCCCCTTCAGAAGTATTTTAAGAGAAGTTACTTGGTGGGAGGAGGGTGTTTGGATGTGGAGCTTCCATCAGTGGCTGCAGTTCAGACCCGCCAAACTATTGTGCTTGTGCAAAGACCAAAGGTGATTGCTCCAGGGTAATTTCCACAAAAATCCTGGTATCCCACCACAGGTCTGTGACATTTCTTAACCACGGTGAAGGCCTACATCGTATGTAGCATACAGAAATACCAGATCTCATCTTGACCCAACACGCAGTTCGGAGAGACAAATACAGTGTCCCGTTCTCTCAGAAAGATGGAGATTTATGCTTTTAAGTGTGAGTAAAGGATGGATAATATCCACCATGTCCATTACAGCTTACAGGGGAAACTATGCCACAAAATGTCAGATTTCAGATGTTTCCAAAAGGATCCAATGGATTTGTCAGGAAATCTCAGTAGCCAGCATTATAGGAAAATGTAACAAGCAAGCAGCTTTGATACAGAACTTTTTAAACTTTAAATTGTCATTATTTTTTGAGCACCTGTTTTATTCAGCACTGTAAAATTGGCTCATTGCATCAGCAGTTTATACTTGGGGATGAAGATGCAGTATTCCTTATTCTCTATCATGCTTACACAATTAATTACATAGATTTAGACTGACTTGTATATATGATTATTTGCTGGAGTAATGTATAACAAAATTAACAGTATTAAAAGTTACATCAGTGATGTTGATGTTTGGGGTAAACTCACAGTGCAAAGCATGGACAAATAGCTGAACAACCTTTCTCCCCTTTAATAACAGGAATAACAGTGATCCTAAGTCTCGTTTTCCATTAGCCACATTGAAAATGTATTCTAGTTGCCATTTATAAATTTATCTTCTGATAATAAATGCTGTTTAATGGAAAAAATCTCTTTCTTCTTTATTGAAGGTGGGTACCTCAAAATCGGAGTAAGTTTCACCATTAATATCCCGCTTACTTTTTAGTTTGAACTTTGATTTGGAAAGGTCAGTATGTGAAACTGCATCTTCCACAGCAGACAAGTCTAAAGACCGTTCAGTAAATCCGCCCTACTCCCACATGCTCATCCATAAACCCCGTGCATGTAAACCCCAGCACTTCCACATGCCTCCACCTGTGCGCAGGTAATAAAGAAGTTTATTTAAAAAAAAAAAAAAATCAGAAAAGGAAGAATTGGAAATAAACACTGTAAAAGAAAATAATACCTTTTTAGGAAACCAGCTCCTGTTATTGTATTATGTCTTTGTCTGTGATTTATAACTGGACAAGTGCACAAAGAAATTTAAAGATTCTTTTGTTTTCACAGTTCCGTTATAGCCTAACAGTTGCTGTGTAATGTATGCTTATGAAAACAAGCCCATTGGTACCTTAAAAATGCTTAAATTCTGATCAATTTCCACAGTAAATCAGGTTTTAGTACACAAATGTAACTATAAGGATACTGCATCTTTAGAAATCAAAATACGTTGAAAGTATTTTGCTAGTAACAGTTTAAATATTCTGTAATATATGTGATAGTGAAAAGTATTTTCAAACTCACAATTTTACATGGGGTGTAAATAGGTTAAATGAAGTACATTTTTAAAAATCCTGTAGTTTTCTTCAGGAAAAATGGTAAGATAATGCCTTGCAAAGCTTAAACACAAAACGTAAGAAGTAAATTATTCTGTTTTGTCAGAGCATGTTTTCTCTGCAAAATGGAGTGGCCAATTCTTTGCTGTTTCGCAGATGGTGTGCAATATAGTGAAGTCATACTGAGTCCTTCAGTGTTGAGTAAGTCAACACTCAGAATGTCTTTGACTGAATAAAGGAAAAAAACACTTAATCAAAATGAAAACCATATGAAAGGTTTTGGGGAGTTTTGTGGTTTGTTTTTTTCTTTCTGGCATTTTACAGTGAACTGCAGATACAGTAACAGCAAACTCATGTGATTCTTTTGAATTTGATTCTTCTCTTTTGATTTGATGCTTTCTTCTTGTATTTCCCTGACTACGATGCATCTTGAATAAAGGTTGCAGAGCTGAAATAGGCAGCTGCTCTTTGCTGATTCCAGGGGAGTTTAGTCTTCTAGATGCAGTAGCATGTCAACCAAATCAGTTGTAGCAGGACAGTTGTGGCATTTAAAATGCACACACACTTCAGCAAGATACCCTAAAATCTATTGTAAAAGATGAAACAGAAACTGAAAGTGCCTGTTATTAGAACTGATGGGATGTTCCTATACTTTTACACAGCAATAACTTACGGGATTCTGTTAACAATAAGGTGAAAATGGAATTTTACTCGGAGAACAATAATGCAGCACAGAAACAAACACAAAGTGCCATTTGTATTTTCACATGTTGAGATACTGTGTTAGAGATTTTAGTTGTTTCTCAGATAACATCTGTCATATACTTGTATGAAGAAAATGATTCTTAGTTTACAAATATCAATTCTCAGTAGGTGTGTATGGAAGTCATTGTCAAGCAGTGTTTTAGGGGATTTCTTCCTAATTTATGTCTGATGTGCCCATTTGTCTAGGGTATTCTCTAGTGAAATAATCCAAAAACCAGCAATAAGCCCAGTGGAGCTTTTTTACGGTTTATGGTAGAATGGAGATTCTCTTGAAAAATCCTCTGCATCAAACTCTGGAAACACAAGAGTTCACCTTATGTCTCCTTTCTGTTCGTCATGTACCGCTCATAGTATTTACTATAATCTTAGAACTGACTTCGGGAGTGAACAAAATACATCACTTACTTTTCTTTCTTTTGGGGACAAACAAGTGAAAAATTGGGGACTGTCAGTCTAGAGACTTATTTGAATAGCAGACAAGAAGTCGATACTCCTAAAGTGGAATAAGGAGATTTTTATATTGAACGGCCTAAATATTTGCATCAATAGACTAATTGATTTTACAAGAAAATGGCCAGCTGTGACTCTTCCACTCTTTTTTTTCTCAGTTTTTTTTTTTTAATCTGGTAGGTTTCTGTAAAATAAAAATATTAACTGCTGCTAATGGATTCTTAAAATAGCAGTGTAATTCCATCCTTCATGCTTCTTCTGTTTCTAAAAATGAATTTATTGGAGATCAAAATGTGAGTGGTTGTCCTAATACCTTTGCCAAGGAAGATTGCTCTTCATCCTCTAAATTTGTACCTGTCATTTATTCAGGCAGAATTTTGTATTTGAAAAATTCCAGATTTTGCCTAGACTTTTGCTGACATCGGTGGGTTGCTGCCGGAGTGGGAGGATGGTGGTTCAGTTTTTATTCACTGAGACAGGATTGGGTGTGCACGAAGCTGCTTATAGACAGAAGAAGGTGCAGGTGCGGGGAAAAAAAAGCACATGAACTCACATGTAAAAACTAGATGTTTATGCATGTTGGTTAATCATGTGACAAGACGGCTAGTTTGGTAACAACTTATTTTTAAATGTTAGCCACTGGTGGAAATAAGCCACTGGTGGAAATAAGCCCATCAGAACATGCATATACTTATTCTGGCATCCTGAGCTTAATCTCCACATATTAAGTGCATAAAAGAACACAATTCATGCTGGGGATTTTAGGAGGGCACTAGGGAATGTGTCATCAGAAGGACAAAGGAAATATTAGTTCTTACCTTGTCCCTGAGCTGTTGTTGGAGAGGAGGATTTGGTTCTTTGTTCTCAAGCAGCAACACTACAAGGAGGCACCCTGAGAAACTTGCAGTGTTGGGAGGTTTGGCTGACTCCAGCCCTGCGTGTGTTAGTTCTTGCGTAGGAAAGGGTACCTTGTCTTCACCATCCCAAAATAAGCCAGGCATTTTTTCCTTCATTCTGAAAAACAAACAGAGTTGGGTTTTTTCTCAATTTTATTGATTTGCCAGCATACCTCTATAGCAGTTTGTGCGTACTGACTTTAAATTATGAAATAAAAACTGAGTGGCCCTTGTAGTAATTTTTAAATTATTCAATACACAGTTGTTCAGTCCTCCAGACAAGCAAAACTGGGCATGTGAATTTTAGCTATTATGAAAATAAGAACAGAAAAAATTATTTGAAGTCCTATTGTCCATATGCGTGACCTGCAACATCTTCCCCAGTTCAATCTCAAAAGTTTCAGTGAGCCAAGATGCTGTCAGTTATAAAAGAAGAGGTGAATGTGGTGGTGGTTCACACATTGACTTGCTAAACCATGCGCCATGTTGTGACCTCTGCATTTGAAAAACAATAGTTCAGTGTCTGGTAGGGGACCACAGGTGATGGCTTTGATGGATTGTCATAAGCATGAACCATGAAATACAGAAATAGGTTCAGATCCTGCTTTTCTCCCTGTCCTTACCTTTCTAGATGTAAAGAGCTTCTTTGGAAGTTTGAGCCATAATCTTCACAGCTGAACTAATCTTTTTCACAAGTCAGAGTTCAACTTGTCATTTCTGGTTTCAAACTATTTTTCACTGCTACATTTGCATCGTATTTTTCATTAAAAAAAGCTATGGTTCAATTCTTTCCTTATCGTTCTATACATTGTTTCCTTGGTAATATAAGTTCTCCGCTGAACACCTACACAGTATGCTCTCTTGACCTGCTGTCTGTCCCTAAGAAGTTGTATCTCCCATTTGCACTTGGAATAGAATATACACAGAGATAGTAATGAGTTACTTAAGTTTCATGCACCATCAGCCTTAAGACCTTCAACCCACACACAGAGAGACAGGCATTCATACGCTTCAAGTGAAAGAGAGATTTGGACACTGCTATCAACATGTGGGGTCAAAAATACCATTAAATTGGAAAGTTCTTTCAGATGTGTTTAGGAAGAAACAACAGTAATGAAAAATATCACTCTTGGCCAAGTCACTTATGGAAGAAGCAAATTCCCCTATGGCATTAATTGAATAAAATCCCGAGGATGGGGTTGCATTTGGCCCCAAATTGTTCCTTCTAATCAGGTCGTTATTGTTGTATGTACCAATGAGTGTTCATTTGATCCTCCTGTGTAAAAATACAAAAACATCCCTTAGTTTTCAAAGTGATTAATTCGGGACTGAAGCTTCACAGCGATGGAATTAGTATGTACATCACCTCAATCTTTTTCCTAGATAAGGTGCAAAAGGGAGGGTCATTATCGGTAACCCCATAGAGATAATAGTGTCAATAGAGGTCCTACACTTAAAAGGACTAAAAATACCAGTGCTAGCAAGCAAACATATTAGTTTCTTCAGTCTTTTCTTTTGCCTTCTTTTCAAAAGCTTTTAAATGCAAAAATTACTTTTCTTGAAATATGAAAGTAATCATCTGAAGATCTAATTTCCCAATTATTTCCTCTGCATTTATATACTATGTAGTGTTTAGGCAACACCTATGTTATAAGTTTATTAATATTATGTAAGTGTTGTTCTTGTATTTATGTATAGTGTATGTATTGTAAATATACTCAGAGCTTTTTTTCCTCTTACTGTAAAATGGTGATTTTTGCCCTATGATAATGTAAAGGGAGTCCCCTAATGAAATTCTGTCAGAGGATGATTATTCCAGTCTATTCTCAAAGATTTAAATGAACAAGTGTTATCGTTTTTAATGGTGTCTCAGACATATTTTGTTGGTGCATTGCTTTTCTGTATTCAACTTTCCTATGAATTGAGCTGTGAATTGAAATAGAGTTTAAACCTTTAAATGTATGCATTTGTATAATTATCTGAATGGAGGCATGAAGGTTAAATAAAGCATTTTGTATGGAACAAACCCCCTAATTATTACTGTGGATGACTCAAACCTTCTGGAGTACCCAGTTATTAACTTTTTTAAATTAAACCTTTGTTAAAAAACCTTTTCTATAAACATACAGTGATTTTTGTAATGGAATGTTTGCTTAAGAAATGGATTTTACTTGCTTTTCTGATTTTTTAAAAGCCATCATATAGAGTAGACATTCTTTCTCCTTTCACAGTGTTTGTGCATCTGTGGCAAAGCTGGAAAAAATAAAATAGCACTCAGCAGTATAAACAAAAATGTCCTGGGATAATATAAAAATATTTTGCATTACTATATAATCTGATTTCCCCTAAGTACTTTAAAATGGGGCTGTATGTGTGTCTCTCTCTGCTTCTTTCCTTCTCCTTTCCCTGCATATAGGGAAGCTGGCACAGTTGATGTGTAGCATGCTTAAGGTTCCCCTGCAGCCGAGAGGGGATTCGCTCCCCGTGTGCCCGTGAAGTAAAGAAACAGCTATGGAAGGAGGCCAACGGCGCGCTGGAAACATCGGCTTCATACTTGGTTGAGGAGCGTTGGTATTGGTGATTGCTTATAGGGACATTTTGAGGCCTGTAGGCTTCTCCCTCATGTCTGACCATTCCACAAAAAAGCTTCCTTGATCTTTGATGAAGTCTAGGACAACCGTGGATATCAAGTCACAGGCTTGGAGCTGCACTTGGCCCTTACTGATGAAATTTCTCCTTAAACATGAATTTTCCCTTTCCCTTGCGTTTCCATCCGCTTGCTTTTAACCAGTATGATTATTTATCTAATAAAAACCATAGTGTTATATGGTTACAGGCAGAGAAACAAGTAAACAAAGTGATTTGGAGACCTCTGAGCCTTATCAAGAGATGCGTGTAAACCAAAGCTGTGCTAGAACAGATCTTGACTCTCTCAAACTGCTGATGAACTGAAAAATCAAATAGTCCTACTGGCCCTTCCAAAGCACTTTTGCTTTCCACACAATAAGTTGTTTGTTCTTCCTCAGTGTCCTGCGTGTGTTTAATATCATTTTTTCTCCCAACAGTGCCATAAGTACAAAACGCATCACTGCCTGTTTAGTCTGACTTCTCCAGCGAACGCCCACATCGTCCACTGCCCTGACCCATGGCCTGTTCCTGAAAAGTTATTTCTTCCACTTGCACAAACAACAGCTCAGTTGTCATCTAATCCCTTCCCCCCTTTTTTTTCCCTTTGTTATTGAATGGTCTGTTTGGAGTGAAAAGTCAACGCGTGGTGTTGTGTACGCCATACGGGGCACGTCTGGCTCTCCGTGAGCGTGATGAGGAGCAGCCGCTGGTAACCACCTTCAACTTTGCACGTTGAGTTGCTGTATCAGATAAGTAGAGTCCCCTATCTACGTGCAGAAACAATCGCATTGGCATCGTCCTTGAACCTGGGGAGACTGCCCACTTCCCGGACAGAGCTCTGGCGGTGCAGACTTTCACCCATGGATTTATGATGCTATTCCTCCTTGCCAGCCTGCAATAGCGAAGCACACCCCTACGGGAGATTTGGCTGGAAGACCTGCTCGCTGTATTCCAGCGTGCTACACAGTGACCCAGTGGTATGAGGTTTTGGTTGGGAGTTGAAAGGGCAAGGCTAGGGGATCCAAATTTCGGTGGTCGCTGAGTATTTGTCCTTTCCAAACAGGAGCCAGCCCTGTGGGGCAGACTGCTCCTGGACATAATTGGTGTCTTCAGCAATGCTTGTGGTGCACGCAGTGGAAACGTGTCCCTTACCAACTCTCCCATCCTTGCAAATCGGGCAAGTTACATACACCTTTTTGATAGATGAAGAATCAAAGGCAATCAACTGAAGCTGGAGTGACTCAGTAGTTGAGCAAGAAATGACAGAATCATGGAATGGTTGAGATTGGAAGGGACCTCTGGAGGTCATCTGGTCCAACCCCCCTGCACAAAGAGGGACACCTAGGGCCAATTGCCAGGACCCCACCCAGAATGTTTCTGAGTATCTCTAAGGAGGGAGACTGCACAGCCTCTCTTGGGCAACCTGTGCCGAGGCTCAGTCCCCCTCACAGCAAAGAGCGTTTCCTGATGTTCAGAATAATACCTAACCGTTTCAGGTCCCTCCTCTCTCATTTTAGCCATTACACAGAACGGTCTCCCTCGTTCAGGTTTCGACCCAGTCCGTAACCGGTCACCGTTTTTTTACCCATGAGTATTTTCCCTGAGGGGCCCCGAATAGCAGCAGTAGCCACTGCCCTTCCTGTTGAAGCATACTAACGAAGGCATTTACTGCCTCACATATTTGTCTTAGCAAAAATATATAACCCATAATAACTAGGACTGCCACTTACGGAGGAATGAATAACCAGATTTAGCCAGTAAGCTCAAACATGTCAATATATTTTATCCTTCATGTTTTTGTTTATATCTTTGCACAACCTTGCTTGCAGGTGTACCATGCCCTTTCCTGGTTATCTTTCTCATTCGCTGGGGATATTGATCCATAAAATCTCCTTGTAAAATATTTCAAATAAATTCTTTTTTTTTTTTTTTCTGGAGTGATTTCTCTACGCCTGTATTTTTGGGCCTGTACAGAATATTAACAGACAGAAACTAACAATAAAGTCCAGAAACGACTACAAAAGCAAACAGCGAAACCAAGACACTCGCAAAGCTCTATAAATCTCTGCGGAGCTCGGGTTGCTGTTTAATCTTTATATACAGGTACGTCTCAAGGTTATCTGCTCCTGAGGGCTTCACTGGAGGCTTTTGTGATTTGTCATCTGCTCAGCTTCTTATCAGTCAAAGGTATTTCCCCTTGTAACATTTATTATGGGCTCCCCTCTGTCTTTCTTACGAACGTGATGGCGTGAAGAGGCTCTGGTATGCAGACTGTAAGGAGTTACTGACTTTCCCTCTCCTGTGATCAACAGGTTCGTAAATGTGACACATGTGGTGTCGCGTACACAGCACCGCTGATGGCTGAATGCCGTCGCTGGGTACTGAATGAAAACAAGGAAGCCTGCAGCTCTGGAAAGGGGTTTTCTGTCTCCATCCAGCAGTCTCTGGCTGGAAAAGAAGTATGGTTAAATACACTCATGCTGAAACTTAATACATACATGAAGAAACTACTGCAAATACCATAAAAAAATAGCCACTGTAGCACCTTCACTAACACACTGGGTCTCATTTCAGGTGGAAAAATCTCAGCCCTTTCCACCAGCGCGAGCATGGCCATCCTGCCGTGCTGTTTCATTTCAGCAGAGGCGAATCCGGCCCTGGCTGATGCAGCCACGTGTCGCCGTGTCCGAGGAACTGGCAGACTTGGGAGAGGAGCATGCTGAAATTTCTTCGTTGCCAAGTATTATGGTTTGAGAAATCTGCAACAATTTATTGTCGTTTAGACAATTATTCTCTCACCCGATGCCCCCTCCCCACCCAGGAACAGGAATTGGTAAGAAAACAAGGAAACCTGAGGGTTGAAATATAAACAGATTTAATAGAATAAGACTAGATAATTAACATTAATAACATTAAAGAATCAATACTGATCCCACTACCGATACAAAATATAAAAGGATTATACTCAGCCCATTCTATCAGCAGGAAGCTGTGCACTCCCAGCAGCGGACAGCAAATGTCAGACACTGCGAGCGCTACGGCTTCGGGAGGAAGGGAAGGGCTCAGGGGTCCGGCACTGGAGCAAGAAGTTCTCAGGATCACAGCCATCAAGGGAGAGAGAACTTCACAGCAAACTTTCTAATTTATATTGAATGTGACATTCATAGTATGAAATAATCCTGTTGGCCAGCTTGGGTCAAGTGCCCAGGTCTTGCTCCTCCTCATCCCTCCACCTGGCGAGCTCAAAAACACTGGGACCCTGAAACCCACACACCGTAGCTGGCTATAAAATAAGTATTTTCACAAATTCAGACACTAGAGTCTTCTAGAAGTGCCATTTTCCCAAGCATTAGAAGACAAATCAGTCCTGTGTCCATCAAACCAGGACACCGGGATGGCACGGAGCCCATCTGTGTGTGGTCGAGGCCAGGAAGGCAGGGGATTTCCTGGGAAACAGATTCCTCTCCTGCCTCCACAGCCTGGTGGAAATGTGTTGGAGCTGCTGAAAGAGAGTGCTGGCTGCTGTGGGTAGCAGGATGCAACTGTATCACTTTATCCTGCAGACAAAGCCACTTTAATTCCTCATTTGTTCTTAAATACTGGCTATGTCTACATTGACGTCAGATGTCTGACTGGTAGCAGGTATAGGCATGCAAGTACATATATATATCTACTTAGTACATACTTATATGTATATTAGTGTGCAGAGCAGTTTTTATAGAAAGATAGAATAGTTTGGGTTGGAAGGGAACGTTAAAGGTCATATAGTCCAACCCCCGCTGCAATGAACAGGGACATCTTCAAATACATCCGGTTGCTCAGAGCCTGGTCCAACCTGACCTTGAATGTTTCCAGGGGTGGGGCAACTACCACCTCTCTGGGCAACCTGTGCCAGTTTTAAGATGTTAGAACCAAAAGGCCAAGGGGAGGAAACAAATGCTCAAACTCTTTTTGTCCCCCACACCTGAGCTGGTGCTCCAAGGGGTGCTCCATAGCCCTGGGTGCCCCCCAGACCTGACCTGTTCTCATCTCCCCCACAGGCAGCATGAGCTCAGCCCAAGCCCAGACTGCAAAGTGCATCTGGTAGGGGACAACGTGCCCCCCCCAGATAGGGACACCAGGTCACCCAGACAGCCCAGGGTCACGGATGCAGCACCACCACCACGTCATCCAGCCGTGGATGGAGGCAGATGAGGAAGACGCAGAGCCCCAGGGGACAGCAGGGACATGAAACAGAGGTTTTAGCATCGGCCACACTAGGGTCTTTGTCTCGGATTCAGGCTGGTGGAGGGGTTCACATGTAAGCGATGTGAGCGGGAAACCAGGGGCTGCTCCTTGGGTGCCTCCTCTCTCCTCCAGCAAGCAGAGGTCTGGTACTTCCCTGCTTCCAGGGGGAGTTACAGTGTGGAAGAAGGAGCTTCACGGTACTCGAAAACGAGTAAATGAAATTGATCTCTGTACGCACAAATTGGTAACACGGCAGTTTCAGTTGGCTGGTGAAGTATGCAATCTGTTTCTGAGGTGTTTTATGAAAAATTAGAAAAGGCTGGTAGAGGGTTTCTGTGGAGCTTTTTGGTTCTGATTATTCATTTATTTACAAACGATCATTTATACCATCTGGGGCTTTTCAGTGTAACTGACAGTAAACTCTGAGCTTCCCAGGACTCTACAAACGTGCCAAGAAGGGAAGACTGCAAAGGCTTTTAGAGCAAATAAAACAAAGGAAGAAAAGCAGCCCGTTGTGACGAGGCGGGGGGAGGAGAACGCGAGGACGGGGCCCTTTTCCTTCCTCAGCCTTGCTTTGTTTCCCGTTTTGTTTGACATTTGTAATCAAAGCCTCAGCACCTTTGCTTTGGTTATAATAACTGCTGTAGTTATTACATGAGCCTCCACAGATGTACACACAACCCAAGTTTCTAGCCTCCGGCACTGACCGCTCCCCAGACAAGATGCTTGTTCCTCTACCACGGTACGTGTGATTCTGCAAGTTTCATTTATCACAAAGCAACAGTACAGACACAAGAAAAGTACAGCGGGAGCCAGGGGCTCAAGACGAGGTTTGGCACACAGTACATCAACAGCAGAAAAGGCTTATTCCTTCAGCTTTCATCCCTAACAACATCTGGGAAGATGAATGTAACGCAGTCACGGTTACTGCAAATTAAAATAAATTAATAACCTGCCAAGTGTGGGACAGAAATGCTACAGTTATGGGTTTTTGTGGGAAAACTACTGTGGCCCTTTGGGACTGACAGCTTTAGTTTGATTCACATTGACGGCTGTGTACCCATAAACTTTAAGGAGGTTTTGGGCTCAAAACATTTTCCTTGACTATCCTGGCAGGGAGATCATGGGTAGGAAGTAGGGACGGCATTGCCAGCAATTTTGAGCTTTTTCGTTTCAAATTCAGCTCAGAGCAGTAGTCACCAAAGGTTAGTTCACTGTCTCTAGCTCACAGGAGTGGTGGTGATACCCAGTAGCTCACTGTAGGAGGCAGGAAGGGCTTAATAAATATATAAAACCAATTTTTTTTTTTACTTTCTTATTCCTTTTCTATTTCTGATATGGGCTGCTGCTGGTAGATTGAAAGACTGTCTCCGCAGCTCAGCGCAGCAGGGCTGGGGTGCAGCCTCTGGTCCCGAAGGCATGGGGTGAAGGCTGGCCCATGTCCACACCGCTTGGTCCCAACCCCTATGTCATGGTTTAACCCCCCAGTTGCGATGGCGGAGAGAATCAGAAGAGTAAAAGTGAGGAAAAAGACTAGTGGGTTGTGATGAAGACAGTTTAAAAGGTAGCAAAAAAGCTGCGCATGCAAGCAAACAAAAACAAGGAATTCGTTCACTGCTTCCCATCGGCAGGCAAGAAAGCAGGGCTCCATCATGTGTAACGGTTACTTGGGAAGACAAATGCCGTAACTCTAAACATCCCCCCCCTTCCTTCTTCTTCCCTCAGCTTTATGTACTGAGCATGATGTCATATGGCATAGAATATTTCTTTGGTCCGTTGGGGTCAGCTGTGCCAGTTGTGTCCCTTCCCAGCTTCTAGTGTCCCCCTAGTCTACTCACTGGTGCGGCAGTGTGAGGAGCAGAAAAGACCTTGATTGCTTAGCAACAACCAAAACCACCAGTGCGCTATCACACTGTTCCCATCCCAAATCCAAAACGCAGCACTATACCAGCTGCTGGTCAGAAAGCTAACCCCATCCCAACTGAAACCACGACACCCTATTAATGGCTGGCCATGTCCATGCTGCATAACACGTAACACACAGAGCTCTTTGGGTCCTGTGTGTGCATACCCCTCTGCCACAGATTATTTTCTTGGTGTTTTCCTGCATTCAGAGGGCCTGGGGCAGAGGCTGGGCTCTGCTGTGGGCCACCACAACAGTCCTGGGTTTATAGCTGCAAGAGGAGGAAGGCTGTGCACACTCCCAGGTGTGGCGGCAGGGCATGGAGCTGCCGGGGATGGCATAGGAGGGCGGCAGAGGCAGACGGGCTCTGTGCCCTGCAGTGCCTGCTCCTAGGTGTGAGCGATGCTGGGTGGGAAGGTGCCCAGGATGACCCTTTTCCTGGAGGAACAGAGGCTATGGAGTCCCTCACGCACTCCCACCAGAGAAGGTGGGGGGGTTACCACATGGTTTGGTGCTGATGCATTGATCATGTAACCTGCTTAGCAGAAATAATGAGCATGAGTGGCAGGAAGTGGCACAGACAGAAACCGTAACATTGTGGTGTGCTCTTAAGGTGAATCTCCTCTAGAACATGAATCATTGATTCCTGTTCCTAGATGTCTCCAGGGAGTCCCCTGTCACTTGTGGTGGAAGACATCCTTGTGCCAAATCTGCCTCAGAATCTGATGTTTTTCTTCCAGAGTCAATTTATATAAAGTAGCAGATTTGGAGCCATTTGTCTCACTTCATGCCAAAGCCAAAGGCCATCAAATGCATCTTTTTCCTGGTGCATAATGTCTAACGTGTGTCTTATCTTTAGAGTACATGTACTATGCTGACTGCAGTGGCATCTGCATGGGATACTGTGAGCTTAATTAAAGTTCACAAAGGACCCAGATGGGAAGTATTTAATAACTCTCATGTAATGATGATAATAATATAGTAGCTAGAGCCTGAGCTGGTGCTTTTATATGTTGTGTGAGCACAGGATGCAGAACTTGGGTTTTCTCAGCATCCTTTTCCAAACGGCTGCATTACTCACAACCACAAAAAGCACCACCGGATAATAAAAGTCACCGGCTCCCGCTTGGTAAGGCAAGTCTCACACCATCTTTATTAGCCCAAGTCGGCAGGATTTCTGGCCTTTGTGCAGGCCCAGTGTTACAGAGATTCAGCTGGGTCTATCTGAGGTTGTCGTCTTTAATTCCTACCTAGCAGAGGGTGGTGGGGCTGGGGTAATGGCAGGAAGAGGAGGTGATAAAGCACCTGTAGCATGAACAGGGGACAAAGACAGAAGTGCGATATGAAGTCAGGAAAAGGGACGGAAGGACACAGGACACTATTAATAACCTGGGACTGAGACAAGGGTGAAGTATGATTATACAGTGATCCTAGGGATCAGGGTTAGGGGGAAAGACGACAGCAGCAGCACTAAGATTTGGAAATAATTAGGCTGTGAAACACAGAATCGGATGGTGCCAAATGTAACAATTTATACCTTCATCACACCTTTATCTGTGCGTACTCTGCTTTTAGAAATGTCTTTGCAAGCTTGGTAACGATTACTGACACTGGTGTGTTTCTCCTTTTTAAAATATGTTTCCCTACCCCCAAGACTCAAACTAAACAAATACAGAAAGACTTATTTCAAAAACTTGCACAATCTTATCAGAAGTGTTAATCGTATCAGATTTTTCTCCAGCTTTATTAGAGAAAGACCAAGCAGTTTGTATCCCATGTGAAAATCTAGGTCTTCCTATTCTTTTGTAGTATAAAAACAGCGTTTCTAATCCGAGTGGGCAAGACCATGAGCCACGGGCTTAAAGGTTCAAATCAGCATCAACTGAAACCAATACTTCAAGAGTAACATTTCTTTCTTTTTATGATAGGTGTTTTAAGTTTGTTAAGAGATTGAAAGTTGGGCTAATTCTTGAAAAACCTCTATGAAGTAACTTTAGGTCCACAAGGAATGTTTTCTTATTTGAAATTATGTTCTAGTCCAGTTTTAACTGAAACCATGAATTTTAGACATTTTGAGTGAACTTTAAGGAAACCCCCTCTGCATCTGCCTGGAGATATTGAGCTTTTCTTGTTTTCACTGCTAACAGAAAATGGTGATAGTTGACAAGAGTGTGTAGTCACTAAGAAGCTGCCAGGGATTCATAGGGTCCAAATAATTGATAGCCATTAGGGATGTGAAAACCTTCATGGGCTCATTAAGTAGGTTTTGAAATGCCTTGGCTGGGTAAGTGGACGTCAATGAACCAACATATTTTTTGAAAAAAACTCCCTTGTGGTGAAAAAACGGTCGACCGATGCCCATCTTAATGTGAACGAGTAGATTATACAGTCCAAGACTGGCAAAAAAACAGGAATTAAATTCGGCCTAATTGTACAACTTTCTGTTCCTCTCCTGGGCGTCCTCTCTGCATAAGGGGTAAAGATGCCACAGATTGAACCTGCAAGATTGATAATGTATGTATCATGGATTTATTCTGTTTCCATGCAGAGGTATGGTTTCATATTTTAAACGTGCAACAACAACAGCAAAGCTTGCAATGGAAAGAGCAGCGGTGGCCCCAGTGCTTGACTGTAGCATGAGCTTGAACTCTGGTGGACTTACCATGTATGCTTAACCACAACACCAGTGACATGTCAGCAGTTTATGGACTGGAAAACAAAGCCATTAAGTTATTTTGGCACCGTGTTTCTCACAACAAAAGAAGGTCTGAAGAAAGGGAGTTACAAAAATGTGTTTTACACTGGAGGCCCATTAGCTCTATTGGTCTGAGAAACTGCTTTGCAGCCTCCACCTGCGGTATTGTGTGTGAGGGATTTATTTTATGCTCTGTTCATCACAACAAACAGACCTCCCGAGTAGCAATGTGTGTTCTTATATAAAAGATAATTTGGGGACTCTGAAGACTTGAAACTCAAATTTGGTCATAATTATTAGAAGGTCACCCAGGAATTCTGGAGCAGTTTGTTTATCCTGATTCCAGCCTGCTAGGTCCAAGAAAATACACTTAATTCAATCCAGGTGACTCTCCATTAAATATAATCTTGTCTTAATTGGTGCCACCTTGACCTCTACTTGTGAAGTCTGTTTTGTGGTCTACAAGTCTAGCTTTAAGTGCTCAAACACACATTTTTCCATCTGATTCCCCATGATTTCATTATGACAACAACACGCTTCATACCAGGCGCTCCATGTGCATGTGAAATGCAGGGAAGGTTTAGTAACAAGACAGCGTCCGAGCGGGATGGCGGTTGATTCCTCAGGCTGCCGGCCATGATGGGCTCTGTTTCTCGCACTCAGCTTAGACCTTTAAGATGTCCAAGATCAAGAGATCAGTGAGTGATTCAGAGGCACTGCTCTCTGGGGCTGCCAGATCCTGGCTGCTTCTACAGCCCATGGAGAGTAATGCCAAGGTTAATTAGCCCAGCGAGTCTGATGAGTGCATATGGTGTAACTATTACACCCTGTTGAAAAGGCCAGGTCTGGTAGGTAGCAGGAACTGAACTGACCTGAAAACCACTCACTCTCTCCAACACAGAGGACACAATGTCCAATTTACGTGACCACTGAGTACTCTGCATGAGCCCGATGAGTTTCAGTTTACATCCCCACCGGTGTGCTTTCCTTCTTGAGGTAACCCTCTTAGCCTGGCAGCCCTATAGCAGTCTTCAATTGGCCCTAGTGGGGCTGTTTCCAGAAGACCTCAGCCTCTTTTAATGATTTGACATTTTAGCACTGCTCTAATGAGGTGAGTAACAGGAAGGTTGAGGTGCTCCTACAAAGTGGTGGACGGAAGAGCATTAAGAACCGCAGTTCAAAGCAGTGCATCAGATGTCCTACTCTTGGCATCAGGGCTTTTAATCTGATCTGGCATTTCAAGTTGATGAAAAGATTGCACTGAATTTCCATTTCTGACAGTGGCAGAGAACAGAAGCTCCTTTATTTTGCCAAAAGCCGCAGTTTCCATTCTGGGAAGGAATACAGGAGTTAAGTAGCCTATATCACGGGCGATAGCCAAGAGGGAGCTTGTCATGTTTGATCAATTGCTGGTGGTAGGAGATTTTCTGTGAAATGCGGTCAAAAAAAAAAAATGGACTCAACCACTGACATAAATTAATACACTAATTATATTAAACCTTGGCTCCAATGCTGGCTGCTGCTTCAGAGGGATTGAAAAACTGAAGTTCTGAATTATGTACCAAACCCAGGACACCGATTCATCTGGCAACATTTACAAATGTCATATCAATGCTTTGCCAGCAAAGAACAAAGTAGAAACACTGACAGGTCCCAGCAAGCTTGGAATAGATAGAAATTGGATAGAAATTCATGTGGAGTGCTTAAAACAGGTACGATCTGGATTGAGCTGTAGGTCGGCGTCTCAGGTACTTTACGCAAGCAGGAGATTTGAAAGCTTTCAGGTAAATCAGATGAAAATCAGTACTGTTAATAAAACTGCACCATATGCCATAAGGAAGCCAAGCACTGCTTGATACAATGCACAAACATATTCATTGTCAAGACAGTATAAAGTGTACTTTATATCCAGCATTTGAATAGCATCTACATTTTGCACAGCAGAATGCAGAGATTTTGGCTTGCTTTCAAAGCCACAGGTTCTGGAGTCACGTGGCATTGTGGGACGCAGCTCCCATTTGAGCTGGGAGCAGGGAGCAGGTCATTCTCGTGGCCACAGAGAAAATTTAAAAATTGAAATTGTTCAAGAACCGAGAAGGCAAAGAGAAGGAACAGATTTCTACAGCATTATTGTTTTTGAGCCAAGTTCAAAGTTTGAACCCTAAGATGAAGATTTTTATAATGATAGTCATAATGCTACCTGACATCTTGGACTAACCTGAGTAATTAATATCCTAATGTACTTTATTACAGAAAAGATGTTCATATTGCTGCCCAAGAGCCACATGCAGTTCTTGAACCAAAATCTGGGACCTTCAGCTTCCCGATGGTGTTGTAGGATTCAGCACGTGCCACCTTAAGGGACCTGGGTGGGATCTTATTAGAGAAAAAGAAGACCTGAGTGACAGAGATGAGTGGGGAGAAATGTGAGATCTGTTAAAATCTACCTAAAAAGAGATTGAGGTTGCAAGGTCCTGGAGCAAAGGTCTCCTGAGCAATGGTGGTGCAGGGACACAGCATAGGGTACCTTAGTTTTTAGGGTATGTTTAAAGGAGTCAGTTTAGAGGCCAACTAGTGTTTTGTGAATGTGTGCTGTGACTTCAATTTCTTTTTGGAAAGCTTAGGCAGGATGAAGGGGTGATGGGTAGAGTGAAGGGATGGATCAGTACTGCCATACATCACGTTCACAAGACATGGCCAAACCTCCTCTGTGGCCAGCAGATTGTGCCAGTCTGGTATTTTGGTGTATTACACAAATAGATACCCAGAAACTCATCTGTGCCAGTGGATCTCACTGCAAGCCAGGCTTCAGTCCCGCCGTGACTGCCTGTTAGTTTAGGAGGAATAGGTCAGTACGCCCAAAGTTTGCCCCCAAAGCCCATGTGGACATACTGACCTCACTGGGTTGCAGCTGCGGAGTGTGGCAGCAGTACTAAATCAGGATCTGAGGCCAGAGGAGGCCAGGCATGACTCCCTTCTGGAGAAAGGGTAGGAAGGAAGCTCATACAGGCCACTAGTTCAACAGGGTCCTATTTTGTGCTGGGTCCAATCCAGTCACATGCTTATGCCATGGTGACCCCCAAGCTACTCCAGAACTGCTTTAGCTAAGCTGAAATAATTAACAAAATATTGGCAGATACCTCAAATACATTTTTTTTTTATTATTATTATTCAACTGACCATAGTTTTCAAAGCATGTTATGA
Source organism: Burhinus oedicnemus (assembly GCA_008921705.1). Lineage (NCBI taxonomy): Eukaryota > Metazoa > Chordata > Aves > Charadriiformes > Burhinidae > Burhinus > Burhinus oedicnemus. The sequence continues at coordinate 2,152,501 of VFFE01007638.1, read as the reverse complement.
ACACAGAAAAGCATCATTCATTATGTGGGTGTATTGTTCCACGTTTAACAGATGTATTTCCAAAGAAGTTGAAATTCACCTGGCTGGTGTTTTCTTTCACAGTAGCTTTGTCTTCCATGGTACTATGCCAAGAAAGACATCTTTATTTGTGCCCTTAACTATCAGTGGTGTCAGCAAATTACTGGCAAGAGCACATATTAGTGTCTTCATCAGAGTGTGGATTTATGATGTCACCACTAAATCCATCAGGGACATTACATCCTTATAATTCATAGCTGACTCTTGAACACATGAAAGGAATGGCGATGTGCCAGCTAACAAAGAATAATTGTGTTACTTACCTCAGCCACGATAATTTGCTTAAATAATAAAAATACACTGGTGCAACGAGGAAAAATGAATGCACTGATAAACACAAAGGAGAAAAACAGGGAAGTACTCAGCAATATATTAAATACTCATCTTTTTGGCAGAACTATTTTCAATTTCTGATATTTTAAGCTGATGGAAGTTTTGATCAATATTTACACTTCATTCGGTCAAGATGAACATGGGCACATTATTTAAATTTCTTTTTATAACCAAAAGGATGGCAGTACTGTATGGCAAGAAAAAAATGTACGGGCAGCAAGTTGCAGTCATTCTGTATTTTTAATGCAAAATTGATTGACTATGCCTGAGAAAGGATATTAAGTGTGTATTCCAGAAGCCTAATTTCATCTGGGAAGGAAGCTGAGCTCACTGATGAAAGGAATTGCTAAAAACAGGCTCCCAGTGTAGATTTCTGGATTCTTCACTGCTCGTGTCAGGCTCACCTTTTCTTTGAACTTTTTCTCAATGAGAAAAGATTTGCAAAGATGGGAATAGTAGAGCTAATTAGAAAATGGGATTTCTTCTCCCATGAAAATATTATTATTATTACCATCATTATTATTATCATCATTATCATTGCTTTTATAAGGACCATTGCAAAAGCAGAGTTTTGTTTCAAAACTGCAAAATGTTGTCTGGAAAATACCATTTTCTGTATGGAAAAGGTGTCAAGGTTCCTTAAAGGAACTGTAACGGGAGTGTTTCTAGGAGCTGAACACCGTGCAGAATGTCGCTCGTGCAGCGCTGTTTCTTCCTTGCTAAACTGGTTCAGGGGCCTCCTGGCTGTTGCGAATGATGGGAAATGTAGTCCAGGCAGCACACTTGGAGAGGAGAATTAGGGCACAAACAGATTTCTGTGGGATTTTGTAACAGTCATCTTGGGGTCTACCCAGCAAAGATTTTTAATTTGGAAAGTATCCATTATTGAATCAAAATACCTTTGATTTTTAGCACCAAAAAAGTGCCTTTTCCTCTCTTTCTCTACTCTCCACCCTGAAAACTCTCTTTAAAAAAACCTTTTCATTAAAAGTCAGCCTCAGTGGAACACTTTCAGTCAATTCAAATGAACGTGTTTTTGGTAAAACAGACTTTGGTAAAGCAAACTGAAAAGGAAAAGTGTATACTGAAGACATTTGTCCTATTAACCCATGCCTAATTTATTAAATGCTAGAAAGGACTCTGTAGTCAAATAGCTTTGCTTTTCAAAACATCACACAAACTCAGAGGGGTGGGAGAGGGAGGGAGAAAGGAAGGGGAAGTTTGGTGTAAGAAATCATCTATACAACCTACAAAGGCTGCCAGACAAAATATTAGTCTTCTGTTAAATTATACAGTGTGATATGGAAACACTTGCATTCCTCTTTTAGTTTCTGAAATGCGAGGAAGGAGAAAAATAGTGACAAAGAAACTGAACCTCAAAAGCCAAAGTCAGGGATGATGTTCTCCACTCCACGGTAATCCCCAGTTTACGCCAGCTCTCAGTTTGGTCCCCAGTGCCAAGGGACGGTAAGCTCCAGTGATTTCACCACCACTATCCCCCAGCCTATGAATCAGAGACGTTGCGTTACCGCCAGGAAAAAGGAACCTGTTGAAAGAGATGTGCTCTGGAACCATGGCAGTCATCAAGAGGGTTACAAATTTTAACCACATTCGTGAGTAAAGTAAAGCAAAGCAAACTGTCAGCATAAGCATGTAAAGGGGAAAAATCCAGAGGGAGGCAAACTACTGCAGTGATGATATTTCCGTGATTATGTGAGACTGGAGAACAGTGCATACCTTGTTATATGACTTATGAAAGCAGTCATAATTTGTGCTCCTTGCAGTTTGGAAGATGTTTACTGGCGTAGATCATGTCATTAATGGTAAGAAAAGTTGTCCATACTTACTGCGCTAAGGTTAATGCGCAGCCAGCCCAGACGTTTCTCATTTCTTATGCAAAACTTGTGAAGTGAAGTTTCTCCTGCAATTTCTATTAGCCAGCCAGAACTATTAGTATAATTACTCTACAATATGTCATGGGTTACCTGGAATACCTGAGTCACTTTGTATTCTACATACCTCTAGTTCTCTTAGTGTTCAGTCTGAATGTTATCATGTTAAGATGGGATTTATTGCTATAAATATTTTTCTTATGACTCTTTCCCAGTGCTTGTTTGGCAGTGATAAAAACCAAACTGACATATGTCCATTGTGTGGTAATGCACTTAATCCATGCCTTGTCTCTTGAGTCTTATAATCTGTAGGCTGCATTGCATAAAGGAACGGCTTTTACAGTACTTCAGTCTTTATAAAGCAAACATTTGTGGATTAAGGGTGCATTTCCCTACCGATACATGTTGGCACACCTACTTCTAATTTCCATTGTATAAGCCAAGAGAGAATTCTGCTTGGTAAGAACATGTAGGTGTATTGATGCAGGTGTACTGCATCTCAAGGGTTACATGATGCCATCCAAAAGCCACATCTGCTCTTGACCGCCTGGGAGGTCACAAGGTTGGTGCAATGGGAGACTTTCCTTTGGAGCATTTTAGTGCTTTATGTGTTCAGGCATGTCCAGCACATTCATAAGCTGTCATCTTGCCATGAGGAGGTCAGGCCAAGCAGACCGGGACAGAGTTTTTGCAGGCTGCATATGAGGATCTCAGGTGGACAGGAGGTGGGGTTGTGTATTCACAGCTACAGATGCAGCTGTATCATGCTTTGGCCAAACAGTGCTGAGCACATGTACATGTGGCTAACTCAGCAGGGGAAGCTAAATCTATAGCACCTTTATTTAAATAAAAATGACCTGTGGAACTGGATCTACATAACATCTTGCTCCACAAGCATGACCCTACAGACACAGAACACATTCACTGAAGCAGCTGTAGAAAATATAAGGAATCATCTCCATCACAGGCCAGTGCTTTGGAGTGCTGAGGTATGACATATTACTCATTTGACCTGTTGTGTGAAAATGTAAGTGTTCGTGAATAACCCTCCCCAAAAATGTGGCTTGTATAGATTAATCTGCCTTAAGATGTTATCAGATTCAAAACTGCCATGATCTTGGGTTTTGGATTTGCTTCAGAAATACAAGTGGTCAGAAATACAAGTGAATGATTTCTATATTTGGAAGTAAAATTTCTAAAGGTCCATGCATCAACACTGCTACATCCAAGTGAGCTCCTCCTATTTGTGTGCACATTTTGAATCCTGAAACAAACACAGCCTACACCCTCTCCCATGTCTCAAAGGTAACACGTTCATACCTAAAGCATGCTTTTGTTGTGAGACTTGCAAGAAGCCCCACCATTTATGTATGGCATAAAATACATTTATGGGCTTTAACAGGTCAGCTTAAGCAACAAATAAAAAAGGCAGGAACTTCCTCGTAATCCACGGTGAGTAAAGAGGGTGGAGTCCGTTTAAAAGGTGGAGGTGCTTTTGAGAGCCTTTCAGCAACCTATTCAGGAATTATCCACAGGCAAGATCAAACCTGTTGATTTACAGGCCAAACGGTTCATAGCTGTGACACACGCTGCAAGTGGGAGATTATTGCAGCAGAACAGCTATGATCTCATGATCGCTGGCTACGTGTAGCTCTCATTGCTATCATCCTAGTCCTATACGGACTAGATAGGCTGCACACTCTGTATGGGGCTATGAGTCAAGGGGACTGCAAGACTTTTGAGTAAAATAGGATGATGAGACAATGTCACGCTTCATCTCTAGATGAAGTATCGTGTGGTGATCACCACATGAGCCAGAGACCAGGTGATGAGAACTGTCTTTTCTGTGCCACCAATGCTCTTTCAGTGAGCTGCGATGACAGGGGTAGAAGGAAGTCTGGGTGTGGTGTTGCAGGGACAGGTAATTGCTACCTTAGCAGTTCTTCCTTCTGTTAGAAACACATCTAAACCTGATCTTCCCCGTGTTCAGCAAGGGACTGAAGACCCACCTCTTTGTTCAGGCTTTTAGCCAACTTCCCCCTCTGATAAAAATAACTAATAGTGACTGCGGAGTTCTTGGCAGTTTTGTAGTAAACGCGAAAGTTTCTACTTGTTTTTCTTTCAAAGCTGAAGTGCTTCAGGAGTTTGCGAGGTGTTTGTTTCTCAAATCAGGGAATGACACTTCTTTTTCATTGAAGGTTTGTGAGTACCTCAGATATTTGGAATAAAGAAAAAAAAGAAATAAAATAAGTAAGAGTAATGCCACTCCTTGTGTTGGGGAGTGCTATTGATGCCCTAGACTGCTTTCACCATGGTGATGTCTGTCTGCCTGTTGCTGTACCCCTCTCAGCACAGCTGTACCCCAATCCTGCAGCAAGTCTGTGCCACTCCGAGGGCTTCCCAGAGAACCTGAAGAGCCTCTGTATCAACCTGGTACAGGTCTGTATTCTTAAATACAGATAAATGAGTTGTGATATTTTCTTACAAGAACTTGATTATCAGTCAAAATAGTGACATCCATGTCTGTCCAGGACTAACATTTTGCTCAGCAAGAATTGTTATGTGGAGGGAGGGGAGAGGAAGGAACACATTTTGAGTTTTCTTCATTTTAACGAAACAACAAACTCTGAAGAAAGATTTATATGCATATTCCCACACCTCCACACATGTTTGGTTTATGTAGACAGCATGTTGTAATCAACAGCTCTTCTACTCCTCCTCCCCCATCTCTGCAAAGTGACCAGAGGAATATCTGCATTTCTAATTCTTCAGTATCCGGTTTCATTCACAAAAGTATCGCTTCTTTCATGCAGGCAGGCTGGTTTGAAAACACTTATGCAGCCTGTTTGCACTGGGCCGGATGTTCAGGACAGTGTTAGTTTCAAGTTTGGCAATAAAATCTTACTTCGGATAAGGAACTGAAGCTCACAATGACCAGAACTGCAGTTGCCTCTCGATATTAAAAGGCCCTTCTTTCCTGGTGACCTTCCACATAATTGAAAATGAGGTATATCTTTCTTTATGAGAGGGACTCTGTATTGTATGAAAGTAATCTCCTTGAGATCTTTTCCAATATCTGCTTGATTATAATGTTCTATTTAAACAAACTCGCAAGCCTGTCAAAAATGGCACTTATTGCAGGGCAAGAGGCTTTTGACCTTCTGTGTAATTATTCCCATCTCACCCTTGGAACTCTGCATTACGGTGAACTGAATTTGTGGCATTGTGTGGTGCAAAAAGGAACTGAATTGTATCCATTAGTAAATTTGAACTGGAATGCACAGTAAATGTCAAGACTCTTAATTGCGCTTTCTATAATGGCTTCCAAGCCTACTAAGGAACAATCAAAAGCTATTAGTTATGACTAGGTAAACATTTTAAGGATATTTTTTTGCCAGAAGACTCTTTACTTCTATTTGATGAGTCTTTCTACATGACTTAATGTAAAGTTATGAAAGAGTAGATGTGTTTGTGATAAAATTAGTGTGGGGACTTTTACGAGAACATTCAGGTCTAAATACTCATAGTTTTAAAGTTTTAACTGTAAATCTTTCTGCATTAGTCTATATTATGGCAAAGTCTTTTTTTATGCAAAAGTGTCTGAGATGCATTTTTACCTATCAGTCTACCTTCTGTGTCAGGCTTTCTACTGTTAGATGTTATCACTTCCCTCCTCAGCAGTATGAAGTTTACCATGGAAGAGATCTTCATTTTTATGTGAAATCAGTGACAGAGAATCTCCTGTTTTATTTTCTAGAGTAACATTTTTTTTTTTCCAAAGCTACACAGTAGTCTCACAAAAGATCTGGTCAAGAACAACATAAAGAAAATTTCTTCTTTTGGAAATCTCTTACCCAACATTTGACTGCAAGCTAGGCAGAGGGCAAAGACTGTAGCTGCTTGCAACAGCTCCTCAAAAGCCAGTGTTATCTGACCGACGGTAACACATCGTTATCCAAGACTAAGAATCTGTTCAAAGACAAAGATAAAGTAGTTGGCTGCTGCAGCGAGATTGGTTAAGATACAATGCTTCTGTAGCCAGCAGCACAAAAGGGAACAATGTGCTTAGCATCAGATCTAGGTCAGATCTCAGCTCACATAACCACATATGCATTCAAGTTGCACAGACTGGAAGCAGCTTTCCGCAGGAGAAAGAGTTGAAGTAAGTCCAGAACAAGACTTGAAATCTTATCAGCGAAGCCCTAATTCTGCCACCATTACCCACAATCTCACTTAGATACTCAGAAAAAGTGCATATGGGGCTATGTCCCATAGCCCTTCAGGTAACTTATGAACTCTGATATGTAGCAATAAACAGCAACAGCAAAAAAAACCCCAAATCAAACAAACCCTGAAGTAACTCGATGAGGCACCAGTAAGCAAATTTCTAAGTCACTTGCTGACAAGTAGCTAAAGAACTTGAGAGGCATTGGTCACTGTTACATCTAGACACCAAAGTACAGGGTCAGACAGTGAAAACTTGGTCTATAGTCCCTGTGCTTACTATGCCCTGTGTCCCTGAAGACACAGAGACAACCAAAAGCAGACAGAAGGTATAGAGAAGAAGGTGGAATTTACACTGCATTAATCTAGGCTTGAGTGCTTTAAAGTTCACCATCCTAAAAATTTCTTCATTTACTGTTCTTAACAACAGCTGCCTCTTACTAACCATGAAATTAATTTATGCTAATTAACCTTTAGAAAATTATGCAGATTTTAGTAGAAGATAAGCGTAAAATCATTAAGAGATGGTTGCTTACAACTGGCTCCTTTTTTCCCCAAATGGAAGCATCTCCTAAAGCCATACAGTTCATCTACACAGGGACTGCAAAATTTGAGCCTTGTTGTCTACAGTGACTATGTGTGACAACAAGGTTGCTCTTAAGAATGCAGTGAAAGAGAAATTGGAAACTTTCTGGGAAGAAATCCAGAAAGCAATTTCTTCACAAGCAGTTTTCAAAAATATTACCCAAGGTAAAATGTCAAAAGCAGCTGACAGTTAACAAGAAACTTATTTTTTACATCTTGATTTTTATATAGTCTCAAATAATAGTGTCATAAGAAACTGGAACATGTGCTTAAGAGGAAGTTACTTATAAGAAATACTAGTAAAAAAAATGCTACCACTGCTCATTGTCATATAGTTTCTTCACAAAATTAATTCAGGTTGTGGGTTTATTGATATGAAGAGGTAGACTTTAAGTAGAGAGGAGGAAGGATGAAAGATAACCACAGTAAAGGAGAAGGGATAACTACTTCTATGCCACTAGAAAAGTGAGAAGACAGAGATAAATAGAAGCAGTGTGACATGATGCCAGTGATGACCTATTTCTTTTTCCAAAGAGCAACTTTGCCGCATTAATTCTTCTGCCAGTGCCCTATCTACATGCAATCAAACTGTCCCAGTGCTATGCAACACAGCCTGCTTATCTCTTACGAGGATGTGCTGTATTAGAGTGGGATTCGCCTGCCCTATTTCAGGTAGCTGAGTTGCTTCAGGCACCCAAATGTTTGTCATTGGGTCACCTCATCCGCATGCTACCCCCACTCTGCTGGCTTTACATCCAGTAAGTGACTAAATTCAGGTGCCTGAAAATCCTTGCACACCCGTGGCAGCATTTGCAGCACACGCAACCGTGACAACATATGTCCCTAAGCCATGGTAAAACCTATTACTAACTAGAAGCCTTTATACTATTGATGGGCAAATGATGTCAAATGGGCAGCCTGAAAACAAAGGAGCAGGACAGTGTGAAAAGCATCAAGCCACACAGGGTCTCCCTGATCTTTAGGCAGCTGGAGAGGAATGAGACAGAAGATCTACTGAGAGCAGGGTCTGTTTTGTGGGTCCTTGAGTGTTCATGAGCACAGCTAGCCAGGAGAGACTAGTGGGAGATGACAGTGGTTTTAGCTTTAGGTCAGTGTCTAGTCTAACACAGATCTCAAAGCCATCGTCAGAATGAATAAGATGAGGGACAGGGGGCTTTTTGGTAAGTGCATAATGCTCGGACCCTACTGCTCTTAGGGTATCTGTCTCACCTGATGTTTGGCTTGATGTCAGCTACTACAATGTGTGTTGAACAATGCCTCAAAACTATCCATTGTTTTGGGGTTTCGTACTTTCTCAATTGACACCAATGCCTGTCTTGCTTGCCCTCGATGCCAGACCTGCTGGAAGCACACCTAAACCCATCCTGAGGAGCAATGTGATTGTTCCCACAGTAATAGACCTGGCCTTTGGTAAATGTCTGATGGTGAGATGACACCACCACGTCTGGACTGAGAGTGCCCTACAGAGAGGTGAAATGATGCACAGCTGGCTCCTCTACCTCTAGGAGCCATGACAAAGAGAAGCTGGGCTGGGGGTAGTGGGTAAAGAAAGGCTTCGTGGAGGCCTGAGGGACCTGAGAAAGGAGAAGAGAAGTTAACTCAAGCATCCTGAAAAGGAAAGTAGGGAGCCTGCAGCGCCAAGTGCCTGGAGAGTCCCTGGATACTCTGACTGTGACAAACAGTCACATCTTTAACCAACCATGGTTGATCTTTAAAGAGAGGACAGGTGCCCACACTATGTTGTATTTATGAAAAGCCCACAGGATTTATTAAGATAGAAAACGTAGAAAATGCAACAGAAGGGTGGAGTGAATATGTATTAAAAAAACCCTGAACTTACGTTGCCTAATGTGTGCCCACTGATAGACTGTGCAGGATGCAGCCTTGAATATAGCTCCCCCACCTGCTCAGGACTCTCATTTGATTTGGGATACTGTTTCCCCTGAGCAACAACCAAGGGGCTAATCACCTCTCCATGGAAAACAGCAGATACCTACCTCCGTAGTGAACCCTTGGTGTTTCAGAGGATTACTGAAGGCTGTTGAGTATCACATCCATGCCTCCTTTTTGGTCAAAAGAGCTGACCACCTCACGGTCAGAATGTCATTGTTACGGCCAGGCGTTGCAGCAGTTCATATGTCTTACCTGGGTGGATACCAATTTCCATGGAGCCTGCAGAGCAGGTAGCTATCACCTATCACACTCACAGCCTTGCCTGAGGCTGCTGAGTAGGTTGGACAGACGCTGCTTACAGACAAGGGGCAGCTACTGAGTGGCCTCCCTCGTCTGTGGGTGATCTGTCAGGAGCTCACTCCATTAGGTGACCTGAGGTTTACAAGAACCCAGGGAATCACATGGCCTACAGTGTTCATGAGACAGGAATACGGCTTGCAAAAACAACAAAAAAAGGAGGCTGGAAATCAAGCCTGCAAAGAATTTGTGATTTACTGAATTCATCCTCCCTGCAAAGGAAAGAATCAGTCCCATGAACCGAGCACTGAGTAGGGCTGGGTACTCTGACTACAGTTATACCTGTAAATTAAGCAGTGTGGGGAGCATTCGCAAGCACTGAAACGTAATTGCCTGTACTATTGTATCATTGGAGTGGCCTCTGGCCTGAGCTAGCATTCTTCCAAACACCCAAGCATCCTTAAGGAGTTAGTATGGCCCAGGGACCCTTCCCAACAGGCAGCTGGATGCTGCTCTCCTATTTTGGAGATTGAGTTGAACAGTGTGGACAAGAAGTGTCCCATGTGCCAGGAAAAGGTTTCAGTTTTTTAGTATGCCATTGGGTAGTAGGACAACTCCTCTGTTCTTGCAGCTTGGTGGCCCAGGCCTTCAGCACCAGATTCATCCACATATTTTTTAAGAACTTTAAGCAGTTTGTATGTTATCCCCATTGAAATCTAGGGCCTGCTAAATGCTTGAAGTCAGGACATATTAAGACATGCATGAAAGGTCTTAAACAGCTATGAAGGGAGACCACAGAGCTGAGAGGTTTTGTTTTCTTTTCCTGTGCAATTTGGAATTAAACTCATTAGCTACCTGTGGTGGGCAGAGAACTGTTCATAGTTATCCACAAGCTGGGTGAGGTACAACTTGTCAGCAAGTAGTTGTGGGCAGGAGAAGTGATAAGAAGTTTAACTCTCAATTAGTTTATCTAAACGCATGTATCTAGTATAATCAGAGATGTCCTAGAGCATCATACCTGGCCTCAGCTGCCTCTCCATGAGGACAAGTGTCACCCACAGGCCAGGCTTCATAGCTGCCAATTCCATGTGGGCCATCTACTTACCTATGTTTAAAGTACTGACTTGAATCTTGCAGGAGTCTTTATCTGGAGTAGCTGGAAAATCTGCTGTCCTAAATGAGGAAGCCACTGAGGATGCACAGGCAGTGGAAGCAGGGACAGGTATCCTTGGAAGAGTATAGGGACACTGCCCGGTTGTGTAGGGATGGGGTCAGGAAGGCCAAGGCACAGCTGGAGCTGAACTTGGCGAGGGACGCAAAGAATAATAAGAAGGTATATCAGCCAGAAAAAGAAGGTCAAAGAAAGCGTACCCCCCACCCCAATGAGCAAGTCTGGCAAACTGATAACAACAGATGAGAAGGCAGCTGAGGTACTCAACAACTTTTTTTGCCTCAGTCTTCACTGGCAACCTCTCTTCCCATGCCTCTTGAGTGGATGGACTGCAAGGCAGGGACTGGGGAAGCAAAGTCCCTCTCACTGTAAGAGAAGACCAGGTTCGTGACCACCTGAGGAACATGAACATAGAGAAGTCTATGGGACCTGACAAGATGCATCCCAGAGTCCTGAGGGAATTAGCTGATATAGTTGCCAAGCCACTCTCCATGATATTTGAAAAGTCATGGCAGTCAGGTGAAATCCCCAGTGACTGGAAAAAGGCAAACATTGCACCCATTTTTAAAAAGGGTAGAAAGAAGGACCCTGGGAACTGCCAAACTGTCAGCCTCACCTCTGTGCCTGGGAAGATCATGGACAGATCCTCCTAGAAGCTATGCTAAGGCACATGGAGGACAGGGAGGTAATTTAAGACAGCCAGCATGTCTTCACTAAGGGCAAGATCTGCCTGAGCAACTTGGCCTTCTATGATGAAGTGACTATATCAGTGGACAAGGGAAGAGCTACGGATGTCATCTATCTGGACTTCTGTAAGGCCTTTGACATGGTCCCCCACAACATCCTTCTCTCTCAATTAGAGAGATAGGGATTTGATGGGTGGACGGGTCAGTGGACGAGAAATTGGTTGGATGGTTGCATCCAGAGAGTAGTGGTCAATGGCTCAATGTCCAGATGGAGATCAGTGACGAGTGGTGTCCCTCAGGGGACCTTATTGGGATCAGTACTGTTTAATATCTTCATCAATGACATAGAAAGCAGGATCGAGTGCATCCTCCGCAAGTTTGCAGATGACACCAAGCTGGGTGGTGCGGCTGATATGCCTGAGGGACAGGATGCCATCCAGAGGGACCTGGACAAGCTTGAGAACTGGGTCCATGTGAACATCATGAGGTTCAGCAAGGCCAAGTGCTGGGTCCTGCACCTGGGCCAGGGCAACCCCCAGTAGCAATACAGGCTGCGGGATGAAGGGATTGAGAGCAGCCCTGCCAAGAAGGACTTGGGGGTACGGGTGGATGAAAAGCTGGACATGAGCCGACAATGTGTGCTCGCAGTCCAGAAAGCCAGCCGTATCCTGGGCTGCATCAAAAGAAGTGTGGTCAGCAGGTCGAGGGAGGTGATTCTGCCCCTCTGCTCTGCTCTCGTGAGACCCCATCTGGAGTACTGTGTCCACCTTTGGAGCCCTCAGCACAGGAAAGACATGGACCTCTTGGAGTGGGTCCAGAGGAGGGCCAAAAAAATGATCAGAGGGATGGAACACCTCTTCTATGAAGAAAGGCCGAGAGAGTTGGGGTTGTTCAGCTTGGAGAAGAGAGGGATCTGGGGAGACCTTATTGCGGCCTTCCAGTAGTTAAAGGGGGCCTACAGGAAAGATGGAGACAAACTTTTTAGCAGGGCCTGTTGCGATAGGACAAGGGTTAATGGTTTTAAACGAAAAAAGGGAAGATTTAGACTAGATATAAGGAAGAAATTTTTAATGCTGAGGGTGGTGAAACCCTGGCACATGTTGCCCAGAGAGGTAGTAGATGCCTCATCCCTGGAAACATTCAAGGTCAGGTTGTACATGGCTCTGAGCAACCTGATGTAGTTGAAGATGTCCCTGTTCATTGCAATAGGGGTTGGACCAGATGACCTTTAAAGGTCCTTTCCAACCCAAGCTATTTTATGGTTCAATGATACTATGATGAAGACTTTGACATCTAGGTGGTTGATAGTGGGTGTATGGAAGAATTAACTGTCTCCTGTAGGCAATGGTATTGCAGCTAAGTGCAAGTGTCCAGCTGGGAGAGATGTCTACCTGTACTTTGGATGCATAGCTTAGGGCAGACAAATTGCAGTGAAGGAGTCTAATAAATTGCTTTGTCACAAGCATAACCAAAGCAGTAATGTGCTCTCATTCAGTGGAGGCAATAAAGTTCTATGGAAACCAGCCAGTATGATTTAGCACTGGCTTTAGTTCTTTAATGTTATTTGCTAATGGTGCAGTTGTACTTTTGGAAGGCCTTTACAGGGAAGAGCAATCACACTGTCTTGCAAAGAGGCTGAAAAACAAACAGATTTATAAATGACTCAGTGAAGAACTCAAAAATGCCCAGACTAAACAGCCCTCATGGCCATCTGCTCTCCTTCCCAGCGGAAGTGTAGGAGGGTAGATTAGGCAGACAGTGATACTTCCTTCAGAGTTTAAAAGCCTGGACTAAGACTTCTCTCTGTTTTCCCTGTACTAGTATCTAAAATTAATGTAGAGAACTCTCAGAAAGTCCATATTTAACTTCAGGTACACAGGCTCTTCAGCACAGCGGTGGGTAGGTGGCAAGGAACCACAGTGGTGCTTGAGGCAAGGATTTCCTGGAGCGGAGTGCTCGAGCATCCAGAGTCACTGAAACGTCATGGGGAAATTGCTGTGGTCCCTGTAACAGACTTCTGCTAGCTGCTCTGGAGGCCGTGAATGCTCCAGAAGGGGAAACTTTTCATCTCATAGTAACTGCTACTCTGGCGATTAAAGGTGGAATTTCCAGAAGTCCTCACCAGAGCTCAAACTGCTTTCATTAGAGCCAGCTGGAGTTTTACCACTGACATCTCTAAGATCAGTGTCAGTCCAGCTCTCTCTAAACCAAACTAAAGTAACTGGGTAGTATTATGTAGCAAACACAAATATGTCATATTTCTTTTCCTGTAAACGGTTGGAATAGAAAGTGACTGATAATTAGTTGAGCACTGTGTCACTGGTTTTGAATTCACTCTACTACCTGGCAGAGCTTATAAATGAGAGAAGAAGCTATAAAAACAAATAGGTAGTATTCACGTACACAAGGCAATCCCAGAGGATACTGCTAAATGAAACAGAGAGCTAAATAATTTTAAAAGCTGGATTTTATTTATTTGGGCATAGCAGGATAAACAAGGTCTAGAATGTATTGTGCTGATTCTCAAAATTGCGTCACAGGAGCAATAATCAGCCTTTTAATTACTTTCCTCTGTAGTCAGCTTAGATCAATATCAACTTCTCTGTTTGTTTTATTTGAATCCTATTATTTTTCTTTTTTTTTTTTAGGGACGATATTGCGTGACTGTGCAGGTACTGGAACGGAGAAGAGATCTTAAGGGTTTGGCAGGTGAGAGCTGAATGCCTGTTGGAAGTGACATGTATGCGCTTTCCCCCCAGTGTTTCTGAAATAAAGAGGAGATTTGCAGTGTGTATATTTTTGACAGGACAACAAAAAATAAGACCTGAATAAATGAATCTGTGACTTGTTTCCACCTGCAAAGGAGGCCTCCTCAGACTGAGTAAACTGGAAGTCACTCATAATCACAATCAAGGAATAATAAGATTCTTATAAGAATTGCCTATCTAATCATCAGGGATCTGGACTTGACAACCCAGACCTGCATTCCTAAAATAGGTTTTATAAGCCACTGTCAAGAGTGTGAAAACAGGAAAAAGAGAACCACCTGAAAGATATTTTAGCTTATGTCTCCTTTTTATCCCCATTAGCTAATTCCGCCTTGCAATCTGGTGGCAGCATACAATAGACCATAAAAATCTGCTGTATGCCTTCTTTTCCTAATGTCCTGGTTTGAGGTCATTTAACTGAAAGACCAGGTTCTCTTCCCACGGACATGCTTAGCATCCCATTCATGTAAGTGACTGATTCAGCTCCACAAATTAAAAATGAAAGGACGGAGAAGTCTAAGACAAGAGAGGGATGAACTTTAGGTGCATCTGATCCAAAAGCCAAATAAACAAAAACCTTCTGCTTTCTCAGCTTAACCTTACTGAGCAAACTAGACCTGCTGAACTGATTTGCTGTTTGACCTGAGAGTTGCCTTGGTGCCCACATGCCCAAGCATGCCCCAAAACACTGGTCTGAGTAGTTTTGGGGCTTAGCTCCAGTCTACAACACGCTGAGATTCAGAGTTTGACAGAGCAGAATGGCCTGATCCAGAAGTTTCAGAGGGCACTGCCACATACATACATTGTATGTACGTTTGTCCTGCTGCTGACAGGAGGCTCTCATTTTTACAACCCCTAGATGAGCATCTACAAGTCTGGTGGAATGAATCCTAGACCCTGGCACCTACAACTGAAGCATTCAAGAGCTACACTTGAAAGCATTGTCTAAGACCTCAGCTGGATCTGTGCCATTGTGCCACTATAAATTAATTATTTTATTTGCAATAGGAATATGCATGTAGAAAATGTAAATTTTAAGCAGCTGGGACACACTGGCAATTTATTCAGCCAGCTGCAAACAAATGAAAAAAAAGTCAAGACTTACTTTCTGCTGTATTAAAATAAGTTAGCTGTACCGTATGGTGATGTCCCATTTTACAGCACTATGCAAAATGCTTTTTCTTATATAGGACTCCTGTCTGGAGAAGAAGTGCAACAGGAAAAACAGCAATGTAAACAATTCCATTTAACTACATTTATCTGGGCAAACACCCAGAAAAGTCTGGGCAAGTTTTGGCTTTCAGAGACATTCTCAAGCTGAGGGCCAGAGCGCCAAGATTTCATTACTCTTATGCTAAAAGAGTTGTTGTTATGCCGAAAAAAAGTTAAAAACCTGCATCCAAATATTGAAGATGAATTTGCACATAATACTACAGTCCTCCACTGGCAAAGAGAGAATGAACTGGGTGATGTAACAATTATTTTCCATCTCAAAGTTCTACTAGGCTGTATATTTTCTTTGATAATTATTGTGATTTCTTTTAACGACTTGCAGAGTGCCTCAAGCTTTGGCAGAGAAGTCCCTTTTGTTAATAGCAGTATTATTAATTATAATAATTGCATATTTCAACAATTTTTTTTTTGCTATGGTATATTTTGCTGTTCTTCCATGAAATTTCCAGCAGTTCCTATTTTAAACTTCAGAAATTGCTCGAGACTATGTCTTTTCCCAACATTCTGTGAAGACCTGAACGGGCAGTAGAACACAAAATGGAAGTCAAATTTTGTTTCAAAACTTGACATCTTCTCAAAGCGCAGGATGTCTGCTACTCAGGAATTTCATTTTTTGTTTGTTTTCAAAGTAGAGTTCTGAATCAGACCTAACTTTAATTTCAGATTTTTGGAAATTTCTTGCAAACTGGCAGTTCCAGGAGAATAATTAAATAAATACATAATAATTAATTAAAAAGAAAAAAGCTGTCAAGAATTTGGGGCTTTTGCTTACTGTACTTTTTCTTCCTCATGGGATCAAGTATGGACAAATGCAGAAGTGTTGTTATAGCCTTCTCAAATAGGTCAGATCCAACTTCAGTGACTGAGTCTTGTTCTACTGAGCTGAAGGAAGAAAGAATACCAGTCTGAAAACAGCCAAACGATCTTAAGTTTCTGTGATGACAATTAGGTGAGAGAGCAGAAAGGACTGTCATAAATACTGTACTAGATAGGGAGTGCCCCATGCCAGCATCCGAAATCTAGTGGTAGTGCAACTTGCTTTGTAGAGCTCTGGTTAGTATAGTTTAGAGCTTTTGATTGTGGATAAATATTTGCCAGATAAGATTTAAAGGAAGTAAATTAAATTAATATAAAAACTATTAAAAAGGAAGGACAAGTTTAATAACTCCCTTCTTCTCTTTTATCACGTGAAATAGAAGAAAGCAGAGACTGTGCCATGATTCTGCATTATCCTTATGGGTAATCATAAGAAGCACGAATTAACAGAGCAATAATTATTCTGTTTCACTGCTGAATTGTAATAAAGGATTTAATGGAACTTGCGTCTTGCCTGATATGCAGAGATACATAACACAACTCAGAAAACCCATAAAAAAGATACCATTCGAAGGGTAAAGTATTCCCATCTGAGACAATAGGTTCAAAGACAGGAAAATAAATGTTTGTGAAAAGAAGAATGCCTGTCAGATATGATTGTTATATGCAGGTAATGAAGCTGTGACAAATGGATGAAAGAGGTTGGATGTGGTCAACAGCTGTTTTTCTTCTGTATTTGAAGAGAGACTGGAAGCTGTGTCCATTACATACAGTGTCAGGGATGGAATAGAGAAGTTGCCATCTGTAACTGCAGAAGAAGGAAGGCAACACCTGCTGGAGAACTTGCATCTAAAAACCACAAGAAAATTAGCCAAGATCTTTGAAGGCCCATGGTAAATCTTTAGCAAAGCTTGGAAAACTGAAGGAATTCCTGAGGATTTAAAAAATCTTGGTACTGGTCGAGTGCTTGAAAATGATGAAAGGAATGACACAAGTAGCTATCAGATAGTTATTCTGACAGTGTTGGTTAGAAAATACAGGGCCATGGGTTTTGGACTGCAGAACAAAGAGCTAGAAGCTGTAGGTATTTTGGTTGGAAGGTAGGTTTTGTTTGTTGTCTTTTGTTCTGAAGCTAGCAGACAATGGTAACTATACTGCTGTCACATACTTGGATCTCTCCAAGGCATTTGGCTTTCTATCTGTTACATTTTGACTAAGAAACATGAATTATAGAAAATTAACGCAGCATAACACGTAACAAGCATGTCATAAAGTGGCTCCTGGAGACATCTCAAGCAGTTGTTACAAAGGCAGAACAGATCTGTTTCCATCACTGACTCTTAAGCTGGCACTGTTCAGTATTTTCATTAACAACATTGGTGGCCATACAAAATGTTTTCAGGTATGGTTCTTAGGCAACACCAAGTTTGTTGGGTTAAAAAGTATAGAAGGAAACACAGTACAGGCGGTATCAATAAAATTGCTGGCTTAAAGAGTCACAATCCCATAAAATGTGTTTCAGTACAGACATGCATAAGCCAGTACCTCTAGAAACAAAGATGGAAAGAAACCTTTCCTTCCACAGGAAGGTGGGTTTCACCCTGGATACACTCTGCCTTGTGTTAGACCATTAGCAAAGCCATGTGTTCTGACCAGTGTTTGTTAACTCTTTGATTATAAGTCTTCAATTCTTTAGCCTTTTAGTCTTATACTACCAACTTAGATGTAATCAGGGTGCGTAGTTGGGGGGTATAAAGGTAGATGAGATTTATCTTGACCATTCTCCATGGAAAAAGTGGCTACAAGAAAGACTTAATCATTATCTCTGAAAAATTTGATCTTAGAACAGTGCAGTGGCAAAATAGCACCTGTCATCCTGGGATAGAAAAAGCAGAATATGCCATAAAAACTGGGAAATGCCATGGCTGTCCACATAGCTTTGACAAGGCTGCTACTGTAATATCAAGCCTGCTCTGATGTCCACTGTTTTAAGAAGAATGTGGAAATACCAGTGTGGCTATAAATGGGACCTAAGGGTTGGAAGAGAAATCTTTCCCAAGGGTTGAGTTATACAATTTTCTAAATTCACGGAAGAGAAGAGGAGAGGTCATTCATCCCATATGTTAGTGTGTATGATAAGAGCTGATAGTGGGATGCTTTCCAATCTTGTTGTCAAAGGCAGTTTAGACAAATTTGGCCTTGACATTAATTGCATTTTCCTAGCGGTAAGGTTAGTTAAGCACTTGAAAAGCTGAACTGGGGTGGTAGTGGATTTAGACTCTCTTAAACATGGTCAGAAACATTGTTAAGGATGTGCTCTAATCCAGAAACTGGATAAAAAAGTGAAGGTTAGTCTGGTGACTTCCTGAGGTGCTGCAATCAACAGATTTGTGGACTGTGGTTAATTCTCTCTCTCCTTTATGCTGAAAACATGAAACTAGAGATTTAGCTCAATATGCTTGTAACTTCCACATTTTGACAGAGACTTGTTATGTATCTCGTATATCACATTTTCAGTAGGTTGCTGGGGAGGATTTCCCACTCTTTCTTTATGTTCAAAGTCCAGATATATTTGTATGCTTATGTTCTTTTTCCTCCCTCTGAATCATTGCAGGTTTGTCTCAGCTAGAGGAAGGGCTGCACATCAATGTTCTCAGGGGAAGGAGATGCAAGCCTGATCTCTCCTGCTTGCACGCTCAGGAGTCAACTGGTCACCAGACTTGATTCGGTGCAGACCAGTAGGGCTTTCCTGTTCTGTACCTGTGGCATTTGTAACCCTGCTTGATTCATCCCTAGCACATTTTTTCCCCTACATTTGGACAGGACATGAGGACTAGGGTCTTTAATAAAAACGACTTGAACAAAATCGCCAACAAATTAATACCATCATTCTGTAATCATCTGCCATGTTGTCTGCCAACTACTTCCAATTAAGAATATTTCATAGTCAACAAATTATGATGAACTACAGTGCACAGCTGCACTCTGACTCTAACAGAGGCCTGTTCTGCTATGCTGCTTCAGCCATGCAAAATTGAATAAAGAACAGAGACCACAGGTGGAGGCGGGGGAAATAAGGGAATTCATTCGTGTTGTAATTTAGATGGCAAAATCTTCAGTGTACTAGTGCTGAAGTCCTCTGAATGTCACTTCAGTAAACATATACTGTCATTATGAGTGATTTTGGGCTCGCCAGGGTTTTGTGAGGTAATGGTCTGTGTAATGGTTACACATGAGCAATCATAATAAAGGAAAACACTTAATACGTCATCTTACATTGCTCACAACCTATAGCTGGACATAAGCTCATCTCATCCAATCTGATGCACCTGGGACTCTGAATTACTATTGGAATGAGCTTGAGTGACTATTTTGGAAGCCCAAAAACATCTGCTTTCTGAACTCATACCTTACTTTGAATTCTCTTGTCTTGGCCATCCAAACATTGCATTGTCTGAACCTGATACACTTTAACTGTTATTAGCGAGTGGAACAGATCTTAAATTGAGAAGAGCATTTGTACAGAGTGAAGACCAAGAGGTTTAATACAGGTCTTCTAGATATCACAAAATATTTGCATCACTTTTGGTAACATTGGGCAGAAAACCGACAGCAGTGAAAAGGCCAGCAAGGCCAGCTCCACTTGACTGAATTTCTGAATCAATGGATTTTTAACTTTTTTTTTTTTTTTGTAAGTGTGGGCTTCAGATGGGTCCAGCCAGCCTTTCAGAACAGCACAGGACAAGAATTACTTACAGGGAGAGCAATACTTTGGTGGTGTGAAGGAGTGCAACCCTGCTGAAGCCAGCTGAGCTCCTGCAGGCTGCATCAGTGGAGGAGCTGGTGAAAGGACAATAGAGACGGTCATTCTGAGAGTCACCACCTGCTGCTCATGTAACAACCCCCTCTGCCGTGAGGTGCTCTGAGTGTGACAGTAAAACAGGAACAGGCTTTGGGTTAAAGCTGGCATGTTCCATACAAGTGTGAAACATCTTTCTGTAATGGTAGCTTGTTAAGTTTTATTTTTCATAAACTACATCAACTCACTTCAACTACATAATTTTTCTTTAATTATTTATTAATTGAGTCATGTCCACCTGCTGGACTATTTTGCCTGGTATTGACATCAGGATGACACATTTATAATTATCCAAGTCACTCCAATTACACTTTTGAAGTGTTGGCAGAATGCTTGGGTGGGTGAGGGAGAGTGTTATTAATTCTGTTGATATTAAAATGCGGCAGATATTTCAGATGTTCCTCAACTTTTCATTTTAGTACTCTCTTGTTCAAGAGATCTACGTCTGTAAGTTAAGAAATGCCATTTGTTAGGTTTCTTAATTACTGATATGGTAGAAAGCACTTCATCCTCAGAAGGTGGGATGATGATATAGTGGAAGAAGAGGATTTAATGACTTACTCTGCTTTTTTGTGCGTTATGAATAATGTAAAGTATGCCATTCAGACCGTTCTATAAGGTATAGTTGTTCCAAATCTACTGGAAAGCCAGAGATCTTAAAAATCTACTTCTCTATTTTTATTCTGTATTCTCAGTGGTTATCCAAGGTGTGGGGCTATCAGCAGTCCAAAAGATAACATGTCAACAGTAGATGTTGAGTGAGCATGTACAAGGAATACTCTGGAGTGACGGTAGGTCATCTCAGGGCATTTTTAGAAAGTGTTAAAATTAATTTGTACTTCAACTTCAGTCTTCCAAAATGGCTGGGTTATAGCTACAATACTTAACATCTCTTATGTATCATTACCAGTCATTAACAAATGTCACCTGTCATGTTTTCCAGTTCCCGCATTATGACGTGCATTTCTGTTTCTCGATGACTGCGAATTGCCCCTGTTCGATCCTGAACTGTTGAGACAGCTGGCGGGAACATCCAAGATGTCAATTATCTCGTATGTTTGGCAGATGGACAAGACTTTTTCCAGAAGACCTTTCTGACAGACTCTTACTGAAGCTGTCATATTCCCCACCTGACCCTCATCCTTACTACATTTGCTTCTGTCAGAGGACTTTGTTATTTATTTTTGTAATTACTTTCCACAACTTATCATATAACTCATATTATTCGTGATGAACTGTGAAATGTAACAGATGGGATTGCAAACCCCCAAAATACCAGGAAGTAGACATTTTCCATGGTTGCTATATAATCATGCAGGGATATTAGTGACATGTGAAATTGCTTGAGACTTGCAAATCTTTCAAGAACACCTGCAAAAGGGGTGCTGATTTTTTGTTTAAAAAGTAACATGAGTCTCTACAACTGTTACCCATATTGGGCTGTAAATTCAACCCTTTGATTTTAAAAAATTACCTTAAGGAGAACTGACCATCAGAACTGAGAACTGAGCCACATAGAGCACAAACTTGAAATGAAAAGAGTCTAAAATAAAAGTCCCTGTTTGTTCTACATTGTTTTTCACACCCAGTGAGAAGAAACAATCACGTCAAGTCCTGCCACTTTTGGTTATTACAACTGTGGTTGCAGAGGTGCTAGTTTTGTACCTTTCCTTTGGTCATGTCCTAGTAATGATGAGCGTGACTAACACCACAGAAATTTCACCTTTTTGAAAAGCCTTGAGGTCACCCCAAGCTCTCCTTTGCACCAAATACTACTGCTGTGCACAGCATCTATCCTGCACTTAACTGTGTGTGAAATATTCTAGGCATTGAAAGAGAGTACATAAATTTGAGACTAATTTTAAAAACTCATTAGAATAATATCCAATTCCTATTTTTAAAAGGAATGTTTACCTGAGGCTCCTGGCCAAATTCCAATCCCACTAATTATGTTTTACTGAAATAAATTATCACCTGCAGTTTTACTTGGACAGAGTATAATTTTTTGGTTCTTGCTCCGTTTGGGTAAGTAGTGTTGCTTTGAGGTGGTAGCTGTTGCTGTGTTTCATTGATAAGTTTAAATCAGGCATGAATTTGCAGGGAAATACAGACCAGGATGCCTTGGACCTTGGTCACATCTGGATGGGATATTCAGGCTGTTTTGCAGGTCAACGGGTCCTCTGAGGACTGACTCTGGCCACAGTGATTGGTGTATTCAGCAGGTTAAGGCCCCAGTCCCAAATCACATTCTGCTCAGCAGATTCTTGGATATACATCATTTCTGCTTAGGACCTGGTCCTGATGACAGTTACACGTGGAATCAATTTTATCTACAGGCTTTCTCCTGTTAACTACATGGAATTAATCACATGAATGAAGTTATGCCTGGGCTTGTGATATGGGCTTCTATGTTTCAAGTGACCTGGGACACATTTATTGTGCTTTCCTTTTTTGGGTTTTTTTGCGTAAGTTTTGTAAAAATCATGCTTCCTCAGCAATACTTTAATGCCTCTTAGAAGTAGTCCACTCTGGTTTTTTTCCATTGCATAAAACAGTTCTTACTTTGATTTCTGAAGACGAGACCTAAACATATATTTAATTTCACTTACAAGTTCCCAAACACTATAAAACTCTAGAAAATTCACTAGGAAAATATTTATTTTCACATACTGGCTGTATAACACAAATATTTTGTCACCATTAACATTCCATGGCAGCTTAAAAATGAAAATGCATACAATAGATTTATTTCCAAAGTGCTTGATATATTCCTTTTCAAAATATTTTCAAAGACATTATAATTATGAGGATGAATCACAGAATTTCTTTGCCCTTTGGGTTAGCCAGAACTACTATATTTTTTCTCTCTTGCTTATACTGGTAATCAAATTTTTGGCTGTTCTCCAGAAACGTCCACAAGCCTGAAGAGAGATCAGTGAACACGACAGCAGAAAATTGGCATCTTGGAGCATTTCTGGGTAGGGGGTTGTTAAATATCATCATCATTCAGCTTATGGCTAAATATGACTCTTAGCCAGTCCGGAAGCTCTGCAGGCCTCTCAGCATAGCTCTGGGCATCATCTAATACAACCTATACTAACTACGAACCTGCGTTGTGCTAACATGGCTCCTATAATATGTGAACTCAGAGGCTGTTTCTCACCAGCTTAGAGCAGAGTACAGCCATTCTTTCTGCACTCATCTGGAGGGAAATCCCTCCAGACCTCCCGAGGCCAAAAGGGAGCTTGTACTCATTTCTCCCAAAACGGCTCCTTTGCCATAACTTTCAAATGCAGTGATAATATATGAATACCAGCACCAAAGCAATTTTAAGCTCGAGTTTGGCACATGGACTAGGTCTCAGGAAATGTGGGCTTTGCCACTGTCCTCCTGATGGTCCTGGGCAAGCTGTGCCTCATTTTGTGCCATGGTTTCTATGGCTTTGCACTGAGGCTGATTACACTTCGTGTTTGTTCTCATGTCTGAGATCTAGTCTTTTGCCAGCAACTCATACAGTGCAATGATGAGTGCAAGGAAGTCCTTGGACAGCCAGCCCTGGGGCACTTTCCTCTCCCACCTTTGTGCCTGTGAAGGAGCTTCTCTCTGTGCCACAGCCATGTCTTTGCCCTCGCCAATGAGCTTCGTGTGATTCACTATTGCCCGTAACAAATCCGAATGACCTGCTGAGGACCGGTTATTTTCCATAATCAGCAGCCCGATAGTCAGAATCTAGTTACAGTCAGGGGTAGGATAAAAGCATCCTAAACTCTGTTTAGCTTAGGTCTTTATTACCCAAAACCTGGTTTGATTCAAGATGAAAGTTCAACTTACCTGTTTTCCAAACCTGCCTAATACTGTATGTGTTTAAGTTTGCTAGATTCCTCCCTAATTAACCTGAAAGGTCCCCAGGCATTTAGGTTTAGCCACCCACATGTGGTCCAGAGTATCTGTTCCTGGTGAATTACTTCTACCTGTAGGTAAACAGACACTTGAATGCTGTTGGTATTCCCTGGAAAAGTCTCCAGGCTCACTTATGGTAAAAACTGCAGTCAGTGTCATTAGTAAGGGTCATTCTTGCTGTTTTGTATAAATGTCAGGTAGTTTCACCTCTTTGCAAGACTTCTTCCTCCTGTTTACACGGAGGAGGGCAGATTTCAGTTTTAAGCATATAAGAGGATTTAGCCTTATCGAGTAAGTTCCTGAGGCTTGCAGACAATGAGATATTCTCGTTGAGCCCAGTATCTGGTTTGCCACTTCTGCACTGAAGCCAGGTCACTGCAAAATCAGGCATCCAAGAGTCTTGGAGCTGTGAAAGTGGTTATGTCAGAGCGTACTTCTAGTCTAGAGACTTAATTGCTCAGCTGAAGCTGCTAGAAATTTATTCTTGAGTTTTGAGGAGTTATTGTTCCTTTCCAAGCAAGACTTTGTTCTTCATCCAATACCTTATGTGACAAGCACATGCATCCAAGGGACTTGGAGTGCAGCTCCGGCTCTGCAGCACATATGTTGCTTGCAGAAATACAGAGAGCCAGCCTTTCTTACCGAAAGTGTCTGCACAAGCACTCTGAGCAGGGGCATCAGGGTTCGCCACAGGTGATGCCATCACTGTGCTGCTGCTGCTGCTGATCCTATCATCCTCTTTCTTCCTGGACTTCTAGGAAAAAATGACTGCAGCAAGAAACTGTCACAATCAATAAAGAAGGCAGAGAAGCTCTGAAGGATACAAGTACAAAAGTAATAAATTTCAGGCAACTCTCAGTTATCTGCACATGTTGTATCCACATTGAAGATTATGTGGGCCAGGACCACAGGGTCATACAAGCTGATTCAAGGTCGAGTCTGCTTTAGTAGCTCAGTATCGCCAATGTCTAAACAGAAATATGTTGTTTCTTAGAGACAGCTCATATTCAGAAGTGTCGTAGCCACTTCAGTGTGTCCTATAGTCCAAACTAACAAAACCTGCTGAACGTGTACTAATTTGGGGCAGAACCAGCTCAGCTGCCCCTGCTTCATATCCTTGGGATCCAAACAAGCACAAAATACAACACATGCTACACAACCAGCTCCAGCTCAGACCTAACAGTGTTTATTAGCCTTGCATGACCTGAGTTACCTCTGTATACTCATGTTATTCTGTAGCCAGTTTAAGAACCTCTCCTGGTTCTCAGGGTGCTGGAAAACACGGATATAGAGGCACCAGAGAGGTTCTCCAGCAGCTCTCTTGGGTTGAGCTAGTGCTTTGGCTAGTGCTCGTACATCCTGATGAACCCAAGCCAGCTGAGTTTGGCTGGACATTAGTACCATGTATTCAATAGCTCAGACATTGGGCTATCCAAGTTCTTCTTTCATCCTCAGTACTCCAGATAATTAGGAGCTGCTGGTGCAATTTTTACAAAATCACGTTTGAGATAATCTTCAGATTGATGTTCCTACGGCTGTTGTACATCATGTTAAAAATATAAACTATAACTTAAAGAGCAACTGTTCCCAGGACAGGCTGAGACTTGCAGCTTCACACCAGAGGGAGCCATTTGTGGAGGGTCTGTCTTTGGAGCGTGCCCCAACTCTGGATTTCTGACAGCAAGAAAGATTACCGAGTCCTCAGAGCCATTTAAAGGCAGACTGAAAAAAAAAAGAACCTTAATTTGCACAGTCTCACAGTTGGAAAGCCCTCAGCTGACTTCTTCAGGGTAATTTTCTTTTTTTTCTTTCTTTTTTTTTTCATGTACATTTCTTTGAAGTGTTTTGCATGAAAGTGTTATTGCATACTTTGGGAAGTGTTATTGTCCCTGTGTGTTTTCTTTCAATGTAACTATAAATTTCTATCCAAATACGCTCAGAAGCTGTTTGCTGTCAGAACATGAAATCGACTAGTAGATAAGCATACATAAAGGTGGTTATTTCCATAGAGAAATCAAAGGCACAAACCAAATTAACAACATTCTTTGAGTTTTAAACACAGGCAGCTATATGGGTGGCGGGATAGGTGGTTTTGCTTTTTAAAGTGTATTCCTTTAAGTATGAGTTTGAGTTTAAATGTCCCCAACATAAATTAGCATCTGACTATTGATGTTCTTATCAGGTTTTTCTATTACAGTTTACTCATGAAACTCCATCTCACATCTCAAACTGTGATAGATGATTAATTTACCTGCCTAAAAGTTAGACAGGTAGCATAAAGTAGGTCATTTGCCTACCTTGATAGCCCATGGAGGAAGAGAAGCAGCTCTCAAAGGTCATCATCCCATACCTTAAATATGTGATATCCCATATCAGTCTTCAAATGGAAAGAATTGAAAGCCCTGACCTGGTGACTACAGCAAGAATGGAGACCAACAAGCTTGAATGAAGTGCATGCCTTTGAGATGGTGAAAATCAATTATATTAAATCCTGTCCAAAAAGCATAGAAGTCTAACCGAGACTAGGCTTACACTAACAAGTAATTGACCACAATAGGAGCAGATCAGTGCTTCACAGCGAAGGCCTTACAACCTTCCTTGCTTCAGACTAGGTTAAGCCTGGTGCTTACTGGACCAAACAGGCCCACAAATCCTGTGGTTCAAAGCTGTGTGAAAAGCCAGTCATTGGTTTTAACCATTATGTCCCACCTTGGGGTCAGAGAGCATTGGTGTGTAACTAAAGCAGAGATTCTAGTTTAGTTTCCTTTGGAAGGAACCTAGTTTTTCTTCCCCCAAAACTGCCTTGCAATTTAACCAGCACTTGGGACACTTGGGGAACTGAGCTACCGCTCCAATCTGAGATGCTCAAGTACAGCCTCATTTTTTTTATTGGTGTCTGCTAACAGAGGCTGCTGTTGGTCATTAAATCTCAGTGAAATCAGTGAGACTCAGCAGGGACTGAAAAGTTTCCATGGGCAGATCCCTGTCCCGGTTACAAACCCTTATAAACATATTGATAAGAGTTTTATCCCAAACTGGGTCCTTATGCAAGATTGTGATCTAAAAGAGAACTTACAAGCAAATCACAGGACAAATAAACCAAACAAGTTAAGCAAACAAAGTAAGAACAGGCCAAAATCTTCTATCTCTTTTAATTTATTTTTCACTCCTCATTTCCTGTTTACTCATTTATGCTTAAAAAGCAATTTCCCCAATCATTTATTAAACCTGGGTATTGACAAGCTGCCACTACAATAGTTTTTCTATGCAGCAGTTCAAAATATATTTTATCTTCTTATGCCTTACACTGTCATACCTTTAATCCCTCCACTCCATGATTTTTGGGAGACTTTTTTTTTTTTTTTAAACTGTAGCAAGAAAGAAGACCAGAATAAATAGTTCACCTCATTTAAAATAGAAAATAGAAACTTTCGGGGGTGATTCATCTGCCCAAGTTCTGTATTTCTTTTTGGACATGACATGATTCAATTCAATATCAGGATTTTAATGATTGGTAGTTGTAGTTACCATCTGTTACCAGGTTTTCTTATGCACACTTGGTCCATGTGATAAGTGAGTTGCTTTTTAGTTAGTGTCTATATTACATGAATAGAGCCCTCCAGTTACTTCGACTTGGTATACCAGTAGTAAACAAGCTAAATAAAATGGGTAAGCACTACATGAATCAAATACTGAGGAGGCAGCAGAGAAATGTTTGCCTCCTGCCAGCAGCAAAAGAATCTAACTGGGAGGAGCTCAGAGTGCTACTGTAGAGGCAAGACCAATATATATAGGAAAGTCGATAGAAAAATTTATTATGTCAAATTTGCTAGTGGTTTGGAACCAACTACAGTGGTAGAATAATTGGCAAATGCACATTGAATAATATTCAATAATATTCAATGAGCTTTTGGCTTATGCTCTGTTTTTCAAACTATCCCTGAACTATTAGAAAATTTAAAGATACATGATTTAATCAAAAGTATTTCACACATCGTTGAGAAGATAATGGTGAGAAGTGGGGGAAACGCTAGCTAGCTCCAGGCAAAGCTGGTGAGATCGCTGAAAGTCTTCTAAACAAGGCGTATGTACCTAATCACATAGTATATGGGTAAAAAACCCCGCTGCCTAGTTTCCCTTAGTGATACAGGCAGAATAGATTTCTGGCTGTTGATTATGTAGCCATAAAAGATTTCCACAATTAATCTTGCATTTGGAAATGCATTTTTGATTAAGATTCTAAAAATGTACTATTTCAGTGACCTTCTTGAACTGAAATAATTTACTGATATTTTGTCACAGGCAGGTGGAACACTTAGAAAATTTACTCTTTGTTTTACATGTTGGTAGCCTGTTTTTGCAAAGTATCCTCAGGGCTAATTACCTGATTATTAAATTATTGAAAGCACATTTATATAAAGTCAGACAGAACATATCAGTACGTAATTGAACTGTAGTCAATATTTTGAATCATGTTCTCAGCTGCTCTAAGGCACGTGGGGTACGCAAGCATATCTCTGTTTACATCACTGAGCCTGGACCTTTGTATTCTTTAGCAGTTCTGAGTCACCAGGCACAAAACCCTCTTCGTCTCTCTGCAGAACTGTGCTCCAGACCATCAGATACATCCCGGGCATGGAAATACATGAAATAAGTGAAAGGTCTGTTGAGTGGTTGGTCCGATAAGAGCGAGGAATGTTTTAAGAAGAAAAAGCTCATCGCTGGAATTGCAATCACTGCAGTTACTGTGAGCTGGTCTTAAAGCAGATAGATTGAACTTTAATCAATCAGTATGTTTTTCCAGATGGCCATAAGTATGTGTTTTACAATCTGCGTTTTAAGGAGTGTTTGTTTCTTAACTCCTGAGGTAAGAGTAAATTAAGACATAACCCTGAAATCAGTTTAAGGAATACCCCAAACACTAAAGTCTATTTTTCTTTCTGATACTTCAATAAGATATCACTGAGAGACAGTGATAGCCTGCTTTTCTCTGTTTCTCTCACAGGGACACGTACGGGTGCCTGTGAATACCATGTTGCCAGCACCTTCATTACTTATTCATAAGCAGAAAAGCCACTAGGCTCTCAGGTCTAAAGTTAATCAGCATTGCTCCAGACTTTTGCCTCAATGTGCTGGATGTTAGACAAGAAAACCAACAATTATCGGAGCACTGGTAGAGGCCTTGGACTCTGCTGGCCGTCGCTCTACCACTAACACCATTTTTGGTAAATCCTGTCTGTGTCACAGTTGGATTTCTCTGATCTGTATTTCCCACTTGGTCAACCTAGAGAGTCCCTTGAGATCCCATGAAACCTCTCCCCTCGGGACCAAGCTCGTCTCAAGGCCAGCTGGGCACCTAGCATCACTTTCTACTGGGGCAGAGCACTTCCATGTAGTCCTTTGGTCTCTAAATCTTTGGTGATGCTGGGTTGGCCACAGAGCATCTCTGGTAGCCCAGTCTGCCTTCCTGGTCCCTGTGCAGCAGATTGCTCCAGAGGCTGCGAACTTCAGGATCAAGCCCCAGCAGCTGGAGCAAGCGGGCGGCAGCCCAGCCCCTGCGAAATGCACATCTCTCCGAGAAACTTCTATCATCCGCCCTTGGGAAGAAGCAGATCTGGAGGGAGCCTCTGTTGTGTAACGCCAGTATTAACAGCAGGATCAGAAATGCCCTAATTCCTAGAGTAATTTGGGGTTGTGTAACGTGGGGAATGAGCTTTGCTTTAGCACGTGCTCCGGAGCAGGAAGGAGGCACTTCGGGAAACGTGATGAAATACGCTGCGACTTGGATGGAGGCGGTGGATTAAGTGGGATTTTAAAACAACACAAGCTTTAGTCGTAGTAGCAGCAGAGCGTACCAGAAGGTACCACCTCTCCATCTCTGCAGGAAAAATAAACAGAGCAGAAATTCACCACAAAGGTGCAGGGCAGCAGGAAGCTTCAGAGCACTGAGAGCGTGGCACTCGAGGATTACAAAGCCTGCAAACTCCCTTTTTACAAGGCTGAGCCTTTCAATATTGTTACCACCGAGTGGCTTATCCCTGATGGCTCCCCCACAAAATTAGTGTACTGCTTAACATTTTATTATTCATTATCTCACTAAGTGGGGCTATATTTTCTTTATACCCCACTCGCTGTGGGAAGCAATAGACTCAAAAGGAGGGGAGCAAGGAAAATAATACAGTATGAATTTAGAACATCCAGCAGAGTGCTCTTCAAAAACCTTATAAGACAAACAAACTGACAGTAGAAAGAAAAAAATGAAACTAGATTATCCTCTGTGTGCCAGGGGCTCTTCTAGGGACAGTTTAGGCGAGAGACATATGCCCCCACTGAACAAGATTTAGACCTTGGTTTGAGTCATCTTCTGGCAATTCCTCCCTCTCCACCGGCTGCACAGAGAGGGTAAGATCAGTCTGCTCCTAACATGGGCTTTTCTTCAGGGACCTAGAACAAGGTGGGATGAATCTGCAGCTGGATGATTATGTGTTCGCCCGGGTGAACCCTATGTAATTTGCCTCTGAGGACTATAAAACAAAAAGCAGTGTAGCTGGTCAAGATGTAGCTACAACTGTAGCTACAGCTCTCCAGGGAGCTCTTTATGTTTCTCTCATTTGGCAATAAATGTGGGGGAACAACTTGCTTCCCTTCTCCTGCTACGGTTCCACCTTTTGATTTGGTTTTCTTCAAAGCACAATCAAAAGGTATTCCTTCACCACAGATCTACACCACGAGCACCACTAAGGGCGGCAAAATAAGTTCTATGTGAAATTTAAAATTTGATTCGAAAACAGCCTACTAGACATATATTTCAAACTCAACTCACTGAAGTCTTGCAAAAATACATCCTGAGAGCTTCAAATGTATACACTGAATGGCTCAGTGCTGGGTTTCTTTAAGGTCTGTAAGTATATAAAATATTAACTTACATATTGGGCTGCCAATAAACAAAACCTGCGTATGTAGTACTTAGGATGGAAATGTCTGTGTAACATTCATGCAGTATGACTGGTATTGTTTCCTTTCTCTAAGTCGTTATGGAAAATCTTTGGGAATGAGCAAATTCTTCCTCAGACCACCACATTCTGAAACCCAGTATTAGAGAGATTCAAAGGCCGTGGATGGAAACAAGACTTGTTTGCTGTACTTAATGCCCTGCATCATGTGGCCACTTGCATGCATTTGTGGAAGAATATTTGTATGCACAGAAATAGCACCACAAGGAATCTTGGCAGTGCTCTTGAAGGTTTTTTAAACATATATATACATACATATATTTGTTTCTTGCTTCTTTAAATTGCTACCAAGTTGAACTAGGAATGACTTTTGTCCACTTTTCTTCTTCTCAGCTCTTTCTGGGTATATTATTACCTCATCTGGTTTATTATTGTACCTTGTGTTCTTTTCCTTCTTCATTACAGTTCTGTAAAAAGCTTTTGGGCTTATTGTTAATTTTCTCCCTCTCTCTCTTTTTTTTTTCCTCCAGTCTTAATTATATATCTCTGAAAATGTGTTTCTGAGGTTTTTACTTTGGCTGGGAGCACAGTAGTTATATTTATGGGTCTACCATCAGTTTGCTACAGTTCAAGAGATTTTCTGCTTTTTGCTTGTTATGTTTTTGCCTGGACTTGATATACTTTATGAGTTTTTCTGCGATATTGGCTTGTATATCTGGCATAGATAATATTTTGCCTTTCTGCTAATATCCTATCAGAGACCCAAGGAGTAATAATTTTTTCTTCCTGTGTAATGTTGGGAGATTATTTTTTTTAAATGAGCTGGAAAGCTTTATTAGTTTACCAGAAATGAAAGCCTGTAATGAATCCACATGGATTTCTTTAATCATATCTTTGCTATTTTATAACTGTACCTTCAAGTGGAATGTGTTTATATTTGCTGAGGAAAAAAAAAAAGTTCTCTTGTTTAGCATTTCAGCATTATGCAGGAATTTTCAGTGCATAGTGTTGCTCATCATTTTTTCAAGAGTTCAAAAAGCACTCAGAAAGGAGAGAGGAGGAAGGTGAGAGGTGCTTTTCCAGCCTGAGAAAGGTGAAACAGCAGCTCCTCTTTGCCATCAGAGATAAAACTTCTGGCAAATTGACTTGTGCGCTGTCATGTAGAGCTGGGCTGTGGTACTACAAATGACACTAACAGCTTATCATTGTACTGAGGGGTTTGGCAGATAGTTCTGTTTTATTAAACTTTCTCTCTGTGATAGCATTCCAAGAGAACTTTTAGGCTAAGAAGGTTTTTACCTCCAAAAATTAGTAGATATTCACACTCTTAGAGGGTGTTTTGATATGCATAGCATTTCAAACAAATGAACATAATAGAAAAACACACTTATCCATGTTTGTTTGCACCTGAGAGATCTCCCATGGAGATTGTATTAAGCCAAATGTGAACTGAGTCCAGCCATGTTTGGAGCTGCAACCTCAGACTCATCTGACTGTCTTCCAGGACGCTCTGGGTGGTGTGTACAAAGCTGTAAGGTCTGCTGGGTGAATCTGCTCTCTATAGGCTTCCTCAACGATCCCCAGATGGGCTGTAGGTGCTCTCAGGACAGCATGCTCGTCACCTATTGCCTTGCTGCTTCTTCTACGTGCTTTACACTGAAGCTTACTCACTGCATAGTCTTCACTAGAGGCAGGTGTTTTTGGAGACTGTGAAGATACCTAATGCAGAATGAAGGAGTAAATGTCTTCTAGCTTTTGTAGCAAAAGCAGCTTAAAGTGGCATAATGAAGTAGTGAGGAGAAAGGTCCTCTGGGGGGTCCAGGGAATTTCAGTTCTAAATGTAGGACGTAATTTTTTAAATACTGGATCCTAACTGATGGCAGATGCTGGTTACAGGAAGGTGAGCAATAGGCCTGGATTTTTTCAGCTGATAGCTGCCTTTCATAACAAGGCATTAAAGACTTAGCAAAAGATCTAAGGGCTGTCTGGTTGAGCAGTTTAGGGTAAACAACCTGAATTCTGCCACTTTCTGACGTGCAGAAGAAGTTCCCCTTCTCCCACATTGCTTTCAGCTGCCTTGCAATTGCTCGACACAAGGAGTAACGTTAGAGCATTGTATTGTTATGAATTTCTTACTGTCACAAATAAGATATATTTATTTTCAAAGCCTCATAAGACCTTCTTTTAAGAGTCCTACCGATTTCCAGATTGCCTGGATTGCTTTCTTAGATTATGGAGAAATGAATCACTCTGGGATCTTTTAAAAATTGCTGTGTCTCTTTATTACATCAACTGGTTTTTCCCCAATTGTTCTGTAGCACTCTCATCATTGCCTTTCAATTATTCTGAATTATTTTCTTCCTTCCTAATGCAGTCGTACTACATTGCTTCTTTTTGCAAAGTAAACGGGATGTTTTTGCTGTCATTCTCTTTGTTTCTGAAAAACATTTATAAAAAATCATAAATTAAGTTTCAAAAAAAAAAAAAAAAGACAGTTAAGAGCAAAGCAGGATCAAATCAGAAAGAGAAAAGAAACAGCACCTCCCTGAAAACTCTTATGTGTTCCTCTGTTTATTCATTCCTCAGACATCTCGCCAGGAAGGCTCAGTGTAGAAGGCGTGCAAGTGGTAGTAAAGGGAAAGGAGAGAGGGTGGTGTTACACAGAAGCAGCGGATACGCTGTGGAGAGCAAGCCAAGTGCCAAGGGCAGCCCTACACCTGAACGGTGGCCAGAAGATGATGCCTGCAGTTCGCAAAGGTTTTGACATTCTGCGGTTTGCTTCTGGTGGAGAACAAAAATGAGAGCTCTGGTGGTTTTTTTGTGTGAGAGGAAACAAACAATAAACAAAGCCATCAGAAAGCGCCCGCAGCGTGAGTGAGGGCATCTTATGATGGAGTTAAGTTGTGAGGCTCTGCTCCGAGCAGAGCGGAGACTTCAAGCCTAAAACCCATCCAAGTGCCTCAAGCTTTTTCAAAGTCTGCCTTGCTCCTGAAGCTCCTGAATATTCACCTCTTCCTACAAACTATACAGATATAGCAGGAGGCAATGGCCATAACATCTTACTTTAGATAAGACTTCTAATAGGGATGTGGTTGATCCGGGTTTAAGTTTTCCTCTCCCCAAAAAAGGTACAGAAAGCCTTTAATTTGGGTTCTGTCACATTTCCACATCACCAGGTCAGGGACAGTCCCTCCTGTGTCTACCTGGAGCCTGAGTAATGGTGCTGAAAACAGGGTTTGACAGAGAGAAAATATTTCAACCAGCTCAACTGAGCTCCTAATTTGGTCTAATATATACCCTAGGGTCTATTCTGCGTGTATTAAATACATATGTAAATGTCTTCGCATTTTTCTGACTTATATGTCACATTGCACAAGCTGTCTCGAGAAAAAAACAAGAGGTGCAAGTGTTTAGTAGGAGCTGCTGACATGCTTCAGAATTCCAAATAAAGTGTTTCTTCAGAGAAGTGTGACAAGCGCGACTTCTGCCCTCCGCAATGTCTCAGCACTCGGTCAGAGACAGTTTTAAAGGACCTTGATTTTCAGGATATGTTTTTAGCACCAAGATCTTTTATGGTAGCAACTCGAGCAAACTGAAACAGACAAAAATCCCTATAGGAATTTGAAAATTTAGATCAGGAATTTATTTTTTGATGTCTCTTGATAGTCAAAATGAGTCCTTTATTTCACCTCCTTACAGGAGATTGATGGTGCATTAACATTATGTCTAAAT
The DNA here is from genome assembly GCA_008921705.1 of Burhinus oedicnemus. Taxonomy (NCBI): domain Eukaryota; kingdom Metazoa; phylum Chordata; class Aves; order Charadriiformes; family Burhinidae; genus Burhinus; species Burhinus oedicnemus. Next base: position 2,118,060 of record VFFE01007638.1, on the reverse strand, counting down.
CTTGCACAGAGTTTTAGACTGACCTCCCTGTGTACATGTTTTTTTACTCGTATTGAAAGATTTCATTTACCATGTCATCTGAGATACCAAGCTCTTTGCATCACTCTAGTCAGGGAGAATTGGGTGTCTTAGTACAAATGGCACACACTATGTCTGAGGTTTTTCCATCTGGAAAAAAAAAAAGTTAGATGATACTGGAATAAAATGAAGCTTCACTTTTCAGAGGAAATATAAAAAAATACTGTAACTTTTAAAACATATAACTTCTAGTGTTGTTATCACATATTGAAAGGAGAAGAGAGACAGGTCAAGTCATAACACTGAGAGAAGGAGTTTTCTGATCACTTTTGGAAGTTCATTCAGACCACAATAAGAACTTGTCGTTCCCTAGGGTCTCAGCCATTTCCCTGTGTATTTTAATACTTGATTAAAAATGAAGAAATGAACATGTGCTTGAGGGGTGCAAACACTAGGCTATGAAAATGAGGGAAAGCCAAGATGAGCCAACAGATGGCCAGGCATAAGATCCTGTTCTAAGACACGTACCATCACATTAAGCTACTGCCCTTCTGGAAATGTAAATGCACTCAGAAAAAGAATAACGGTTCTCTGTTAATTTTTCTTCACTCTGTTCATGCAAAGCCTTTTCCTTTTCATTTCCACTTCATTTTTATTTCTGTCATAAAATAGATATTGAAGATAGTTGGATGAAGTGTCTTCTGGAGATGCCAATGTATTTCTGTTGTTTCTGTCTACCTATATAGTCTAGGAAAATCCTGAAAACTCATTTCTCTGTGTGTCAACACAACAGAGAGAAAGAGAAAAGGGAGAGAAGGGTTTTGGCATCAATTTGCTACCAAAGCTAGGTGACACATGACTATCTAACTCCTCCTTCTTCCTCAGCATTCCTGGCTGCATGGTTTCCCTCTCAGTTGTCCTGTCCCTGTGGTCCTAAACTTCCCCCCAGGCTTTCTCTCTTCTTTTAATTTTCTCCTTTCTCTTCCCACAACCCCACCTCACTTCTGTATTGTGCTCACTGAACCCCAGCTTTCCAAACTTCCTCTTCTCCAGAACCAGCACTTTTCCTACTTTTCTCCAAGAAAGGAACATGGGGCTTCCCTTATGAGAGAAGAGGAGCTACTCTTTGATCTGAACAAAAATGAAAGACCCCACCTTGCCCTGTACACCCAGGAAGGCCATGTGCTCTGCTCAAAGATAAGGGAAGGCAGGAAGGAGCATGAAGCAACCCTAGGAAGAACCTCCTGACTGTCCATATATAACCAGTCCTTCAGATGTCTTCTTCTCATCCACTGAACTAGCTTTTTCTACCTGCCGTGCTTCCCCACCCTCCCCCAGGATAGAAGGGAGTAACATCCGTAGGTGTGTAGTTTCCCAGTGCTGCTACAATCCTACTCTACTTTTAGCAGTGTCCACATGCCATAAAAACTCAGTCTGGCACAGAGTCATTTGTGTAAGAACCATTTAGCCCAGAGAGGATCACAGTGTATTCCAGACAGCCCAATACGCCATGGTCCCGAAACCATCTCCCCAGTGATGGGGACTCTGCAGAATCAAATCCCCCACTACTTTACAATTCTGCGAACGTTTTCAGTCTGGTAATAAACACTTTTTTCACAGATATCTCTTCAAATGCACCTCTAATGGTTCTGCACATACTTGTTTCTTCATAATTGTGGGTTTCTATAAAGCTTAATGTCCCCTCTCTAATTTTTCAGCTGAAATATGTGGAGAAGATCTGACATGGGTAGGGCTGGTAATTTTATAAACTCAGCTTCTAATTTTCACACCGGAATCTGAGGTAAGCAGTGTCTATTTAAAAAAAAAAAGAAAAGAAAAGAAGAAAACCATGAGTCTCTACTGTTCTTTTAAAAATTGTTCTGTATCTTTGTAGCTATGATACTGCTATCATAAAATCCTCCTTTCATCGTAATTTTAGATATGTTTTGATGGCCAAAGAAGGTGCTTCATCATTAATAAGTATAAAAGCAAAAAAGTTCACAGATATTCAAAGGGAATTTAATCTTGGAGTTAACAGCAAAGTTGGTTCAAAGTTTTCCTTAGATTGGATGATTCATGAATTTGTTTGCTTTTTTCTCTATCTATGAACAACTAGTGAAATGTTTACTGCTAATAATAACTAGGTACACTCAGCCAAAAGGAGATGTTTCTTGGACAAAAGGTCTTTATGCAATGAAAGAAGGTAAATTTCCAACATGTAAAACAATTCTTTTCCTTACTTATGATTTTTTTTGATTTTTATCAAAATTTCCTCTTACTAAATGCCCTAAGACATACATTTCCTATTCACAATTATAAAAGATGATTTTCTGTTGTAGTTCTTCTTAAAAGTGCATTTTAATATAATACCTCTCTGATGTGTACAAATATCAACAAAATCTGAAATTATACTGAGTGATTATACATTTGATAAGATATCTAAAAATTGTCAAAGTGGAGACTATATTTAAGAACCTGAATGTATTGGAGAAGCTGCATAGTACAGACATCTCATGCATTTGGGAAGACCAGAAAAATAAAGTTCCTAGGTATAGTATTTGAAACATCCTCCCATCCAACAGAGAGTACAGAAGAATAACTGAAAATTCTAGAGAAAACTGCAGGGTTTACAAGGCAGGTGTCAGAAATTCTGAAATATTTAGAGTACAGTAAGTTGAAGGAAGAAATAATGGAGAGGTTATAACACATACAAGACTGTCTGCAGTAATATAAAAAAACGCAACACTGATGAAGATCTGAGCACCTCTGACAGACCTTAGCAGACCAAATAGATGCTATCTAAAGAGGCATTTCTTTGGTTCTAGCAATGGCAAGAGATGGAGCAAGCCAAAAGTATATCCTGTACTAAAAAACCAGCTGAAGCGGCACTATTTCTACAGAAAATAAGAGACCTGGAAAAATGATGCTGTGGTGGGAATGACTGCTGTCATCTGCCTTCTGCTTAATGGATATGGTGAGAAAGCAAGGAGGAGGTTAAGGTTTAATAGTGCTTTTATCCAAACCCACAGGGCATGCCTAACGTGGAGTATAATGAAACTTTAAGATCACAGGACACCTATCCAGTAGGTGAAATCTGGGAAGTACTGTTTCTCATCCCATCAAAACTGTGCAGGTATTTTTCTAGGTATAATATAGTGCCAAAATTTGAGGTAACCTGGTAAATTGTAAAATTTACTACAGATTCATACAGATTTCTCACACAGCTCATACAGGAAATGGTAGCACATTACCTTCAATAACATTTCAGATGCAGATTCAGACCACGTAAAGGAATATCAGTAGTCCTTGCATATAAGGTCTGGTTCCGAATAACCAGTCCTCCACTCCCTCTACTGTCTCACTGCTGAAAAGGGACTTCACATACCACAAACCCATTATAATTTTAAGCCCCTAACCACATTTTTTAATAAACATTATATGAAGTTAGGAAAAATAAGTCTTTCTAACTGAATTTTATTTTCTGCACAGGAATTAGGAAAAATGTCCCTGAAATCAAGGTGTGATTATATGTCCTGTTTCGCAAACTATAAGTAAATATTAAGCAATCAGCATCTCCTTTTTGTTTCTATAAGCCTTGCATTGAGCAATGCTTAGTACTCTGTTGGATCACACCAGCAGACATGACATGATGTACTGTACGTGTCAAATGTATTCAATTTTGCCACGCATTCTGTGGGTGGCTGAGGAACAAGCACATTCCAGGACCTTGAAAATCCTTCTTGTGCTGCAGAAAGGGAGGGCATTTTTTTTAAAAAAAAACCCCTTTTTCTAGTTATCTTATAGTATTCACCCTGAAGGACAAGAAGAATTTTAAAGGGACCAGACAGTAAATCAGCCAAACACTGAGAAGGCAAGAAAATATACCAGCTCCACACATTGCCTGAATGATAAGCTCACCTCATGAAATATATAGAACAGTTTAAAATTTTTTCGAAAAGTAGTTGTGTTGGCACAGTAAAGAGGCACATGCACGTTCTAGCCACTACTCTTTTGCTAGCAAAATACCACATAATTCTATAGCTGAAGCTTCACATTCAGCTTAATCCGCAATACCTTTTTTTAGCTACAGAATCAGCTGCCTTGGTCACACAAGGTCAGGACTATAAGTAGCTCCAATGAACTCTGGAATGTATTTTCCAGTAACAACATCTGGCTATTGAAAACCCCACTGACAGCTGCATTGGTGGCTGCGAGAGGCTATCTTCAGGTCAAACTGCTGTAGGGCTGGCTGAACCCTCCTTTTCACCAATGAGTTTTACTTTTTCCATCCCTTTCCCTTTGAATCTGGATGATATCAAGTTTTCAACCTTTCCTTGGACTCATGAAAAACACACTCATCATGTTAAGCTATGAACTGATGTAAGGATATAGTTGAGCAATAATATAGTTGAGCTTGAACAGCTGAATTTAGTTGAGCTCGCAAAAAATAATTTTTGCAAGCTTTCCCTTGCAAAAATAAGTCCAATAGCCAGATCTATTCTACCTTATGGATCAGGTAAAGGTCTTGCCCCACTATCCTACCATCAGATCCTGTAATAATGCTGCCTTCTCTGAGAAGTACAACTCTTTCCTCATTTCTACCTCTTCCAGGAGGAAATATGTTATCTCAGTGCCTTGCGAAGCGAGGTTTGGCCTCAGTATGTATGTTCCCAGAACACAAGGAAGGGCTAAGCCACATCTCTCTGAGCTTGCCACCTTCTTCCTCTAACCCACTACCATTTACTTGTGATAATATGCCTTGTTTATGTTGCCCTTGCTCTTGTCCCCACAGCAGAAGAGGACCCAAGTGGAGGAGTCAGGCCAGCCTCACTCGAAGGCGTACCTGAAGACAGGATACAACAATAAAGTCTGTGAAGTGTCCTCAAAGAAAGTGACTGCTTAATGATTGGTTTGATTGGTTGTTTGGTTTTTTGGTCTGCAAACTGAGTTGAATTTTATTGATTTCAGCTGTCTCTTACTTCAAGAGCTTCAGTCCATTGCTCTAACCTGGCAGAAAGTGCAGATTTTTACTAAGCCCAAGCCACAAGCAATAAAGCTAATGTAAAAGGTGAGAAGCTGCAAGTAAGGGTCTGCAGGTAGATAGAGCCTGTACACTCCAGCTAATTTTTCAAAATAGAGATGCTACTGGGACACCAGTTGGCATGTCCAACAAAATCAGAAATAGTCAGCTCTGTGACGTGTTTAAAATGAGAATCCTGATCATTGCCTGGAAAGACATCAGTACTTTTCTAAGGAATTGATTTGCTTTGACTTTGGCAAAGTCAACCAAGAAAGAAATGTCACATCTTTCCTTTTATTTGGTGGTGTTTATTTCTAAATTTCTGCTTATTTTCTCTGAGGTAATCATCTCATTGGAGATGAACTCCAGAGAATGTAAACGGAACAGGTAGGCACCACAACAGAAGCTCTTTCGAACGGGAATTAGGAAAGATCATTGGAAAAGTTACCGGTTACATTTCTAGGAGAGACTAAAACTTAGACAACTTTTTTCCAGTTGGCTTTAAGGTATGATTAAATTGTTTTGCACAGTTAAGATCTGCAGGAAGACTGCTGCTTGTGAATACTTTACTAGGAAATTGTTTTAGCTGGAACATTATTTTTGAAAATGTTCATTTGCCATTAATTCTGGAAATGCTCACGCCCAGCCCTCAGTGGGATTTAGTGTTTGCAAAGGGCTCAATCAAACTCCTACTGAAATTAATGGAAATATCTTGAGTAGTGGAAAAGTCTCTAAATATAATCAAGTGTATCATTCTCTGCTTCTCAGAGGACTTAACTGTCATGATTCTCAAATGAACCACAGACAAGAAGCGCAACAGATAAAATCCTGTCCTATCTGAAATCAGACAGCTTTGTCTTTGACTATAACAAAATCAGGTTATCAGCTAAAAGGCAGAAATGACACCAACAATGTAACCTTTACTTGTTTCCCTTTATTCTTCTCTACTTCTGTCATCCTTCCCAAAACTAATGTGCATTGCAAATTAGATTTTAACTCTGAATAATAACTCAACATTAGCAAGGCCTAACTATAATCTCACTTTATATTTACTATTGATTTTGTGTAATCTTGATATACAGAGAAATAAGAATTGGATCATTTCAACCCAGTTAGATATTGTATGGTTTAAATCAGTGGGAGCAGGAGCTGGCCCTAATCCAAAACCTGTTGAAGGAAACTGGGATCTTTTCATTTGTTTGGGTGGATTTCATTTCAGATTCTCATTGAGGACCAAAGGGAAACTGTTGCTGAAGTACAGAAACTTTTTTTCCCCCTTTCCGAATTAACACTAAAACCCTATCTGGGTAAAGGTTTCCTTTAAACTCAACAAAGTCTTTTAAAAACAGAGTTGCAGTTTAATATTTCCAGTGATAATCTCTTTCATACAAATAAAAATAGTTGTGTTGTATAAATGACCTTGGGTTATTAAGGAAAGATGACTGCAAATGGAAAAAAAAATTCCATTTGCAATACTGAACGTAGGCAGCATTTGTATCTGGCAAAAACATTTTGTATGCTACTATATTGGCTTTGAACTTATTTCCCATGGGAGTAGATGTTGCTCAAGAAAACAGGTGTTTCAGTATAATACCTGGAGGGCATTATTTAAGTAAGTTTAATATTATTTGTTTAAGGAATCCACTCAAGGTATCTTGCACTTTGTTTTGACACAGTTCAGCAGAAGATATTTATTAGGATTTAAATAGACCATGGTTCCTAATTGCAAATGCCCATGACTGCTACTTAAATCTGTTTAGACCTGCTAACAATTTAAAACTGTACCAGGACATCATGTTTTCCAAGGTCTAGTTTTTTGTATACCCCATGTCTCAAAACTCTGAAAGCAACAGCTTTAACCCTTCGGTTGATCCTGTCTGGAACATGAGACCAAAGTAGCTGCAGTCACGTTGGCTGGTGTTCTACTGCTGATCCCTGAGAGCTGTGCCCACTCTGCGGGAAGTGCTCGCAGTCTTGCCCTTGGCGGGACCAGGTTCCTCTTACCTAACTCCAACATCTCAAAGTTAGACAGAAGCGTAAGGTAATCACTGCAGTTCATTTAGAGAATCAAAAAGGAGGACATTTTCAAAGGGAGATTCATCACCTCATCTTCTGGTGCGATGAACTGCCACTTCAGTTGCCCACCCCTCCACTGCTGACAGAGACAGCCTCTGCACCCAGCAGGCTTTCCGCAGCCAGCTTTTACGTGGATCGTGTTAGGGGAGTTAATCCCATGGCTGTGACTAATGATTTAGGGAGCATGCCTGCACAGGTGGGTACAGACAGCCCTGAGTTCATCCTGTCCACACTCCTGCTCAGTCAGCTGGCTCTGAGGAAAGGTAAAATGAGCTCAGGTCTGTCTGCACCTGCCTGGGTAAATCACGCCCTTGGAAGAAGAGCCGTAAGTGGCCAGTTGTAGCTTTCAGCTGCACCCATGCGGATCTGCTGAGGTCACCCCAGGGGGAGGCGGGGGGGGTGTGTGGGGGGGAAGAAAAAAAAATCAATAGGAAAAGATAACTGAATGATGTAAAAAACCATCCTCTTTCTGACCCTGAGTGTGAAAAGAAGAAATGGAGAAGAGAGAAGCTGTGTCCCAGGAGATATAGTTAATAAATATGTGAGACTACTATTTCTTTTTAAAGGCCATTAGGCTCTAATTGCTGTGGAAGAAGCCAAGTTCCATAAAATCAGCTTCTGCACAGTAGCAAGTGCTCTTCTTCCCATGCACAGACCGCGCTGTTCTGAGTGTAAAGCAGATTCAGAGGTGTCTAGGACATGAGTTAAAATACTTATTTTTGAAGCTCTCTTCATCTTCTCTGCGTGCTGAGAGTTCTATTTTTATGGTGAAAGTAAGGACAGTAACATATGAGTGCTACTTTTTTAATGGCATACTTGATGTACTTTAACAAATTAAGCATATTGAAAGTGTCTGGTAGTGAAATTTGCAAAGAAAAATACAGAAAATATTTTTTGTTTGCGCTTAAACATATGGTTTTAAAGCTGGCATGTGTGCATTTTAAAAATGTTATGTTTTGCTTCTGAGTATAAATCTTTTCTTTTTTTCCATTGGGGATTAGGTGAAGGTGAATCAGTTCTGGAGGCAGATCTCTTATCATTAGGCTGTCTACCGTTAGACTTTTGGGTGTCCTAAAAGAGAAAGACATTCACTAGCTTATAATCTTGGTAACACTGTACCTCCTTAAAAATTTCCCACCTACTTCTTTCGATGTTGTCAGTTAATTGGATGGATAACACTAATGAGGTCTCAGATGCATGAGGTATCTGTTCAGTCATCTGTTGTAAAACTATTTAGGAATATAAAAGTTGATTCTAAAGTATCTGTCGATAAATATGACTTCATATTTTTACTCCAAATATACACTCTGAAAGCAATGCATTGTTGGCATAAAGATGTCAGTCAAGAACTGCAGTGCTGTGTGATACCTCCAACAAGAGCTGTGAGGAGGAGTGAAGTTCCTACAAGAGAAATGGCCCAGCGTGTAGCTGTTACATACTACTTGTTTTACAACAACACTAAGCTGAGGCAGAAACCCCATTTTAAGCATACAGGTAATAAGGTATAATCACCACGATCTGTGTGACTTGAGAAAGAGGAAGGTAGACATGGAAACATTGGCATTGAAGCATGGAGGAAGCAGTCCAAATGCAGAAGAACCTCTCTGCCATAACTCTAATACTCCAGACTAACACTTGAGTCCCACTGCACTACTTTGCAGACTGCTATCAAACTTAGGACCATTGGTATCTATGCTGTTATGAGGTACCAGCTGGCTTTGAACTGTTGTTTTACTCAGCTAGAGCCATTCTGAGATCTTATTTGCTTTCTGGAACAAGAAGACTATTGTAGATACTTTAGTCATATACATTTAGACAGATAATACAGCAAGACAGTCTCAATGAACAAAAACTATGAAAAATTACTCTGATAAAAAATGGTTTTATTTTGAACTTTTCACCTTGTTCTTTACCTACATATTTTTGAAGTGTTCGGAGCTTGGTATCACATCTATCTTTCTCTCTCTTTTCTTTGCATATCTACAGATTTATGTACCTGTGTCTAGGACAGACCTCACTGAAGTACATAGACAGAAATCAGTATTCCCTTCAGTCACTCATTTCTTCTACTATGTCAATCTTCTTGTCTCATCATCAGACAGAGATGTCAGTGCAAAAGATAGTCCTGCTTGTCTAGCTTACACATCTAATTTGTTTCTAATTTTAGGTTCTTAGTGAACTTGTTCTATAAAAGTAGGTGCTTATAAAGTCAAAGGAAAAACATGGGTGCTTTCAAAGTTATCCAAAAAGAATTACTGCCCATTAAGTTTCAGGTACCTAAGTTAGGCACCTGCTTTTCTTCATTTACTATACAGAGAACTTCAGTGCTTACTGTAGTGCTTCCCTAGACCCCTAAAAATTAGATGCCCAAGCCAGGCAGAGGCAATCCCTATTAGTGGAATTCATGTGACTTGTGCTTAAATATCTGCAATGCAAATATCTGCATTTGAACTAGTTATATTCTTAAACATCTGATCTTTTTCAGAAATATTCCTCATGAAACTGTGAATTGCATGATAGGAACGTTTATTTCTTTTCACTGATTATAACAAAGGCTTATTATCTCAGAAGCAGGTACAAACACAGTGTGAGCACTGAAATTTGGAAAGATTAATTCCACTGTTTGTAACTGTTGTTTTTATGGGAAAGACTTCAGAAAAAGATGGACTGTCCACTAAATTAGGAATCATCCTTGGTTCATGTTGAATGCAACTTCTTGTGAGAGACATTATGTGACAAAAAAAATACAGCTTAAAAGATACTAACATATTTAAAATACACGTGCCAAATCCAGCAAATAATTTGAACCAAAAGCTGCTGTGGGATCCATGATGATTCCCACCTGCATTCATATCGTTGCTAGTTACAGCTGCCTTGTTAGATTTTCTCATTTTTATTATACACTGCATCTCTATCTTACCGTTGCCTGAAAGGATCTAGTTTTGTAAAGTAAGGAAAACATCTGAAGAACTATTGAACATCCTCAGCTTCTACAGTTTTACTGGAAGATAGAGGTACTCCAAGTGAATTCAGGATCTTACCAGGTAAAGTCCACACAGAGAATGAGAGGCTCTTTGTGCCTTTATTATAAATCTCAACAAATACTATAAAATAATATAGGAGATCCTCAGCTTCATGTGACTTCAAATTTCTGTATTACGAATTAACATTACTGGGTATGAAAACCATGTGAGAGGCAGATCACAACATCACATGATAGAATGGTTTGTGTTGGAAAGGACCTTAAAGATCATCTAGTCCCAACCCCCCTGCCATGGACAGGGATAGCTTCCACTAAATCAGGTTGCTCAAAACCCCATCCAACCTGACCTTGAACACTTCCATGGAAGGGGCATTTATTTCTTAGAATCCTTCTTTTATTTTCTACTCTGAACTGTGTTTGTTACTAATTTTTAACTATCTGCTCTATTCCAACACAATATTTTAGCTTAAAATAGTTCTTTTGACTTCTTATGTTTATCCCAAGTTTAAAGGGAGACCAGCCATTTCTTCTCTCAGCCTTCTGTTTGCTTAGTTAAGGAACCAGAGACAGATTCCACGCCGGGGGGACTTAGCACAGTGAGGCCATACAAATTTTTGGTCTTTGGATGCAAGAGTGGAAATCACAATCCCAAGTAATACATTTAAATTCTTTGTCCGAGGATTTGGTACGGCCCGGTGCTTATGAATGGAATTCTCTCACAAGAGCCAACATGCTGACACCTAAACTAACCCCATAGGAAATGCCAGAGAGAGGAATGTGAGATTCTCACCATGGCCTCTACCATGATATTCATATTTCTGGGTTTTTTCTACTTGAAATATCTGGTATGATACATCCTAAGAATAACAAGCTAAACTGGTGTCTCCAGAGATCTGGTTTCCTAGTTTAATACAGAATCCAGCCAGGGTATACTGGAGCATTTCTGCGTTTAGCAGAAGTTCAGGCTTGAAATAGCAAATATGAATTGATGTGCCTGGTAGAGCTATCCCTGAAACTGTTCACAATGACTGTGGATTATTTTGAGATATGCTGGGGTATTGATGTGGTCTAAAATCTACAACTTTAAAGCCAACAAAACAAAAAATGCAAACATTAACCGGCTCAACACCATCAATGTGCCATTATTTTAATGATATTCTGTTATTACATTTAGTTGGTTAGGAAAAAGAATTTACAATGTCTTTATTTAAAAAGTAAAAGTAGGGAGAATTGACACCTGCGTAAGTTTTATGTTGCAATAACATGAAAGCGCATTGAGAAAGAAAGCATACAAAAATAAAACAGACCAAAAGTGACATAAAATAAGTAATAAATAGACATTCTCTTACTAGAAAAGTTTAGTTTCATACAGACAAGTTGTTCTCAAAAAGTTCATTTGTTAATCTATACAACAGTAAATCTTTCAGCTTCTCTTAAATCTTCTGTTTCAGTCTTAGTCACATTTCTATAGGCTACTAAGAGAGTATACCTAGCTTTTTGCACAAAATGTGAAGGCTGTTGTCATCCTGATTTTGAAACTCCATGAAATCATAATTGCAATCATAAGAGCAAATATAACCTTGTTATTAAGCAAATAACTAGTTAAAGCCTCCCTGAAATCTTCTCCACCCATCAGTGTAGGATATATCAAGTTTTTCACATTCTTTGTCAGATTTATTTGGTTGTCAGTTCAGTTACTGATGCAATTAAAAAGCTCTATGTAAGTATTACATTTATGACAGCAGAACCCCTATTCGTGGACTTCACTCATTCATCACAGTTTTAAAGACACTTTTTGGAGTTTGGTTACATAGCAACATTCCATTCAAACATCCCCATCGGCAACTTTGCTAGAGTTGCCAGAAATGCATCATTCAGCAGGTGATGGTGGCAGTTAGATTGGGTGTTCCGGTGAAATAATTTTGTTTCAGTGAGCTAAACGTTCATGTACACACAAATATAAAATTTAAGACCTTAAATTACTGGTGAATTACTATAACATGCCTTTATCAGTATGCTTATTAAAAAATTGTTTCATCAAAAAGAAAATATTTTTTTCTCATCACAAAGATCCATTTTGTATCTATGAATGTCCAAGTAATGTTGGTATGGATCTATAGAGATTGCATTTAATTGGGTTAAAATAATTGCATAAGAATGTTGAAAATAGAATGAATCCCTCAACAATTAGTCAAGACATCTTTATTTTTTCTTTTGAAATCCATGCACAAACAGGGTCAATTTATCTCACCTGGCTTCAGGGCGTCAGCTCAGTATATGAGTCTGGTGACATCTTAGATTCCTTAAGCTAGTCCACCATGACTTCAGCTACCTCCCCAGAAAAGTGCAATAAGTTTGGATTGTGTTTAATGTCAGGTCAACACAGATTTTTTAGATCGTCAAGGATATTATGAGTGATGCTGAACGCCTATGGCTAGGCAACAGACTTGAGCCCCCAGATGCTTAAATTGTCTTTTGGGGTGAGTTTTATGTATTGGCGTGGAGGTGTCTCCACATGGGCAAAGTCTCTAACCTGTGGAAGTAATTTGAGCTCTAGTCATTACAGTGAATGGAGTATGGAGTATTCAGCTGACCAAATCTAGGTATCTACTGAAGAGAGATTTGAATAATTCTCCAGATTTTACTGGCTCTGCTAAGAGTCAGCCTAGCTGTGTAAGTGTAGAAATTCAGTTCCATATAAGCTGTTCTAGGATATTCTGACTGGCTTCCAGCTGCCAGTCCAGAAGGGTTTGTGTTTCTCATACACGTGTCCTATCTGCCAGCCCCAAACGATGTCTCAGGTACCTAGAATAATCTCCTCAGCACCTCTGTGAAGATATATGAATCAACCCCCGAATCACCATTTACTATAATTGGACCTTACACATCTATCTCACATGTCCTGGAAGTGTTCAAGGCTATGTTGGATGGGGTTTTGAGCAACCTAGTCTAGTAGAAGGTGTCCCTGGCCATGGCAGGGGGATTGGGACTAGATGACCTTTAAGGTCCCTTCCAACTCTAACCATTCTATGATTCTATGTAGACACTTACACTCGTACACTTTAAATGTCTACAAGCTGGACTGATTCCTGACATAATTAGCCAGACCTAACCTTGGTGTCTAGTATGTCTCTAGAACCAACAACAGCAACAGGCACTGCCAATGGGAAATTCAGACCTTTCTATGATCAGAAATAGCTAGGATGAGATGCCTATTTCTCTCCCTGGACAATCCTTCACAGTTAATGAAGACAACTGAAGATCCATGTTATTCTATGTATGTTATGGGCACTGTAAATGAACAAAGGTGATACTGAGGTAACGACCTGTGTGAGGCCTACGGCAGGCAGAACTTGCTCACAATAGCCCTTAAGAATCTGGGAAGAAACAAGCAATAATCCATGCCACTAAGGGTAAGTGAAAACTTAAAAATCAGGATTCAGATAGAAGTCACAAAAAAGTCATTATTTTGGGGTCAAACTCAGGAGTTTTTGTACCTCAGATATTATCAGTATCGGGGGTGTGTGTGCATAGGTATTTGATTTTATGCTGGTGTCATAAGTTCAAAGATGTATGAAGCTTTTGTTAGATATTTTATTTCTTTTGTTCTCAGCTAGTCAATGAATGAATAAGGCACACTTACAAAAGAACCCATAATCCTAGCATAGAACTGTCTTTTGGTGTATGTTTTGCAAAGAAAAAAGAAAGACACTGGGAATTCACATTTTGAGAGCTTCCTTCTGTGTGGGCTGAACAATACAAAACAGATAGTTTCCTTTCATTACTGTGTGGGACTGTCATTTAAGGCACAATGTGAATGGGTATGGAGCAGCTGTTCTTTAGTTCTCCAGAGTTTAGAGTCTGACAGATTAAATTCAGTAAATCAAGAGCTCCAACAAAGTTAGGAAAAGGCTTCTGTGCTTGCCACTTTTACTAGGTTTAGTAGTTCATAATAGGGTATTATGCCACTGCCCAATGTATAAGGAGATGCAAAGACAAAGCCTTGATTTAAGATGATGGTTTCATGGGCTTTGGTCTGTATCTCTTAAAAAGATTAGAAGTTCTTAACCCATTATCTGTAATCCTGTCAGAATCAATCTAAGGTTAACAATGTGGTACAGTTTAAATAGGTTCTTATCTTCTTTTATCAAAAATAGAGAGACGAAAGTAATACACAACTCTTCTGCTGGACATCAGCTGTCACTTTGGATTTTAGAGATAGTGGGAGCTAGACAGGTCAGGAAATAAATGTAGAATTAGTGAATATCTAGGATCCGTATCTCTGGATCCTTTGGCTCCCTTAGTATACAGTCTTTTTAAGTTACGTCTTTGTTTCCTCCAACGGATCTGAATCCTTTCCTACCCATTCTTTAGGTCTCATCTGAAAGTGGGAGTGGAATTAGTAAAAGGACTGCTCTAGACTTCCCTGTACCTCAGACTAGCACCAAACAGTCACACAATCTTCATTCAGATACATTTGGCCTCTAAAGCCTGTCACTGTTGTTTTAGCAGTAATAAATGGGAGTTATGACTATTACATGCACACGCATACACATGCACAGGCCTTTGTCCTTTGAAGATGTGCTGGCTGTTTTGCATTCCAAATTGTTTTTGCAGCTCCACTGAGCAGTGTATCCAACTTTCTTTCCAATGTAGAGTCTTTCCTTCACACATAGCTATAATATGTAGTAAAAGTAAGAGTCAAAGCTCTCTGGAGTCCTTGCACTGGAACACCTGTAGTGCAGCCTTCCTTCTACAGCACCTCAAAGGTATGTAGACACAACTTATGCAGACACATCCACTGCCATGAAATCCATGCTTGCTGGAGGGTGATGACCTGGCCAATGCAGTAATGGAGGGAAAGTGTCTGTCCTTATGACAGAGCTGTATGTTGACTGTTAATAAAATCTTATGAAATATATTGTAAGGATCTCAGGTTATCTAATCTTGAAGGTTAGATTCTTGCTGAAGAAAAAAAGATCCGAAGAGATTCAGATGTTAATTACAGCAAGCATGACTTTTTAGACTACTGAAAGAGTTTCAAAGGTTCCTCCTTGAATACATTTTTAAGTACATGTAATATTTGCATTTAAAAAACAGGAGAGAAACTTCTAGCTGAGTTCTCCTGCCTGTGCCTTCTTCTCCAATGCTTCTAAACTGTACTTGCTGCAGCTGTGGAGGAACACGGGTGACACTCTTTTTCCCCAATGCAACAGACCACATCAGCTTCTTTTGCAATGTCCTATAGCATTGACAGGAATCACTCAAAAACAAAACACAGGCTGAGAGGGCTGGGGTTGTTCAGCCTGGAGAAGAGAAGACTCTGGGGAGACCTTATAGCAGCTTTCTAGTATCTGAAAGGGGCCTACAAGAAAGCTGGAGAGGGACTTTTTACAAGGGCATGTAGTGATAGGACAAAGGGTAATGGCTTCAACTGGAAGAGGGTAGATTTAGATTAGATCTCAGGAAGAAATTTTTCACTCTGAGGGTGGTGAGACATTGGAACAGGTTGCCCAGGGAGATTGTGAAGGCCCCATCCCTGGAAGTGTTCAAGGCCAGGTTGGATGAGGCTTTGAGCAACCAAGTTTAGTAGGAGGTGTCCCTGCCCATGGCAGGGGGGTTGGGACTAGATGATCTTTAAGGCCCCTTCCAACCTAAACCATTCTATGATGCTATGATTCTATAAAACATCAGAGCCAGGATGCACCATCCACACTCCTCTTTCCTCTACCACCAGCAGAAATACTCTGGTTTAAGAAAAAATCATAGGTTGGACTGCAAAAACCATTGATTTTAGGCACTACTTTAATGAAGCTTTGTACATCAATGGTTGAGCAGAAAGGGAACTTTGGGACCCAAAATGTCACCCTTTGGGTTAAGTGAGAGACAACTGATCTTAAATTATATGCATAATCTGCTGGAATCATAGAAATAGTCTTAATTATTTCTATATAGGTCTATTCAATAAGGTAGTTAGATGGCTACATTCACATGGGCACATAAGCATATCTGGACAGGCTTTTTAATTAATAGCTCTTTAATTTGCAAGAATGTTACTGTTATTAAAGACATGTTAATACCAATGGATAAGCTAGTTAATCTTTTATAAACTGCCAACATGTAGTGACATTTTCTCTTTTTTTTAATGAGTTTCATCACAACAAAGTGCTGGTTCTGCTATATAATTCAATCCATTTTACTGACTCACAAAGGGTGGAGTAAAATGGCAGTCTTCTGGTCCTTCAGTTAGAACTTTTCATAATACTGAGTGATTATACATTTATCTGCTTATTAACATCAAGTACAGCACTATGTGAACTCTTGATCCATAATTACCATTGTAAAACTAACTTTAAAGTACAACAGAACCACCCTGACATCTAAAGAGGTAGAGGAAATATGCCGGATCTGAAGATATACAAATAAAACTCTAGACTGTCATTAAGAAGTGTGTGTGTGTGGGTAGCCCCAAACATCATGCTGTGAAGACTGGAATCTTGGGCAGAGGTTGAGGGCTCTGTGTAGCAGGTAGTACAAAGAAGCCAAAGAGGTATTAAATAATGCCTGTCTGCCATAATACAGGAGTACCCGTACCAAGTGTTTTGAGGCAGAAAGGAGGGGGATCACATGCGTGTGCAAGTCTGCTTTCTCCCATGTTCATTCATGACAGTCAGGAACTGAAGTTAAAACTTTAAAACCGGGTTAGTTGGATTAATAATCACCTTGTTTTATTTACTGGGGAAAAAAAATTAAATAGACTGTATTTTATGTGTTTTTGACATTCATGTCATGTAGGGAAGAGTCAAAGGTTTTGTGAAAGAGCTTCTCCCGAGAGTCTGTGCTACATGCCTAAGCCCTGAGGACTGCAAGAAAACCCCGAAGTTCCTCTGCACAACTTTCCTGAGATTTAAGAAAGTGTTCTTATTTTGTGTAGGAATGAAACAGAAGACTTTCACAGTTAATAAATGAAAAACGAGAGAGCCCTGCTTTCAAGTAAGTTGGTTGTTATATCACTTAGCTTTGGAGTACTTTCCTGTCGTGCCATTTCACACATATCTGGTAAGGACCCTTACCATCAAGCAACTACTCAGTACTTTATGATGAGCCTGCTCTATCAATCCTTATGCAGTTATTAGCAGTAAACTTATGTTAGCATCTAAATATTACTTGGAGAAGAGACCTTAATGAGTGACTTACTCATCTGAGGTAACTATACCATGTGTTGGGCCAAAACTACTGTAATATTTCATTTTGATTTTCTCACTGGAACCAAGTGGATTAACAATCTCAATTACAGCAGGGTAGGGAGGAAAAGAAGGGAACAAGGAAGAAAAAACAGAAATTCAGTCTTGATCCTGTAATATTCCAACTTTTGGCAAGAAAAAACTGTCATAAAAATTTCTAAATGACTTAGGAAGCCAAACCTTGTATTTCAAAGAGGCAGATTTTTAAAGCCAGCTAGACAGCTAAAGATTTAGATAGAGTCATCAGGGGAAGTTTTTTTAAAGCATTGAGCAGCGAGCAGAATATAATTTTTGAAATCAATAGGAGCTTGTTCTGGGAATAATGCATTGTTTACAAATCAGCCAGAGCCAGGATTTCTAAGTTCACAGAGTTTTTTCATTGTCCATGTTCTGACTGATCAGCACAATACAGCAACAAGCTCCAATGGCTTATGCCCGACCATTTTCACAGTGCAATCCTCATACCTTGGCTTATTGTTTTCCTATATCCCATTTTTTAATTATTCCAGAGAAACTGAAACAGCCTAAATGGGAAATAACGAAAGACCTATTCTATCAAAACAGCTGTTAGCTTGGCACTAAGATACTCTTTCAGAAGGTCAAAGTGAATTAAATACCAATGGTGAGACCCGAACCCAAGTCTTTCTAAATGGTCAGGTAACTTAACAACTGTGCCATGGACTGAAACTGCAAAATCTTTCTGGCCTTCTCAAACTTCTTAGTCTTCTTTTTGTCCTTATGCATGTGGCTTGATTTTGTAAAAAGACCTTGTGAACTGAAGTGACCAGATATGATAAGTGGGGAAGAATTTAGGTCATCCTAGCTTTTGTTGCCTAAAGTGTCTAGATGCAAGCTAGGTATCTAAATTTCTAATAAGGAACAATTTAGTGGAGTTTTGGAAACAATTCAGCTGACCAGATGTAGGTGACTTCTTGAGAGTGATCTGGACTGATGAGGTCTCAGATGACTTCAGCAAGATTGTAGAATAACTCGTGTAGATTCCTACAATGTACGTACCCCATTTTAGGCCATGTGCTTTGACAAGCCCAGTACTGTTTTGTCTCAAATAAATACAAAGCCACCCTACATTCAGCAAATCTAAGGTGTAACACTTTGAATATCTAGGCCTGCCTTCAGTGAAAAGAGACAAACACCATCAGAGGACAGCTTAATTCTGGAGTGAGCCAAATCACCCTCCGGAGATACGTGTCTCCTTTGACAAGGAGGAAGGTTAAGGTGAATATGCGCCTAACTTAAGTAGTATGAAACCAGCCTTTCCAGTCTGGAGCTTCTGTGTTGTTGCATGCTTTTGACAAACTCTTCTTAATAGTTACCCTTGGCTCAAGTGATCTGTGTTTATGTTTCTGTGTTGCTGTATACACACAGTATGTACGCATGTGTGTACACGTAAAACATAAATGTGCTGTTGATGAATCTGTTGGCTTCAGAAAGCATAACTATCAAGAAAAATAAAACTCATGACCTGGATTACATAGTTTTTAAAAGTATATACAGTGGGACTGAAATCACAATTCTAGCCATTCTCATTAGTGACTATAAAAGCTTAGGTTTATTGACATACCATGCCATTTGTGAAAGGGTCATAATCTGTGATTCAGAAGAGCGTATATCCCATGGTCACAATTGTTTATATTAATAAACATCAACTCCAACACCTGTTTGACTTCTAATTGCTCTTAGGCCAGCAAGCAAACCCAAGAACTTCATATAGTCACCACAGAAACAGAGGTAAGCAGTCTAAATTCTTCAAGACTGTAAGAATACAGAATGAAACCTTTAATGAGGAGGTCAAAACTTCTAAGAGCACCAGCTCAAAGAGGACACTGTCGGTAAGTCTACATAGTAATTAAGAGCAGTCTTGAAAAGCCAAGATTTGAAATCCTTCCATTTATATTATTTCCTCCAGGGCTGATTGAACTGGCCCTGCCTGAATTCCTAATGTGGAGGAACCTGGGTGAGAGGAGAGAGAAGTCAACGTGCCAGGCATGGGGAGGCATGCTTGCCCTGGCACATCAGGGATGTCATGGTTTGTCGAAGCCTTAGGCTACTCCTGCATGCGTGCAAAAGGGACAGAAGATGAGTCTGGTTTTCAGGGTGACTGCGTGGAGATAGACACCTCTCTGTAAACAAATTTAAAGAAGTTTCTTGGAAGACTTTAAAACCAGGGCTGAGACCTAATATTAGGATCACAGCATTGTTATCTCACATGACAAGTCCCACATTACTTGACGTTTCATTAAAGTTCAAGTTCCTGAGACAAATGGTTATCTAAAGATCTCAGCTTTTTTTTTCATTTTTAATGAGAACTTAAGTCTGAGTGAGACGCATTGGCTTTTCTGTATACAGTAGATGTAGTGAAAGAGACAACTCCAGAAGGTGATTCATCTCATCTTAAGATAGGCATCTAAGACAGGTCATAGAATTTGCCTCTGGTGGTGTTTATTTTCTCCTACACTAACTATAAAAGAAGCTTTGGTTGACTAGCTCACACTTAGATGTCCGATTTTCAGACATCTGGAAGCCATCTGAAGGCAGTGTTTGAAAGCCCCAGTAATAAGGCCAGTTAGCCTGGGCTTTGCATTGTGTTAATGGCATGCACATGGCTTTTGGCTTGCTTAGAGACTGGGCAGAGCTCATTCAGTGCCTGCAAGAGACTGTATAGACACACCCTGTGAGAGATTATCTGAGGGAATTCCCTGAAGAGAGGTTTTTTTATCCTACCTGCAGCAAACCTTGAGCAATAGTGGCAAAAATGCTGTAAAGCACTGTGGAGAAGTGGTGAATACATGAGGAAAGCTAGAAAGATAGCTCCCCAGGAACTGAATTTCTTTATCTGTCCTGACCTCAGCGTGGGGAATAGCCACGGGCAATAGGAATTCCTCCATACATCTACCACCCTGAAAAATGTGAAACCAAAGACAATGAAATATCTGCAATTTGGCCTAGGGGTTCAAGTGGTCACAGCAGGTTTCCTTCATCACGTCAGTTTTTACAACATGCATAACAGACCTTTATTCTTCCACTTCAGTTTATGGCTTCTTGAACAAAACAATGGATACTAATTGTTAGCCATGTTTATGACAGTAGTGTCCCCAGCAATTTGAAAGATGAATGGACTATCATCTCAGAAATCACAAGCCACTTCTATGTTTCTTGACTTTTACAGCTAAGATATATGACTTTCAGAATTAACTGGAAGATGCACCTGCTTTCCCAGGCTTTGACTGAGCAGAGAAAGAGTAGATGGACTGACTGAATGATGGCTTTTGGGCAGACTCATATGGAGATGGTAAAAGATTCCCTAGTGGAGGCTGAGCAGCACAACTGGATAGCTTAGTCGTCATAATGCTATGCAGAAAGAGTGGGTCTGGATGATCCAATGTGTTTTAATTCACTGTTTTCATATTTCAGTCCATAAATTCTCCAGTATATGCAGACTAAGAGATAACCACAGTAAAAAACTAGTCAAATAATGTGAAACAAACTTGTAATCATCAGTCTGGAAAAGACGAGCTTCCTCAACTGGTCAAACATGAATAGGATAAATGGTCTGGCATTTCTGTTTATCTGCACATTTAGGATCTTGAAACCCAACTTAATAGCGCTGTTATATGAAATAATTATTGCTGGAAAGATGCACATCACATAATTAGCTAAACTATTGAACCTGGGTGCAGCAGAAGACATCTCCCTCATGTACTAGGAGAGCATGCACTGCTTTGTGTATAGTCATTCAGCCCTGTTTCATTCAGTCATTCATTTAATGCAGAGCAGAAATGCTGGATCCTGCATGTGCCATGCAATATGTCTGGAGGCACACCATGCACGGTCACTCTGGTAGATCTGATAGATTGCATTTACTGTTTCATAGCTATGTGCATGCTTAGTGCCCAGATGTCCAGAACCTTTCAAACAGTCCTGCCTAATCTTAGCTGGAGCTATCATGAGATTTTCTTCACAATGTTCTTTGGCTAATTGTAGCCCAAATTAACCTTGAGTAATTTTAAAGGTATCTGAGACAACTGCATTAGATGTGTAGGTGACCTAAATGTTGCCAACAGTCAATATGGAGAACCAGACACTTTTCAGGGTGCTGAATCACCTTCCAGATGTGTCTTTCTTTCTCTGTTGACTTCCCAGGGGCCTGGAGCAATGAAACTTCTGGCTTGCATGCTTCAACTAAAGGTGTCTGAGGGAGGAATTCAGGCCTACATGATCCCTGGCAGAAGAGCACAGAACAGGCCAGACTGCATTCCCTTGAGCAGTTTTCTCATGGAGCCCCACGGGGACCTGGCTACGTGGTCTTTACCAACAAATAGAAGAGGTCTGGAACCTGGTCCCAAGGCAAGTGATGCTAATTGCCTCGTATTCCCACTGCTTCGGGCTTACTACCTTTACAGCAGATTTCCTCTGGGCAGAATCAACCGGAGCAACCTAAGTAGAGACCAGTAGCAATTAAACCATGTGAACCATCAATGCTCAAGCTTAATCTGTGGCCCTGGCTGACTCCCAGTCTTATTATTACCCTGTACACTAGTATTTAGATTTCTGAGAAGCACCAAAAATAGCAATCCATTACGTACCCAGTCTCTGCCAATATTAGTCAAAGATTGATTTAAACCAATAAGGATTTATGCTTCACGTTCCTTAGCAAAATACCTATCAAGACTTCTCATCCACTTCTCAGTTACTAGCTACAGATAATCAGTTTAATTGAGAAAATGATTGGGTATTTGGACAACATGCTTTTACATGCTGCCTCCAGCTGGACATAACCTCTCTAGCACGTGAAGCTACTTAACTCCCGCCCCCCCTGTTTTTTGTCTGTTTCAATTAGTAGTTTGACTGTATATATCTTTGTATTAATTGCAATTTTTAGAATATTTTTAGAATTCTTTGGAAAAATCCAAAGGTGGCATAAAAAAGTGACTAAGAGCTTTGAGAAATACTGCCCTTATGCTCTAGACCAGCGTTACTCATTCTGCAGTCACTGGCAGATGGTTCCTGAAATATTTATTAAGAAATTGAAAACAACAACAACATTGACGACAACAACAACTTATATATACATATTTTCCCACAAGCTATTCAATGAAGACCTTTTTACCCTGCGAGGACAGTTAGACAGGGTCTCTTTCCAGACAGTTAGAGCGGTGTCTGTCCTTGGAGGTTTTCAAGACCCAACTGACCACAGGTCTGAGGAACCTGGTCTGATCACAGACCTGCTTCTGCTTTGAGCAGGATGATGGGCTAGAGGGGTCCTTCAATCCTATGATCCCATGATCCGATGAAACTGGTGTGAGTGAGAACATAAAACAAAGAATATGTCTCATGACATTTAGTCCAATATTGGTTTGATTGTAAATGAAAATTACTGGAGTAACACAGGACAAGATGATTCTTGGATTTAATTCAAGAGAAGAGGTAGTTAGTGAAAGAAAAGTTTTTGCAGATAATCTAGTCCTAGTAGTTAAACCTGTTGGATTTTTTTTCAGTCTAACTCATGATTTTGCATACTTTGAGTGCTGTTTGGGAACTGGTAAGAATTCTTGTTAGAATCTTCCCAAAAAGTAAAGCAGCTTCGTTTGGATATGTAAGTTTGTTGTGGGTTTCAGTAACTCCATTAGAGCAAGGTTCAGCCAACTTCAATTTATTTCCACATCAGATGTGCTATCTATATTCCTTTATTTTCAACAGAAGAGCACGGCCTGTATCCCATAAATGTTTGGTTTTTACTGTTTACTTGAAGACTTGTTGCATTGAAGTGGTTCTGTGTTTTGTTCTATGGTTCAGTGTGTGAGTCATTAGAAATGGTCCATTTGCTTCAGATATTTTAGCTGATTGTTTCACTGGAAATTACTCTTTGACACCTTTTCCCATAGTTTTTCTGAGAATGGAAAATATTTAAAAGGCAATATTCACAGGACTGCTGTGTACTCTCTTAGTCTCTGTTGCTTAATCTCTACACATAGATAAGAATCACACGTTCAAAATGCTACAGATAGTGAACATGACTGTTATAGCTAAACGTGGTGTTTTGAGATCAAAGACAAAGTATATATGTCACCTGGAAGAGACCGTTTTATAATTGAGTGGATAAAGACTCTTGAGAGAATTCCTGCTTATACTGGCATACTGTTATTGATCTCTTTTATTGCAAACGAGGCCTGTGGGGATAGGCAAATTACCCAGGAACATAGGGGAAGAAACGTGCTCCCTTTATCTCTTCGCCTTTATCTCTTTTACTTGTGCAACTGATAAAAATTAATCCCTGATCCGTGGAGCCTGGTGAATCAAGCGACCTACAACAAGAGCAGAGTCAGCTCTGCTCAGTACCAAGAGCACAGCACAGGGAGATATTCCGCCAAGATTTTGTAAACAGCAGAAAAAATTAAAAGTTGTGTAATCACATGCTGCCTGCCTGTATTCACTAATGTCAGTGGCAGAAATCTCTGTCCTTTCTCTTTCTGTCCTGAACTGCTGCTTGGTGCTGCTATATGCACACCAAAAGTTTTTCAACCTCGAGATATTTCCAGATGGTTTGATGGCAGAAGCAGAAAGCCTGAAACTCACACAGGACTTTGTGACCATTGTGTTCAACAGCAAGTCTGTATTAATGGGGATGCTATCAATCATCTTAGCATACTGTCACAGACCACCAAGCTCACAGAAGCTGAGGGCAGAGCAGGAACTCTCAGTATCCCACTACAACTGTAAAATGCCTCGTACCAGGACCCTGATCTTTAGTGGCCCTTCAGTGTGCTGCCCATGTGGGAATAGGAGGATTAGCATCACAGAAAAGATACCACAGCAATTTAGATGTTTCCATATAAGTTCAAATATTTTACATGGCATATTAGATTCAGAGAAATCTGGAATTAAGACTGACTCTGGCATCAAAGAGACCCAGTCAGCGTTTTCTACTAACTCCTCAATTCGATAAAAATCACCATGGTTCAGTCTGAGCAAAGAGTGAACAAGAAGTCGTGAGTCATCCCCTGCAGTGTTAGCTGTCAAACCATCAATGAAATATTTCAGTGTGTGCCTCTGGTGCTTAACTGCTTACGAGCTAACCGTTCAAATACTTTTTTTATTTTTCATGGGCCAATTCTCCTCATCCCTTACCTATGGTCTAGTTGGAAAAAGTTAGTGAAAAGGAGTTTGAACTTGTACAATCAAGCTGGTTTTGCATTATGAGCAGGCCAAAGTGGCTTGTACTTATAACAGTGAGAAGTGTAATAAATAATCGCTCTGCTGGTGTGCAGTTCAAAAATGACTTGGCAAATACTTTTCCAAATTCCTCTAAAACTAAGCAACAAACTTTCCAAAGTCAAGAAAAAAATGTTTGCTCATTTGCTGTCTCTAAAACAAAGGTAAAAATGAAGAGGCAAGAATATAGCAAGTGCTGAATAGAAAATAAATCATATCACAGAAGTCTGCTTGTGACCTTAGTGTGTGGTTCTCCTTTGACAAAGGATTCTCTAAAGTTTTTCCAGTTCCCATCCTGCACTCCAAGCTCTGTCCTTCTCTTTGCTCATCATTCCCAGTTTTAAAGATTGCGTGGGCTAACTTAAAAATTAAAGAAATCTTTTTAAAATGGGAACTTTTTTCCTGATCATAGTCCAATGGAAACCATCTATAGGCCTCCCCAGTAAGTTTCCCAGCTCCAGAAACATCTTTGCCAAATTGCAATTTATATAATTTGCACTTCAAAATGTGGGCACATAACCTCAATGCTCTCAGAGTTGTGGGAATAAACAGAATTTCTCCACAAATCTTCGGGGGAACTTTTAATCAAAAGTCTGCCTGGGGCCGGATGTTATCATTCAACATGAAGAAGCAGGATTGTGATAGATCTACTCCCAGAAAGGTTTAATCAAATCTCTTCAGTCAGAGTATTCTGCCCTTGAGTCACTGATGGGCATAAGCAATGCAGGAGTGATGCAAGAATGTCCTTAAAGAAGCACGGCACTCTTTTGTCCCTTACATTAAACGAGGACAATATAGAGCACCGAGCCCTGCCTGCTTCTTGCTCCTTAGGTGATGGGTGATGTGCACTTTCTCCCCTTTCTAGCACTAGGATAAATACAGTGGAGTGAATTCAGTATTCTTTAAAATTGCATGCATTTGTACGTGCCTCTGGAAAGTGTTTTCAGAACTCAGTAACCCACAAATGAAGAATACTAAAAATATTTATCACCATCAAAAGAGTAACCCTGGAGAAAAATCAGGCAGAAATATGGCACCGACAGTACAATTTATCTATTTGTAAGTTTATATAGAACTGCATATGAATTTGATACTTTGAGTATTAAATAATCATTTGTTAATGTCACAGAGATCTAATTTGAATCTCAATTATACTGATGTTATTCTGAAATAACTCCACCAAGTTAATTCTTTTGAATCCAGCAATCCATTAACACCTTTAGTCTGGAATTTTGCCAAGTTTACACTATTTTATCTGAGATTGTGGAATGAAGACTCATGTCTGGAAGAGAGGCTAAAGCAACCATTGGCAATTTGCTTAGGACGCCAAGGCATCATCAGAAGGAGATCATCAGTGAAAAGAGGTTTAAGGATTTAGTGCTCAGAGGAAAGAGAGCGGGGCAGCTTACCTGTGGTGCTGAAAAACACAGATATCTTTTTTTTCAGATATCTGAGTTCAGCAGGCAGAAATGAAGGGGCATTTTATACAAGGCACTAAGTCACAGAGTGGGGCCCAAAATCTCTGTCATCAGCTTTACCAGGAGCTGGATTCGCCCTGTGCAGTAGGACTCACGGTATTGATCACACCGTGCCCCAGTTCAGCAGGGCCAAATAGCCCTAAAAATAAAAGGAAGTTCATTTTCACCACCTGGTTGTAAAACTAATTAAGTGCACTGGTTGGGCAATGATTGGAACAATATTTATTTTAACATTTTCCACTATTTCTTAAAGCAAAACAACTTCTGCTTAAAATATATGGGACATTGAACTTTTAATAAATATGACTGTGTTGGAATGTGGTTACACTACTTCATGTGTATAAGGTAGGGGATTATTTTGAAGAAATAAGAGGACTCAGGGTATTACAAATGATTTCTCAGTTGAGTAAAAGAAAACATAACTTTTAGGAAAATGATTCCCAGTAACTCAGGTTTTGGTTTTCCTCCTACAGGAAAAGTACCGGGTAAGTAGGGATAGAGCTGAGTAGGATTTTTCAACAATTCAGACCTTCAGCTGAAAATAATGATTCAGTCAAGGGAAACCTTTGCTTGGAAAAGATTTGATTTTCACAGGTTTTTTTCTACGTACATGCTTTTAGGAATTATTTTCAAAATTTGTTTTTCTGTTGCTAATAACAATGGAACCAGTAGTAAAGATCTATTTCTTTTTAAAAGAAGAAAAAAATGAATTCACAGCGATTTCTAGAAAACAGATGCTCTAAAGGAAAGTTGCTAAAAATTAAATACGTTCTTCTTGTTAACCGTATACTTAGTTGTTTTTAAATTGTTATTCAGATATATACAAATATTTTTAGAGAGCCCTTTGGAATACCAAGAGTGTCGGTACGGTCCCCCGCTGCTCCCTTAGCACAAAAAGCCCCGCTAACAGTAGGAAGCACTTAACACAGGAATAACGTAGCTATCCCAAGCCATATGGTGCAACCAGGAGATGTTCCCGTTTGGTTCTTGCCTTTACCTCTCAGTGCCCAGACATCGAGCCCCCGCAGAGAGCCTGGGAGAAGGCAAAGGGGAGGCAGTTTCACCTGCAGCATTTTAAATCATTCTGAGAGGGATAGATTTACAGTACCCCTTCAGGCCAGTGTAAAGGAGATGTACAATCCTGCAAACAGAGACTAGAGATGTTTTACAAATTGTAAAGACACGGAGACAAAGACACAGAGCAAAGCCAGGAGTGAAATCTAGCCAATCTTGCAAACTGCTTGATTATTCAGGCTCCGAGTAGGAGCTGAGACTTTATCCCCCGAGTGAGCAACCTTTGAACTCATGCTGAATTTCAGATTGCGTTGATGACTGCGTTCCTAAGGAGTACAGGTTCCATCAAAGGACTGAGAGCACACATGAAAGCACAGCAATTGCAGAGGACAGGAATGAAGGGAAAAGCATTGACTCGCTGTGCGAATGTGAAACAGATCTTCTATCTTTTATAAATATTTACAAAGTAATTAGAAAAAAGGAAAGAAAATACGCATCAACAAATGAGGCACATCAAAACACTGTCACTAAAGCTTGCATTTCAAAAAAAGTTAGGAGGAAGAGAAGGGCAGCTGTAGTCTATAGAAAACTTCATTAATGTTTTCAAATCACTCATAGGATTTAGGTGCTGAAAGGCATGCTAAATTGGGATTTATACATAATCAGATCATTGAAAAATATACAAATGGCTGCCAGAGTAAAGTACAATGTTCACTTTTGAAATTACAAAAAATCCTTTGTTTCAGAGAGTGAATTGACTAAAGTTTAGTTTCAGTGAAGCATGTTTTTGCTTTGGGTGTCATTATTTAGTTTGGCCTCCTTGCCAGAGAAACCTTTTTACTGACTGCAGTTCCTTCAGCTGTTGTTTTTATTCTCCAGCAACTCAAAAAAAAAAGCAAGAAAAAAAAAAATCAAGGCTGTATCAGATGCTTCATATTTAAATGAGAACTGCTCAGTGTTTACCTTTAATTTTGAGATGGCAGTGGAGGAGAATTGCAGGGGGCTTGATGGCTTGCCAGGATTTCTCAAACAGATGGATTTGAGCCTCCTCACTTAAATAATCTGGAAAATCAAGTTGGACTGGTTGAATCAAATTGCTGGCGAGTGGGTAAAGAAAACATCCATCCATCCATCCATCTATCTAGGCACCTATATCACTCCCATCGCCATGGTATCTGTGCACCTTCAACAGCAATGTCAGGCAGCAGCCTCAGATTCCACACACCACCAAACATGCCCTTGGCAAAAACCCAGCAGCTTTGCCAGAGATAAAGGATTATGTATGTTATGCCTGTGCATACTAAAGAAAGGATTTTTGCACTTTAACAGCAGTTTCTGAGGTTTCTATGGCTAAGACATTCAAGTACACACATATCCTAGATCTTAGGACTTAGTGATGATGAATAGCTCTGAATGTACTCTTATGGTATGTTCATCGAAACCTTGTGATTAGAGAAGGAATAAAAAACATGTTTCCTTTTATAGTTAGGTGAAGGTAGGAGGTAGTGTTTCCAAATGGTTACTAGGTAAACTCATTTGTCATCATTTTGTTTTCCTTTTTTTCTTCTCTTTCTTTTATTTTTTTTTCTCGTGTGAGAACTGCCTGTCTCAACACATGTAGAGACAGGAATTATTTAGACAGGAATTCATTTGGAGGAGGGGGGAGAAACTGGGGGTAGAGCTGAACCGTCTGTTTGGACATCCAACCTTGCTGAAGGTAGTTCCCATGGATACAATAGAAAAATACATTTCTCTGCAAGGAAGAACAAAGTTCCAGTAGATAAGGGGCATAACACGTCCTGTACAGTGAGAACAAACTCTGATCGTCCCGAGATGTGCAGTCCATAAAGGATATTTGAGACAAATACAAAGGGTAACCGCAACCTGTGTCGAGGGGTAACACTACATGAAAAGGTCTAAGTAAGGAGCTTGAACCATTTCTCCCCCTCACCAGCCCCAACTTGGCAGATTGCACTGGCATCAAACTATTTTACAGGTATGGAAACAAGCAGATGAATTGAACGGGCTGCATACTTCATGGGATAATGTATTGCGCATACTTTGTAATGATTTAAGAATCGATTCGTTGCCAAGAATCAGGGTAGGAAAAAAGAACATATACTAAACTTTTCTGTATTACATTTTTATAGAGATGTACACAGTCTGAAGGGATAGTCCTTTGCATCAAAGCACTGTTTTCTGAGCAACCACTATTAGTATCACAGCTCCCATTTTCCTTCAGTTTTCTACCAGGTCAAGAGACTCCCTCCCCGTTCTTCCCACTGAACTACTCTATACAGTTAAGCTGTGGAAGTCCTTCCCACAAGAAGCTGCAGATGTGGGTTTTTAAATTTGTTCACACAAGCCTGATCAAGCGCATGATATACACTCTGAGGATTATTAAACACCAAGCCACCACCTCTGGCTCAGGAAACACCTCTGGCCTGCACAAGGTGGGCAGGACCAGCCCTTGCTGGCCGCTGGTGGAGGCAAGATGTGGGGCTAAGGACTTTGGTCTGACCACTACAGAAGTTCTTACCCTCTGCTGTGTTTCATGACTTTGCACAACCATAAACACACAAGGGTTCTCCTAAATTTAATCACTTAACTGAGATTCTTCAGTTAGGAAAAGACATGCATCAAGGTGTCCCCGTAGCCCCTGGAGAGGGGATAAGAAGGAGGCACCCACTGCACCCACCTCATACCTGAATTGCCCTCTGGACATACCTCACTCTCCATTGCCTAGAGATTGCCGGGCAGCCCGGGTTCTCAATTCCCTCAATGCCTAAGTGCTTAAATTTAGGTAGGGTAAATCTAGGCCTGTGCTTTCATATAAGCATTTACATGGGAAATGCTCACCACATAATTATTGAGAATGGATGTCTAGTAGTTGTCTAGAATAATAAATGTAAGTGTGTACCATAGAGGAACCGGGTTCATGCCAAACTGTAGAACCCAATCCTGCAAATCTAGCTGAAAAACTGATTTTTGAGCATTTTAGCATTTTGTTTTAATGTTTTTAATACCTTTTTCATTTGTTTGTTTCTTCAAGGAACTCTAAGGCTGAAAAGTGTTTTCAAAAACGCATTTCAAGAGAAAAAAATAGCTTGTTTTCTTTTGAAAGTCCCCAAAGGTCACTAGGGAAAAGCATTAGTTTGCAGATTTCCCGTTAAAAAGAGAAAAAAAAAAAAAAGAATACAAAATGTCAGACAGAACAGCCTGTCTAAAAATTGTTATTGTGGTCAAAAGCCACTTTTCAATTAAAAAAATGCCAGTGACACAATGTCTCCAAGTTCTAATCTCCAGTTTAGAAGTGCTTACTGATATAAGTGGTATCATTGACTTCATTAAAACTACTTATAAATAACAACAATTGTTATTTAAAGGCATCTATAATATACTCTAAAATTATGTTTTTTTAAAATGAAACTGTGTATTTCATTCAAGTTGATGCAATTCGAAGTCTCTCAACATCTTGCAAAACTCAGTTCCCTTACATGTTACTGGCAGCGATGTTTCATATATTATTGTTATACAGTTATTGTTTTATACTGAAATAACATCTAGACCCCACGCCTAGACAGACCATTAGTATAATGCGTACAGGTACAAGAAAAAGACAGTTTGTGAAAGATTTTAGGAAAATCACCATAACATGCTGCAATGCTTACGTAAACAGTTTTCACTTTGGCCAAGTATTAATGCAGCTATGTGGCCAAGGTTGGGGCATAACAGCTTTGTGCACACTTATTTAATTTGGGATGGATTTCATTAGCTCTATATATATGGAGTAGCAGTGGAACCCCTGTATGAATGAATGAAATATTTATAGCGCACAAGGCTGACCATGACTAAGGACATGTTTACAACACGAATGAAAGCTGATGCAAAGAGCCCAAAGCCAGTTCTGAGACTGGTATTATCTCTGAAAAACAGTACAATAAAGTCAAACCAGTGCGGCACCGTGACTGCAACAGCATTTCCATCTACATTGCAGAACCAGAGATTCGCAAGCTCTGACTCTGACAACACCAAGCGCTTGTCCTAGGTGGAGTAGCCAGCGCCCCTACTACGAAGCACACAGCTCCAGCTCTCTTCCAAGCTGCCTCTATGACTCTAACATACAACTGTTCATTTCTGTGTATTTTTTTTTCAGCTGCACAGCATATAGTGAGGGCTATGTTGTAGCTCACCAAAGTAGTGTTTCTGTACCAGGAAGCTAAGAGTATATGTGGCATACTCCCTAGTATGGGGCGACAGGAGGTAGGTGGTGTTTAAGGAAAAAGAGGACAGTGGAGGCAGCCAAGCCCAGAGCCACTTAATTTATTTGCATTGCTTCTGGAAAAAAGTATCCCAGAGGAGTGCCCAGGCTTTATATCAGAGGGGACTGAAGGTGCACTCCAAAACAGAGCCCAGGGTGATCTGAAATCTCCAGTGTGGAGAATCAGGACCAGTGCCCAGGAGCATCCTGGAGAGCTGAACTGTTGGGTAGCTGCTGCCGAGCCTTGCTCCACCCCAGACACAAAAAGCCTGTCTGGGAGCATCTCCTGCCTGGCTCCAACCTCACCCTCCACCCAGCAAGCCCTAAAGACACCTGAAGTGAGGTGTCACATCCAGCTGTCTGTCTGATGGGGACACAAAGCGGAGAACTGAGCATGCTGCCGTCCACTGCAGAGGAGCAGTGGGGCAGCCTAAACTCACACACACTGGTCCCTAAAGAGTTAAACAACCTGCTTTTCTTTCCACTTTCTTCCCCTCCCCTAAAAAAATGTCTCCATGTTGTTCCTAAACCCATGTGGGTTTGAGGGTCTCTTCTTCATCTCCCTCTTCATGCTGAAAACGTGTATCTGCTGCGGTGTGGATTGCTGGGTCTGTGCACAGGTCCTTGCCATCTTGTTACCAAGATTTAAGTCACAAATCTTGAGACTAAACAGCGAAAATGTATAAGTGATTAGCTCAAAACCAAAAGTGTTTTCTTATTGTGTTTGCATTTTTTCTGCTGAAAGGTGTAGGTTTTTAATATCCCTGGTTACATATTGTAATGTTGTTCTGTAATTCAAATACTGTTTAAAAATATGTACTTGCGCCCCATCTCTACTAGATATAAAATAGCCAATGAAAAAAAAATTTGATCTGAAAAGAAAAATATTCAGATTCTAAAGTACT
The DNA here is from genome assembly GCA_008921705.1 of Burhinus oedicnemus. Classification (NCBI taxonomy): domain Eukaryota; kingdom Metazoa; phylum Chordata; class Aves; order Charadriiformes; family Burhinidae; genus Burhinus; species Burhinus oedicnemus. The sequence goes on along the minus strand of VFFE01007638.1, from coordinate 2,085,831 downwards.
ACAGCCTGAGTGCCATTGTTTCAGCAAGGATAACAGCCCCATAAAGGTAGGGAAGATGATTTTACTCAGTGTCAGATGCGATTCAGTCACTGGAAGGTTCCTTACGCTCAACACAATAGAAGAAGTAATGGACAGGATGTCATTCATCTCACCCTGGTGTATGTGCGAAAGAGGCTGGATGAACAGGTTCCCTGCGAGTGTTTGTTTCTCTACCCTGACAATAAAGGGAGTATAGAGTAATGCAGATGTCTATATTATAGATGTTTGAAGTTAGGTGTAAACAAAATATTTACTTCTGGACTAGGATGTCTTGGTGCCATAAATGCTCAAAACTCTTCTTTCATACCTGTTAATAATTATGAACTTGGCCCTAATATCAAAGATATTTAGAGATGAAACATATTTTAGGCTTTTTTTTTATTTACCTTCTATGTTGTGGGGGGAGGTTCAGCCTTCAAGGCACATTTTGGTCACGTACTTAAGCTCTCCCTGATCAGGCCTAGGCTACGACCGAAGTCTAAAAGTCTCGTGTAATAAAATGACTCTGGAAAGTGGAGTTTCAATATTCTGCTTACCTCTACTGAAAGTTAGTAATAATGATTGGGTTTATAATGTAAGAATTTGAAGGAATTTTTCTAGAAAAATATAAGTGGCTTCTCTTAAAAAGATTACAAATCATGTCTCTCATAGCAAGTGCTGTGAGATTAGTAACTTCAGGGAAAAAAAAGAGCTACAAATACTTACACAACGTAATGCCTTTGAGTGACACGTAGTCATTGTGGATCCTGTATAAAGAAAATGTTGCTAGGTGGTTGATAAATAAAAACAAAGTGGGTTGGATGTAGCTGAGTCTGAACATGAATTTTCAGAACTAGCAAATGAATATGACATGAACAAAGGAGTCGGCAAGGAAACAAGAAAGAGTTGCGGAGTAATGCTGGAGTTACTTGCATTGCTTTCCAGAGGTAATTAAGCACAGTCAGGTGTAGGAGCCACCACTGTTATGTGGCTGCAAAAATTAAGGCAATAAAGACAAAAGCAAGTTAATTTTAAGGTGGAATTAAGGCAGCTTTTTAACACAGAACTGTAAGTTTAGCCAGTGCAAATGGTGGCCTCTGAATAGGCAGAAGAGTTAACTTAGGTAAGAGATGAAACAAGGTATAAACAAATCAAAGAAGTAAGAAATAACATTTGAAATTATTTATTCTAAGAATTGTTTACAGTCTAATTCGGCACAGCTATGTGACACAAATAATATAAAAATATTATTTTAAAGTGATAACACACAAAATACTGTGATTTGGGAGACCTTACAAACGTAAAACTTGAGCTGATGAGTTTAGCAAACTGAGGCAGGTTTTGATTTGTTTCATAGAAAATAATTAAAAGTTGGTAAGCATTACCTCAAAGTTATTATTTTGTTACTCTTACCACAACTCCATGTAGTTTTCCTGTAACCTACTAAAAATGGGATCAGGCCATGCCTCCAATATCATGACTATAATTTGTTTGTATTGAGAAGTTTCCAATTTTCTTTTTTTTTTTAACCGTAGTTTAGCACAATACACCTAGAGACCTTGAGATTAAAACGTGGACAGATTTTCCCTCTTAAAATGGCAACTATAACTTTCCCACTTTTGAATTTCACTAATCTAGCAGTACAGGAGTATCCATTTTAAAGAAAGTGAAAAACTTTTCCTTCTTTCCCTCGAAATTAGAATTTCCCCTCAAAGTGATAGCAGAGCAAAAGGGAGGTTCAGACTAGGTGATATTCAGCCATATGGAGGGGTGAATTTAAAAGGCATCTTACGCAAAACACATGTTCAATAACTATTTTTTAAAAAATGTTCAACCCTGCAGGGCTAGAAACAAGAACTTCATACTACTGCTTCTAGCTGAAAATGTCCTACAATAAATATTAGTACTCGGAATCGTGACATTTTTATGTTTTGGAGTAGAGATTTTTGGAGATTTTTATGGTTCTTGACCCCTGAAAGGTTGGATTCATGGTAAGTAGGGCATGTGGCTTTTCAAGGCTACATAGCATCGTCTCAGTAAAAACAGGCAGAACTCCCTCACTGCTCTGATGGCTACAAACCTCCTTCTAATTTCCAGCTTCAATTTATTCATGGTGAGTTTATACCATTTGTTCTCGTGCCAACCTTATCCTTTATTTTTAATAGCTTTTCAACCTCCCTGTATTTACCTCCCTAATGTATTTATAGAGAACGATCACGTGTCCTCTCAGATCTTTGCTAACTTTTTCAGTGTCCTCTGGTAAAAAACATTTAAAACATTCTGCTTTAACATACACAGCCCATGCAGAATATGTACTATGCTATAAATTTTTCTACCACTTGGATGGAACAATCTCCATAATTTACCCACAGTTTTTCACTGTTGAATACAGCAGTCACCACAAGCTTGGATATATGCTTCCTTCTTAATATACGTCTCCTTTACATCCATATAAATCTATTGTATGTATCTTATTCGTGAAGAAATTGTTTTACTTAGGCTGTAGATGAATAAGTATATTAATATATAGGGTTTTTATTTTTAATTAATCATCTACACTGGTGTTGACCTGAAAGTAATGCACATTTCAAGTGCTCAGCACAAAGTAAATTGATGTAACACAGAGTGATCTCATGAAAATGGGTAACGTTGATGAGACAGTGTAAGCATTCAAAAATCATGAGCCAGAATCCCAAATTAGGGAGACAGCCATAAAAGCCATGAAATTAAAAATATTTCTTGAGGTTTTCGTGTAGCTTTTGACTTTTTAAATTTTCATGGCCCAGACAATTCTCTGCAACTGTAAGGGTTATGTATCAACGTCATAAAAAATGAGACGGGATTTTCTTGTAATTAGCTGACTTCAGTGGAGGTTTAGATAAAACATACAAAATATTATGAGACTTCTGATAAAATCTTAAGAGTCAGCAGTGCTGAGTTACAGAAACAGAAAGCTGTAGGTGGTAGGAGCCAAGGGAGCAAAACAGGCATCACTCTGCTGTCGATGGACTACCTGGAGGTCCAGAGAAGAACATGACTTGAGAAAAAACAGAGGATTTAGAAGGAAAAATTGCAAATCTTAACAGTGTTCACACTACAGTTTTGAGAATTGCTATGAAGGGGATCCCTTCTCCTGAAAAATTGCTTCTCACAGCACCTATCATAGCTCTGCATCATGAAAGAGGACTTTGCCTTCTTAATGTGCCATCTTCTGTATACTTAGGAGAAGTCCTGCAGCTGCTTAAAAGTGTGCTGGATAGTAGCCTCTCTCAAATGGGAACTGCACAGCAGAGATCACCAGAGAACAGCTTGCTCTGGTCGCAACTCCTCCAGCTGGGAGAGTGGTCAACTACGTGCTTCGGGCAATTTTCCAGCCTCTTTGTGTAGCCAGGAGTGGATCTAGCCCAAGATCTGTGAGGTACAATAGATTCAATCAAGTGCCTGAAAAGTCCGTAAAATCAGGGGAGTTATTTTGAACTTGAAACCAAAAAGAAGCTATTACAGTTGCTTCAATATGGGGGTGATGTGTCTGCACTTCTTTGTACTTGTGAAAAGATGCCAGCGGCACTCTGCACCACTGCTAGTCTGGAGGTCTGGGACTTCTGGAGGCCAAAGAGAAGCAATTGCATTGATGCCAATAAAAAGTATATGGTATGCTGAATTTTAGTTCAAAAGCAACATGACTAGCACACCTTCCAAGGGAACAAATAACCACAAAAAAGAAAATCAAACCATGGAAATTGTTTAAAGAAGAAAACTCACATTTAATTGAGAATTGCTTCATGTGAGGCAAGGGAGCCAAACCCACTGAGTGTTTCAGCTATGCTTGATTTATTGAGCACAGTGGGCTTGTCTCTATCACCTGACATAGTAATTTTAAACTATCTTTGAATTATCTTTTTTAATTAAATTTCTAAGGGATGATTGAATTTTCTGTTTAAGCGATTATTTGTTTGCTTAGAAAACACAATAGACGTCTTGCTGCTTGACCTTTCTTTTACTTCAGATGAGGGCTTGGAAACACTGGATAGCTGGCCACTTTGTTAACAGCTAGTTGATTGTAGTCCCAAAGCTAGTACCTCTTTCCCAAGCAGGAGTCCTTCCACCACACATGAATTATCTGGTGACATAGACCTCGGGTAGCAGCCTGCATGATTCCCACCAGTTTTTACTGCTGATGTACAATATTTCATGTCTGCCTGTTCCCTGTCAGCCATATTGAACACCCCTGTAGCCTCTTCTGTGGCTACAGCTTGGCCACAGCTGAGAATACTGGAGAAGGTGTTAAAGAAACCTGAATATGTTAGGTGTACATGTGAGAGGTGCAAAAAAGGAGAAGACAGCGGTGGGGGATGAGGCTGTTGATGAAGCTCAGCCTTAATCAGTGTATTGTATCCGTAGATAAATAGTAATTGTTATACCCAGAAATAAACAGAAGAGATTAACTTTCTGAAAATCAAAGAAGAGTACGGCCAGAAATTTGCATTTCATTGTAATTTCAATGGTAGTAGAGTTAAGCAAAGTTGAATGCTTATGACTAGTCTCATCCCATATCTCATACCACAGAATCAGAGGCACGGTATCACCAGTGGTTTTCGGTTGGTTAAAAACTAAAGAGAAGATTAAGATATTTGGCTACGTTAACACTAGAAAAGCAATGCTAGAAAAGCACAGTCCTAATAGAGACTGAACAGGCAGCAATCATTCTAATGCGAATGCTGGAATTAGCCCAGAAACAAATTTTTGAAGAATGACCTTTTCAACCACTTGTAGCCACACTTAACCCTGGGATTTAGGCACAGCTCAGATTAACACTGATCTATGGAGTCCTTAGATTTTATCCCAAACAATGCATGAATTATCAGACCAGTGGCCATTACACTGTTGGCTTTTTTTCTTCCTCTGAGGGAAAGATAAACATTACTGCTATTAGGAATTTTAATAAAAAGGATCACAGACAGACCAGGCTCCTCTTACAGTTTGCCATAATCAGCTCCCTCTTTTGTTAGAAGCTCCTAAGCAAATTTCACAGAGTTGGCTAGGGATCTAGCGAGCCGTTTGGGGAAGGAGTCTTCTCATCTAATTTTTGCAGTTGTACCATGTAGACATCTACATCTGATCTAGTTGTTCTTGTTATTGTTGATGAAAGGAATAAGCACACAGGACATATTTCATCTGAACTAACTTAGACGTTTCTATTATGATAGAGATACATCACACACTACAAGCACCTTTTTCTCTCTGGCAACTATTAAGGAGGACGACGTTGATTAACTCAGATGTAAACATCTTTTCTATAGACTATATGTAGACATCTACATACAGTTAATATACCTCACCCTTTCTCACTCTTATGACATAACATTACACATGATGCTAACTCTTTGTTTTGCCTACTTAATTTTTGTTTGTTTGTATTTTTGCTTGTTTTTTGTTTGTTTATAATGCGTAGAATTTTTGTGCATTATCACCTTTGCATATATCGTAATTTTTTCATATAGGCATACCAAATTTCTGACTACACAAGGTCTGAACCATTCATTTTAGCACATACAAACATACAAGTGCTTGTTCATGCCCAAGTAGAAAGCATATTATGATAGTTGATCTCATAATACCAACAAAAAATAGTGATTGTTCTGTGCTAAATGACCTCAGCCATGACCTGCAGATTATCTGCAGATGATCTGTCCTCAGTGACTCCCTGACTGCTACTCAGGCTGTTCTGCTTCACTGTTATGACTGGCTATGACAAACTGAGCCAAATGACTCCATTTCTTAGTATCTCTGATTAAAATGTTATGCTTTCAAAACCAATTACACAGTTTTCATTTAATTCTAAACTTGGGTTTTGTTTCTGATGGGAAAAAAGATTTATTTTTGCTTTATTTAGAATTTCCCAATTTAATGTTTCTGTCTCTCCCTGTTATTTTGGGGGTGGGGTTTTTATGCTCTTCTTTCACTGGAAAAATCATCAGAGAATTTTTAATGTTTGGAAAACATATTTCTCAAGTTTTTAATACTTTTAAACTTTATATCAGAAAAGTCTTAGTACAAGAACATTATTCATTCTGTTTAGCCCCTTTCCGCTTGCATTCTCCATGTTTTCAGCAGGAGAAAATGAAGGGGAAGAGGAAATGATAGTGAGTGAAAGCTGATGCATTATTGAAGGAACAGGATCATTGTCTTTGTTTTGACATCCTGTGAAAAATTAAACATTTGACCAAATGAATTTTTTTCACAATTTCTTGTTTCAATTCATATTTTTGATATAAAAAGAACCTTTCTTCAAGAAAAACTTAAATAAATTATAATTAGTAACTCTGAGTCTTTTAAGATAGACTTGTATTTCCTTATAGTGTCTGGGATGAATAACCCAGATCTTCTCTGCTTTAAAAATGTCTTATTTCTTTAGCATCTCTGGCTAGCCTACACAAACATCTCATCCAGCTCTTGTATTTGCTTTCCATTTTCAAGCAAGCTAAATTTGCATCCACACTATAAAAGTTTTTTCCCATTAATGCTGTCCCCAGGAGAGGTGATTTTCAACTGCTACACCAAACCAGCCAGGCAATACTGTTTCAGAGGGAAGGAAAGAAAAAGTCTCTGGAGGTATTTATACTCCGCCAGACTTCCTATGCACTTCATGCATGAAGTTTTAGCTAGATTTATATGGAAAGCACCTTTCCCTTCTATTCCTCATTCCAAACCTTAGCTTACTTCCATAGCATTGCATCCAAAACCACTGAGGACACAGAGGCAAAAGAGCCCATGTAGGCTTATGGAAAGCTTCTGAAAGTTTCAACCAGCTCCTGACTTCCCCGGCCACCCCCAACAGATTTACATGCTGGCGTAGTGAGCGTGAATGATGAGCTGCTCTTTGTCACGAGCCACCTTATGGGTCTGTCTGCAGAGAAAGAGTTTGGCAGCAGATAACCTTTGCATTGTAGGTTCTGCCCTGAATGGCCAGATGAGAAGAAAATAGCTCTGAGTAGATGTAAAGCTAGAGATAGTTCGATAGAAAAGAAAGAAAGTAGAGGTCTGGAAAATTTCTGCAAGCATAGTGGGGAGTTTGGGACATTTGTGCGGCAAGGAAGGACGTATAGTGTTGGTGAATAATGTGTCTACACAATTTGACTTTTGAGATTGACTTTCATGTGGACACCCTGTGATAATAAAATGGTCCTTCTCAGCATTTTTTTCTCCTCTGCCATGATGTGGAGCACTAACCAAAAAATTTAACTAGCCCAGCAATGTGAGCTCAAGCACTGAAACCCAAGTTTTTTAGCAAGCTACAGATTTTTACATGTGTACACAAGGTGTGATATATACACACCATTTCAGAGTTTAGACTGAGACATAGTTTAGCTATAGTGAAGACAATAGAGGTGGGAGAACAAAGAGTCAAGTTTTTTCCAGCATTCACTGAATAAAAGTAAAACATCCACTTTCATACATGTTTTTAAATATTTCTCACAGACATGAAAACAAACAATTGTTTCCTTTTAATTCTTACTATAAAGTGTCAAAGTAGTATTAATTTGCTGTTATTTGGCGTAACAAGAGTATTGCTGAGAAAAAAAGTCTCAAGCCAATATATAAATATGACCTAGATTTTTAAAGGTGTTAAAAGGTATGAATTAATGGATCTTTCAGAGTTAAGTATGTAAGTGCTTACCCATTTAAGTGCTTACCCATCTTTAATCCCATTAAAAGAGCTATCTGCGTCTAACATTTCTTACATGCTGTTTTAGAAACTCACCCTCTGTTTTAAAGAAAAGTTTTTGGACAGTCATCTTGAAATCACTGGTAGTCCTCTTGTTTTATAAAAGTGCCAGTTATTCTATAAGGTAACAGATATTAATGTACCCCACAACCAGTCAAACACCATAAATAGTTTCTAGCAAATAGTCTGAGGTGCGTACAGTTTAAGTAGTTTATGGATAACCTGTACATTCAACTGACTTACATGGAAGCTTTCTCAGAAATATTTTAGAGATATTTCACAGAGAGAGAAAAAGAAATTTTTTGGACTATTTTTCTAGGAGTTGTTCTCCCAGCTCTACAAGACATTAATTAGAATTCCCAAAATCAGGGTTTTTTTTGTTTTGGGTTTGTTGTTTTTTTTTTAACATAAACTATGCTTTCCCTTCGCCAAGGTTACCTTCTGTATTTTGCAAAAATAAAGCATGTAAATGCCTACTTTAGAAACTGGAACAGGGAATTAAAATGATATTCAAAAAGAGCTGAATTCATCTAAAACTAAAGTACATTGTCAACCACCTCCACTTGCTCCAGGCACTGATGCCATGATTAGCTATGCAAGAAGCTACCTGCTGGTTTAGAATTATATGAAGTCACCTCAGGGTATCTACAAGCTTCTCACGCACAAGATACTGACAGTTTTTTTACTTGGCTTGAAACACAGTTGTTGCTACATCCAAGTACTATATCATAGATTGTTATTTCACAAGCTGTCATTAAGGTAGCTCTCCTTATTCTCACCAAACAATTAGTCTGCAAACAGTAATGGTTTGTTCCAAATACCCTCAAAGACTACAAGACCTCTAGCATTTTTCAGGTAACAACTTCTCATCTGAAGTATGAATGTGCACTGTTTTTTAATAATAGAGAATTTGGAAAAAAAGTATTATAGTCTACCTTTACATAGCAACTTAAACTGGGGAGCGGTGGCAGGAAAGGGGAGACTTATCATGGTACAAATACACCTAGTAACAAAGATACCTGCAAATCTGGACAGTAATATGCACACACAGGAGTTTGGAGCTGAAAGTGTTTTTACCTGAACTGGCCAACTTTCTTTGGAGAACCGATATTTTATTTTAATTGTTTGTTGTTAGTTACTGTGTACATGAAAAGCAAATCCTGGCAGTGCTGTGAATTAGATGTAAGAACATGTATAGTTAAACTCTCTCAGGATGTTGCTTATTCTGTTTAAAGTCAGTGAGAATACTTCAGACAGAAGGCGTTTGACCTATATTCGGTGGTCTTTTTGCACACTTTGCCTGATGACTCCTGCTTGTCACCAACTCACACCGCACAAGGCAAAGATGAGCAGTTCCAATTAGATCAGATGTTTTGTACACATCCCTATGCAAATGCATCAATAAAACTTGACATGGACAATCAGCTCTTTGCCCTTCCTTGTTAAGGTTTCTCCTAGGCTGAAATCAACAAACTCTACTGCATTTTGCAGCTCTTCTCTGGCATGAACAAACATTTCCTTAAAAAGGTGTTTCAGTAATTGCGCATTTCATTATTCAAGATTTAGTTTGGATCAACTGACTCATTTTTACTTGTAGTCTAACCAGATCTTCTTTGCCATAAAAAAATCAAGCCTAACAATCAGTCTTCGCTCTGATCTTCCCAGCTTCTGTGCTTACTTACTCATTCCCCCTGAAGTGCATCCATACAACCTTCCTCATCCCGGTCCTTTTACGTTTGCAGATGGCACTCATGATATTTACATGTGTTTGCATGTCAGGAATCCCTGCTTGGCACGGCACGGCACGAAGGTGTCTGTTAATAATTCTACCAGGGAAGATGGGAATAGATGCTGTCAGCACCAGTCCAGAGTAATCTGCACCTTTGAAAATGAAACCGTTTATATTTAGGCACGTAAATATAGACTGAAGGATCTAAATTTAATTCTTAGGTTGAAAATGTTGACCTAAATGAACAGACCCCTCTGGAGAAAGCTGCAGAGGAATGACATTATTAAACAGTCGGAGAGGATGATCTGAACTCTGCATTCATCTCCTGGTAGGACTCTGTGGCCCATAAGCAAACACTTCCTTGAAAATTACCTTGATCTTAGCTAGCACACAGGAGTCACATTTTTACGTAACAGGCATTAAACCAAAATACGGCCCCTAAGCAATAAAAAAAGGTATTTTTATAGCTGAGGAACTATTAGACATACTGTCACCAGAACCATTTAGCTATGTTTTGGGAAATTCATGCACAGGAGTGTGTAAAGGGCTCAGAATAGATGAGATGTCATGTGCAGAAACACAGGCACACAGACACTTATATATGTATATACATAAGTAGACAGTCTTCCTGTCTCAAAGAGCTTATACTGTAATCACAGACAGGACGTAACATCAGAAAACCACAAAAATAGGAAGTACAGGGAAGGAGGAAGAATGGAAAACAGTCACCCTAATGCTAATGTGCTTACTGCTTCAGCTGAGATTTCACACTATATGTTATTCAAAAACATACTCATTAGTGACTTCAAAGCACACGGAAGTCAACATAAAGGCTCCTATTTGTCTGCCATAGATGTTGAAGCAGGCCTTTGAGAACACATGGCTGCCTGCTTTGTGTCAGGTGGTGTTAACCAGTGCAAAATGTCACTCACCGAAACAAACAATGTGCATGTACAGCTTTTCTGTTTCTTCCGTATTTTGCTGTCAGCTTGTCATAGGCGAGTTGCTTCACAATAATAAACAGACCGTGGCAGGTTTGATTAATATCAGTTTTTATTACAGCAGTTGCAACCATTAATTATCTGGCTGACTAATGATGAGATGTAATGTGGTTCTTATCTAATAGCCAAGGGTATCAAGTTCATTAAAGTTCATCAAATATAAAACTAAAAAAATCGGATGCTGCAGCTTTTCTAGAAGTCTCATAACAGCAAAATTCTCCAGCATGTACATTCACCTGACTTTTTTTTTCCTGTCATAATATAAAACTCAAGCTGCATTAAACAAGAAGAGCAAACGAAAATTAGTTGGAAGAGTATTTCAAGCTGCTCCCATCTTAAAATTATTTGTTCTTCCCGAAAAAATATTTAGTAGCTTCCTTAGTGGGTGTTTTCTGTTATGATTTAAAATTATATCTCATAAATCCCTTGAAGAATTATCCTAAAAATACAGGGTGAAACACAGGCCTATTGAAGTCAATGCCAAAACTCCCATTGACTGCAGCAGAGCCAGGATTCCACCCACATTAAGATTCAAAACAAGAAATTACAAAATGTCCTTTTTTGTAAATGTCTAATACCATTGTTCAATGCCCAGTTCATCAGTGTTTTTAGCCTTCACTTCTACCTTGTCTTTGAACGAGGTTTTAAATCTTGACTCAGCTTACAAATGATTTTTGAGTGTGCTTTTCATGCATTTATACTTCTATTTATAAAAATATTCACCATGTCCTCACACAATATCTAGAAAGAAATACAGTATGTGCACTTATTTCTTGCTTTTGTGTATCCAAACATTTTGCTGCTACAATTTGCATGTATATTAAAAAGCTTGATTAAGGCAACCGAAAAAATCTACTTGTAAATGACTTCAGCGATAACTGTTTGCCTTAGAGAAAAAGCACGATTCCTATAACACAAGATAAGAGCCTTTCTTAAACCTACTACATCTTGAATTTTAAGTGTTTGGCATCCGGATGACATTTTAAGAATTTAATGCTAATATCCAGGAAATAATAAAGTTGTATAATTAATACACAGAAATTTTGCTTGTGAAGCTCATGGGGCTGCTACATATGCAGTGTATCCAAATCAAGGCTAAAAAACAAGGAAATGAAACCATATTCTACATGAAAGAATGCAGATTCAACTTTTCCTTTCAAAACTTGCTTATTACTGTCAGACCCCCAGACGTTACAGTCCTAGTGGAGCTTCCTTAAGAGCACCAAATTCCTGCCACCCATTTAACCACCTTTCCCAAACAGTCATTTAACCTGACTTTGCTCTCAAAATCTAAAAGCCGGAGGATGAATATAGAAGTCGCTCGCGTGGAGAGACAGTCACCTGGCAAACACAAAACCTGACCAGGAGGGAGAAGAAATCTTGCATGAACATGGTGGATGCCTGAGCATGGCCGGATGGGCACATCCATCTCCAGTACTGTCCTGCGTGGAGCCATCCAGGCAGCCTCATCCGGTCAGTGCCACCCTCCAGGGAGGCTCGGATTTGAGGGTCTGAACTCGAACTCCGTTAATGAGAAATAAATAACTGAGGTTGCCATACAATTCAGTCCCGTCTGCAAAAGTTTTAATGAGATTAAGAATCGCAATGAAAACGTATAATTAATCCACCGTTTTTATTCTACCTCTTTGTATTTGCTTGCCAGATGAAAATGATAATAGGATGATATGGTCTCTCAAGCAAGAACCTAACTGCCTCTAGCTTCAGGGTATTAGATGACTTGTTCTCACAAAAGGAGATATTAATAGTACTCATTAGCAACAGGCTGACTTTCTCTCTACCAGCTTATGACAACTCAGAAAGACAAGAGTCTGTTTTACTGGGGCCTGGGCAGTGCTTATTCAGCACACTCAGACCACGGTGTTGGTGAGTCTGAGTTTTGCAGGCAGAAAAAGGAAGCTTTTACACTGAAGTGCTCTGACGTGGTCCCGGGTGGGTGGAAAAGCATGACAGGCAATGGAAGCAGCTCATCAGCACCTTCAGCGGGACGCTCATCAGAGTGAAAATGACTTGATGACACCCAGGAGTACATAGCCTACCACTGGTCTAAATTTTGCCAGAAGCAAAGGCATAACTGCTTTCAGTTCTAGGTGGCATCGTGTTTTGGGTTAACATAAGATCTGAATTCTGCATCTGTCCAACCTTCGCTTTCACAGGTGCAGTGGAGAAGGCAGTGATTTTCTAGCAAGCTGTAAAAGTTCTGTACCCTTTGCGGATGTCTCACCCACAATGTCCCATACTGCCTTTCTCTGGTCAATTATGAGGATCACCATTGCTTTGTGTCCTCAAGGTGAGAAAGAGGCAGCAGCACATTCCTTGCAGAAGCCTCACAGGACTAGAAATAACTTGCTCCTGTGACCTCTCAGAGCCTAGCCTGCTGATTTTTTGAAGGTGGAGCAAACTCCTTATTAATTCTGGCATTTCCTCCATGTAGACCTGTAATCACAACTTCCTTGTTTCAGACTGACAATGTTGTTTCTGACCTATAAACTCCTGAAAGGCTTGACAAGTGTTTACCTCAAGGATTACCTCTTTCCCTTCTCTGTGCTGCTGCAGCTGAGAAAAGGTAGTTGAAATAATACTCCCAGAAGACAAGAGGCTGTTGGTGTACCATGGAGATGAAACAAGTTTGGTTGGGTATCTGGAGGATAAAGGTTATTACTCTGCTGTTAATATGAACTGGACTGCGCTTTTAAGGATCCGCACAGTGTACCTGAACCCTATTACAACGAAGTGTTATGCTTATAGTACCACTTTTGGACTCACTAACTCTAATGCAATGCAGAATGAGCACAGAAAATGAGCAGCAAAATGGTATGGACCCCATGTGCTGTTAACTCCTCAGGAGAACATTACAGAGCCTTCCAGTAGGATTGACACAACATTTGGTCTCTGCTGTTGCTCTTTCCCAGGAGCAAAGTACGATCACCTTTTATGCAGCCAGGGATTTCCAACTCCGCACCTACAAGCTGGGAGTCACTTACAGCAAGTTTCCCCCTGGCCCATAAATATTTTTGAGGGTCTTTCGTACCTTTAGCAGTTAGGTGGATCAATGGTGCCCAGAAGAAAGTGCCACCAAAACTATCTAAGCCCCTTCTTTCCTCCTTGGGTGCTTCCCTTTTATTCTCTGGATATCTGGTCACATGAAACCACGGTGGCCGGCTTTAGTCTAACGAGGTTCACCACTCCTCCAGCACTAGTTCAGGGCACTTAAAGCTAGGCTTCTGCTCTGCTTTATCCACAAAGGTGGACGGCTGAGACCGTTCTCCCCGTCCTGAACTCCACCTTTGGAAGCACAAATCAGAAACCAATTTGCACTAGAGTGACTTTTCAGAGTGCTTACAGCACACAGTCCCACCACTGGGGGACAGAGAAGACTATTGCCCTTCCTTCTCCTGTCACCACCTAGCTGAGCTGTCCTCCTGCCAGGGACTCTGCACAATATACATAAATCATAGAATCATGGAATCATAAAATCATAGAATAACAGGTTGGAAGGGACCCCAAGGATCATCTAGTCCAACTTTTCTTGGCAAAAGCACGGTCTAGACAAGATGGCCCAGCACTCTGTCCAGCTGAATCTTAAAAGTGTCCAAAGATGGGCAATCCACCACTTCCCTGAGATTATTCCTATGTCTGATTGTTCTCGTGAAAAATTTTTCTCGTTTCCAATCAGAATCTCCTCTGGAGTAACTTGTACCCATTACCCCTTGTCTTTTCCATGTGACTCCTTGTAAAAAGGGAGTCTCCATCTTCTTTGTAGCCACCCTTTAAATACTGGAACATGGTGATAAGGTCTCCCCTAAGCCTTCTTTTCTCAAGGCTGAACAAATCCGGTTCCCTCAGCCTTTCCTCATATGGCAGGCTTCCCAGTCCTTTGATCGTCTTGGTGGCCCTTCTCTGGACCCTCTCCAGCCTGTCCACATCTTTTTTGTATAGCAGGGACCAGAAGTGAACACAGTATTCTAGGTGTGGCCTGACAAGCGCTGAGTAGAGTGGGATAATGACTTCTTTATCTCTGCTGGTGATGCCTTGTTGATGCAACCCAGCATCCTGGTGGCTTTCTTTGCCAAAGTGTCAAAGTGCCAAAGTGAGGAAGGGACGCACAGAGGATAGCTCTCAGGGGCTAAAGCTCAGGTAAACATACCAGAGCTGCTCATTAGCTCAGGCAAAGCTAGCAATGTAGCTGTGGCAACGGAGAACTTGGGGCAAGGTGCAAAGGCTGATCAAAAAGCTGACAAAATTCTTGGGTACTTAGCTCATGCCTTGTTATATGCTACAAGGGCATGGTTGCTATCGGTACCTGGGGAAGGAGGCACAGATCGAAGCTGACAGAGGTACAAGCACAAGGAGCACAAGCTGAAGTCATTGCATGCAGCTAGGCAAGGCAACAAGCTCCCAGTCAGAGATGTATGGCGGGGATGGAGCATCTCGGTTACTAGAAGATGCTACTTTTACCTTACACACAGAAGTCCTCTGTACTCAGCAGAAGAATATCTGAAAGATAGTAATAATGTACAAGTGCTTGTATGCTAAACCTATTTGTGTCCTTCTAGTAAGGGCTTTGTTCCACTAGACTTTTCGTCCTGGTTTTCTGGGAGGTCAGGAAAGGTAAGCATACTTCTCAGTCCTCTTTTTGTTTGCCAATATTATCCACGGGGGTCAGAAACCCCCTTACATCATCTTAAACGCTTGTTGCCTTCAGAGGAATGCTCCTGTGTCTAAGGAAAGCTCAGCTGTGTAGTCCATGACCAGACTGATTGTGTTTCACAACACAGAGTTCAAGTTGGAGGGGAAACAAAGCAAAGTACATGTGCTCCTGTCCTACCCACTGCCTCTGGCAGAGATGGTATTTCAGAAACAGAGTAAAAATACCAACATTTTCAAACAGTAGTAAGTGCAGTTGGACCTTAAACCTGTATTCTGACATTCACGGTGCATAATTAGCTTTAATATCAGAGCTGGTGAGGAGTCAGAGCCCCTGTTAAGAGACAGGTACAGAGACTCTTAAGGGAGTGGGGGCTATCTGTAAATCAGGACAGTGGCCTCAGGCCTACCTTTGGAATAAAGAGCTCCATTTTTACAACACCAAAGCCCAGATGCTCAAAGACATTCAGATGCTAAATTCCCATTGACCTCTCTTTAAGGTTTCAGGCTTCAAATTTCAGCATTTTGGAACCAAGTATACAAACGGTGTTCCTCAGATCTCTCTAAAATCAACATTAACCTTCCATTTGTTTCCACCTTATAACTTATATCAAACAGCGATGACAGAATTCAAGGCAGAGTATTTGACAGGTAATAATAACATCGCGTCCGCTTTGTGTTTCTGGGTGAAAATCCAACAAGAATGACTAACATCAAATTCTTTTGCTCTATTGTAGTCTTTGGCCATACTCCTATGACCGCTGAAAAAAATTACACCTGCAAATGCTAAAGCTGTATATGGACTACACGGAACAAGTAAATTTAAATTTGACTTGCATTTACAGAAACACAGAAACACGTTGATAGAAAAATAGCTACAGAATCAAGAAAGCATTCAACTCTATCTACTTTTCTAAATAGTTTCTAATTGGAATAAGATTTTGTCTGTCCTTGTCTTCCTCAGTATGCTGGATCCAGGATGCCCTAAGAATTGCACTTCCATAGCATGCAAATGTTGAAAAGTCCAAAAAGCTTAAAAAAAATTTATTTTGTTAACTTGTAAAAATTAACAGTAAATGTATGTTATAAAAAAAAAAAAAAAAAAAAAAAAAAAAAAAAAAAAAAAAAACCTAAGTGGTATAATGCTTTGAACAATAAGTTGTATGTATTTAATGTTATACATAATTTATAATTTGTTTTTTAAAGGGATTGCAAAATCACTGGGGATATTTAATTTTAAAGGTTTGTAGAGATAGAATGGTGAAGAGTAGCTTAGAACTTAAAATGTCTTGTTATGCTGATCTTGTCAGTTCATATACACTGGTCATGTGGATAGGTATAACATTACATGTAATGGAGAATGAGAAATTTGCTGAAATCCATGCTTGAGGAGGGAGGGAATACCAATTTTCAAGAAGCGCCTGCTAAATATTGAATACGAATGTCTGAAATACTATTTTAAAAGGAAGAAAGGTTATTAAATGAAAAAAAAATAATAATCACGATTCCTGACTGAACCAAAACTGTAGTCTTTAAATGGAAGATCACCCAAAACTTTTTGCTTGCCCACTGGCCAATAAGTTGTCCATGAATATTTTTGGCATTAAGTAGTTTAAATTAAAACCACAGTGCTCTATTTCATCACGATTTTTTTGATACCCAATGCCAGACATGGTAAGGTTTGAATGACAGAGCCACATCGCAGTTTTTAATTCCAAGTGTAACCTGCGGAGAGGCGCGAGTGTGTGAGCAAGAGCATTCCAACTGTGTCTAGAGTATCTGGATTGCCAGACTTCAAATCCCTAGTAAACAGCCTGTTGGAAATCTAAAAATAGCTGGACATGTGCAGGACCTGATGCAGCAGCTTTTAGAAGGAAGATTCCCAATGAATTATTATAGCTGATTTTCATGTTAGTTTTTCTTCATTGATGTCTACCTTGTTATCACGCTATAAATACTACTCTGAGTCAGAACATCAATTAGATACTTAGAGGACTCTAGAACATAATTATTTCAGCCTTCTCCAGCCACACGGTAAAATTTGATTTTAATTGTTTCTTCCCATCTAAGTATTAGCAAAACTGTCATTTTAGCGAAAGTCTACACGTCTGGGCCTTACTTGGTAGCCCAACTCCAGTTATTTCAGAAATAGAAGGATTCGGTCTTTTTCCCCTCAGTCTTGTGAACTGATATCCTAGCATCTAAGAATACCTCGGTTCCAGGGTCTCCAGAAGTAGTCCCATGAACATTCAAGAATTCGGTTAGCGTATATGAAATTCATTTATGCTATTGATGTATTTTGGGCTGCATGAAAGTCTTCCAGAAAAAAGTCAAAGTGCCCCAGGCCATCTTAAATATTTCTTTGCAACAGCTGGACTAACTGTATTGCATATGTGGCTTCCATCAGACATGGACAAGGGAGAAATGAAATGGGTATTCTGTAGTCATGATCTAGCATACAAGGGAAATGTTGAGGGCACTGCTAGCAGTATCTGCAAAGGCTGTACACCTTTAAGCACCTGTTTACGAAACATCGGAGGCCTCCTCAAGAAATCTTTTTCCATAGCACTACACTTCCTTGGTAAAGGTCTGAGTATCAGAACGTCTTTCCCCTCAGTGCTGCAGCACAATGTGACAATTAGCACAAAGTGATAAAAAGTGGGATGGAAAAATACTCGCTCATTGGCCCAGGAGGCCAGTGCAAACAACTGCAGCACTGTGGAACTTACTTGCATGTATGGCTTATCAAATAAGTGCATTCAAAATACCATTTATGTGTAAAGCTCATGGTGTTCTTTTCTGACTATTACTTTGCTGGTATTACAGTGTAAACATGTTATATAAAATGTTTTGAAGTCTTAAAATAAAAAAGGCCTGGCATTTGTTATGTATGCCGAGGATTTATATTGCAAATATACATGTGTGCTGAAATAGTCATATTTCAACATCTTATAGCGCCTTACATACGTAGTTCATCCTTTCCAAAGAATTTCATTGCACGGATGTTTTGAGCACTGCTCTATTTATATTCATCCTGCAGCAAAGTACATTCAGAAAGTACTGCCGTGACTTCAGCACCTATTTTGAAAGAACTCTGTTCTGGTGCATTTATGTCTTACATACATACTTAAAAACCAATACAATGACTGTGGGTAGTTACCGTAAGGGTGTGTATACCAGAGACATTATGCCTTATGCATAATATAGCTGGACTCTGTGAGTCATTTCACCCCACACAGAGTCGGAGGAGCTTTACTATAACTGTATGATACAGACGCTTTTAAAGTATCATCTGTCAGTGTATGTCACAGAAATCTTAGTAAGTTCAGATGTGAATAACAAGCATAAAAGTTTTCACTGAATTTTCAAACATGCAAGATCTCAAAACAAAACAGAGGCAATATTCTTTTGTTTTACTACTTGCAGGGGAAAGTAAGCCAGTAGTTCCTCTTTATACTGAAGGAAATCAAGGCCCTACAAACAGCAGAACCTACATTTTCACAATGGCTCATTCCTACACAAGAATCTATTTTTTAACATTTACATATGTGAATATTTTTTTCTTTTAAGGTTATGTAACTGTAAAGACAATGGACACATTTCAGTACCCTTTGATACCATCGTTTCCTCTTAGCAAGTCACAAATACTCTATTTTTCTATTTTGAATTGAAATGTGGCCTGAAGCATGAAATTAGTATCACTGCTTAGGGTGGGTCAAACCCAAAGATTAAAATCTGGGCTCACTTGAAATCTGCAGGAGCTTCAATGGATTCCAAAACCAAACTGGCATCCAAAGCCAAGCTCCTATTCAGATAGATATCAAATCTCATCAGAACAATGAATATCTCCTAATTTCTCCTTAGCTTTTCCACGATGCCTATAGTTGAAACTTCACCATGATTGGGTCAAGAACCTAATCTATCCCATATGGATTTGAGAATAATGTTGCTGGTTGTTGGGGGGTTTTTTTCCACTCCTCTGCTTTACTGAGGGAAAGTACAGGAAAGAAGCACACTATGAAGTTAATGTGTAGTAAAGCTTAGGATGTGATTCAGGAAGCTATCATGAAAGTAAATACAGGGAAGTTGTGAAATACAGCATAGAACTGTGCTATTAATTAGCAAATAGTACTTTCTTCAGCAACTAAAAAAATAATGAGCAAACGGAATGTCTCCTCCCTTTTTCCTCCCTGTATACATCTCTGCCTTCTAGCAAATTGCTGTCTGACATTCAAACCATGTTACGCCTGGAATTACATAGTGCCCATGCTGAACATATATTCCATGCACCGACAGGGATGAGTGACACAGGAGCCACAGCACCCGCAGGGGTAGGGGGAGTCCAGAAGGAGGGGGAAACAGACCTTCTCTCGAGTGGTTCTGGGACAGACCGACAACCAAGCAGCTCTAGGCATTCGCCTAGGAGCCTGTTTTAGCAGGATTTTGAGTACTGTCGAGGCACCTGGGACACAGTGTAAGTTTGCCACCTAGGCCCACTCCCAGCTGAGGCACCAACATACTCTTGCGGCTTTCTGCCAGGAACTGCGTGTCAGAAGGGTGTCGGACCCAGGTCTTGCAAAGGCTTTGGCTTAGCACCCTAACCGCCAGAAAATCCTGCCAGAAAATCCTTCTTCTTGTTGTTCTTTATCATTCAAATGCCGAAGAATGGTCTTGCGGTTTAGCCCCAGTCGGGATCAGAAAAGGTGGAGCCAAGCACCCCAGGCGTAGGCAGGTGCAACACGAATTGTAATCGGTTGGAGGCACACCCACATTAAATCAAAGGTACATTTGCTTCCTGGCTCCTGTTCCTGGCTTGGACCCTGCGCAAGTCACTGGGACTGTTGGTTCTTCTATTTCCTCACCCGTAATTTTAGGGTAACGGAACTGGCCTGCCTCCCAAGGCTACTGTGTGCTTCCACCAATGCAGACTCGTAAAGGACAGTGAGATGGCTGGTCGGGAAGCTGTATGTAAATCCACCGTACAGTTATCATTAACGTTGCTCGCAGAGGACTCAGATATGTAAATACACACGCACACAATCATTTAGTTTTATTGGTTCATTATGTGCCAGTGAACTAATTGCAGATTACTGTGTTATTAGTCCTAAATAATATTCTTTCCAGAGTTAGTGAATCGCTCAATCAAGTGTCAAAGCCTGGCTGAATATCCTTAAATAATTTGGGTCATTTTCTCCTTCATATAAATGAGGGGCTGTGGTTTTACCCAGCTGAGAATCGGGCTCCTGAATTTTTTGTTAAGTAAAGTTTCAATCACTGCCATCAGGTAGTACGAAATGTTCTAAACCAGTTGAAAAATTCTTTAAAATGAATAACCTGGACTGTTAGGCATATCCCTTCTTCCGCTCCAGAGCTGCCTATGTGGCATTCCTGGAGGGAGGCTGGGCAGTGGGAAGGGTAAGTGCACTGTGGTTAACTGGTAGGGCTGCAGCCTGGCTCCTGTCCCACCGGCAGCTTTCAGGCATTCCCGGTGCAGCTCCGACTGCTGCTGCATCACTGGTGGCATTAGCCCAACTTTAGATGGGGTTGTGTAGGTTGTTACTGATTTGCCATGCACCCAATATAGTGCTGAGGAGCTCAATTGGGAGGAAAGTGGGAAATGGTAACAGTGTACGTGTCAGCCAGTTCCCCAGAAAAGGCATTTCTTTCCCTTGCCAAAAGTCAAAGTCTACTATATACAAAGGAGGCATTATAGCTTCTCATAAAAAGGTCACAAGAATCTTTTGTAATGGAAAGTGGTGTACAGCCTAAATATAGGATCTCTCCCAGAATTCCTATAGCGTGTAGATTAAATTCTGTTTATTAGTAATGTATGGGTTGCTGCTACATTGTGCCGTACAAAACTCGGCAGTTGAAAGAGAACAAACCCAATCTATTTTGTGTGTAGCTATGTAACTGGAAGGAGATGTCATTATGCATATTTTAAAGCAGAGGAATTTTCATTCATCTGCAGAATATTCCAAGATGAGTCACTGACCTCTCAGCCTGTTATAGAAAATGTGTTTATTTTGTTTGTCTTCCTTCCTTCATCAGAAATGTAAGCTGTGGCATATGCATTTGTGCAAGTAGAAATAATTGTATGAGAACTTTTAAAATATATCATAAAAATCCATATTGTGAGGAGTTCCTAGACCACACATGCCATCATGTAAAAATTCCTGAGTATAGAACTACATCACAAGCCATTACCGTGTCAAAAAGATTAGCTCTTACTGACCCCTGGATCAATAATGAACATTTGAAATGTCCCTGAATACATATTCACGAGATGGAGTTTTGTAGACTTGACGGAGTTCTTACCCAAAGGTGATGGAAGCTGATTAATTACAATTAACTATAATCCTGTTTAGAAAGCAGCAGGTGGTCAATAATACATCATATGCTGCCCTAGAAAATGGAAGTGGGGATTTCTCTCCAAACTATCTTTCGTTGTAATATTCCTGAAAGCTTCTCAAATCCCAGTCCTATGTGGTTACCACTAAGAAAACCTCAAGCTAGAAAAGTACCCTCATGTCAACTTATCCACTTAGCCAGTGGTTAAAAAAAAAAAGTATTTGCGAAAACGATGGAATTTCCAAACCTTATCTTGGCCCTGCTTAATCTAAAAAACCTGCTTGGCCTTTCAAGTATTTTTGAAAACCTGGCAGGCATCACAAAGAGCAAAGCAATACATATTAGCTGTGCTGTTAGACATTCACTTCTAGGAAGGTCTGTCCTTTTGACATTACAGATCTTGAAATGGGGAATTACTGGCAATTTTAGCATCAGAAAACTGAGCCAGCATTTTCCATGGAATAACATTTCCTTTTTCTGGCTACAGTTCTGACTGCTCAGAAGAAAACCAGTCCTTATCTACTGGTATATTTTCTATTCTGCTTTCAATCATTATTCCAGCAACATCCCCACTCAAAAAGTGTGCAGATGATTATTAATAAAGATCATTAGAAGAAAAGTAACTTTTTCTACCTGATATTTTTTTTTTCCTGCAAAGAAACAATCATTAACCTTTATAGTTTCAGCTCATATTACTGCTTGCACGAGATTGGGCAGCAACCACTTCTACTGTGAACGTGGCAAAGCATTTGCAGAAGGCACGTGTTTTTTATTCTTTATATATATATATTTATACACACATATGTATGTACATGCACATTTGAGTTATATCAGATCTGTGAGGGAAAAACTGAACAACAACCAAAAAAATCAGAATAGATTTTCAAGCATATATTTGTAAATTGCTATACCGGTCATGCTACACAGAAGACCATAGAAAAGTCATACTAAAAAAGATATTAATATGAAGACCGTGTTCTGGATGCCAGCCATGAAACCTCCCTGTATGTTCATCTTGCATTGCTTGAAGGAGTGCACAGTTGGGATACCAGTGATTCTGACATTATCTGACTTACACCAGGAAAAGAAATGAATAATGTCACTGACAACTGAAGAGTCATTGTTTAGAAAAATATATGTTTGCTGGAGGCCATGATTCTGGTGGGGTGAGATTCCTCTCCTTATTTTTGCCATCTGAAAGTGAATGGTCTTATCTCAACTTGTCACCTCGATTCTCTCTGGGGAAGTGGTAATGGGGAAGTGGTAATTCATCTTATTCTACTATAATTGTCCAAGATAGGTAGATGAGCTGCCCTTTGTAGGCATCTCATTCTTTCCATTGACTGCAGAGAGCCAAGATAAATTATTTAGATTTGGTCTTTAATTTTTAGGTGATTAATGGTCAGTGAGACAAATACCACCTGAATCCCATTGGAGAAGAGACAAATCTCTCACTGCAAGGCCATTAGAAGGAACAAGCGATCCAGGACCTGGAGGCTGCAGTCCAGAATGTGGCTACCTTGGACCAAATCGTCAAGTTTGGAGGGAAGGAAAATCTCTGCAGTGAAGGGCATGTCTTTATTCAATAACTAGGGAGAAAGGTTTGGATTTCCCACACTGTCACTGCCTTTGAATCCCTCTTTGCTTCTCTTTCTAATGACAAAGACTGGCTCTTCAAAGAAAAGGATTAGACTTTCCTTTTTAATAGATCTAACAGTGGGTCTTACGGTGCTGCTAAGTCACAGGCACTATAGATCCGTTTCCAAAAGAATTTTCTGCAAGATACTCTGGTCTTCTGGAGAATATAACAGGTAGGTCATATGGAGGGGAGGTATCCACTAATGATCAATAATTTATTAATTATTTAGCCCCCCTGTGCAAAGTCTCTCTTTGGTCCTGTGCCCTTTGAACTACCAGTTGATACTGACCAAGAGCAACTTGTGAGGAGGTGAGTGAGCACTCAGTGGAAGCAGCTGACCTTTGCAGAGGTAGACAAGGCAGTGGGAGATCACTTGCTCTCTCTGCCCACTCCATCACACCTCAGGAGAGGGATTTAATATGGCCATATAGAGGTCTGAAGAGGTTCTGGCATCACTTGTAACTCCAGCAAACCCAAACTGAGCTACTCTGTCTACCTAGACAGGCTTCCAGGTGAAGCTTATCCAACTCCCTAAGACTTTCCTGTGACACTACCAGACCATTGTCTGGAGACAAGCATGGCATCACAGCCTGCACACAGGCCTGAAGGAGGAGCACATGAATACTAATTTGCTTTACGGCAAGATTAGTTAACAGAACAACCACAGTGTGCAGAAGTGAGCGTTGATCTAATCAGTTTGGCAAGCATGTTTTATTCTACCACCCTCTGTTGAACTAATTCCCTCTAAAATAGGTGTCAAAATGAAAAAGTGAAAGGGGTAACTCCATTGTGATGATTAGCTAAAAGATTTAAATACTGTGAGTAATCTGATCAGAAATAATTGGTGACATCTTCTTTAGCAAAATTCTCAAAAATACAACTAGCAGGAAGCAGCATAAGCTGAACTAATATTCTGATTTCTTTTTGTGGCACCGTCCCAACTCCATTTCAAAATGTTGACCCTGTTGATGAGACAATTTTGGAAATTTTGCCACTTTTTTGCACTTGATGAAGAATTGATGATGGGCACAACCACTTTTTTCACACATTCCTGTTTATGGCAAATGCTCAGGCTGCTTTTTCCTACACTTGGGAGGATTCAGACAAGGGAGAGCAGGTCTGTACCCCATCCTGAGCAGCTTTCGCCAGCCATCTCCTGGTGCTGCTTCTGGCAGCTTTTATGGTTTTCTATATCATCTCTGCTGTCTCTCTGTGGTATTTAGAATCACAGAACCATAGAATGGTTTAGTTTGGAAGGGACCTTAAAGGTCATCTAGTTCCAACCCCCCTGTCATGGGCAGGGACACCTTCCACTAGACCAGGTTGCTCAAAGCCCCATCCAACCTGGCCTTTCTCACACTCTTATGCACAGATGCAGTAGGCTAATCCCTTTGCTCCTGAGGCTTGTCTTCATGACACGAGACAGCAAAGGCCAGCCATACCCCATGCTTGCTCCAAGCTACAGAGAGCAGCAGAAGAATGTTAGTGTGGCTGCACTGCTTAAAACCTGGGCAAGTATCTGCATCATGTAGTACGTTGTGCACTGCAGACGTACTCAGCTAAGCTTTCCATCATACACTAGTGACTTGGTAATGGACTGACTTTGGCTGAAGAGCTTTGCTGTTTCAGCTATGCCTTCCACAAAGAAGTTCAACAGCATCTTAAAATTATCCTGAATCAAAGAGAGCTGTGATACTAAATAATGTCATTGAGGGTTAGATTACTAAATAAAAATTTATTGTAGTACATTGATAGAGTCCCTGACCCAATCGAGGTATCACTTATAAATCTCTAGTCTTCAAAGCAATTAAAAAAAAAATACTGTAAAAATCTGCTGCAATCAACTGCAATTTGTACTAAATTCTTGACTATCTTTGTTTATGCAAAAAAGTAGAGAGAATTGTTTTTGATATCTTAATCTCTGTTTTATATCAACTTTCTGTTTCAGGAATGTAAAGCAAAGATATTAAGTATCCCATAAATCTATAACCAAGCTACTGGGAAAGAATCCATGAAAAGCAAATGCCGTAAGAAATACAAAAACTGTTTTCTCTGTCTAGTTAAGAAATTTGTAGTCACTTCAAAATAGTTTGACCTAAACAAAGTAGTACTTGCTTGCCATTAATCAATTGTACGTCAAAGAAGTTTAGATTTTTGCCTCGGAAACATGTACACTTGTGGCATGCAAAGCTGCAGGTAGCCACTTTAATTGGTTTTTTTTTTGAACAAGACACTTATTCCATGGGACAGGAAAAATGCATTTGTTTTAAGCATATAATAATAAAATATTTAAATAATAAATAAAGCAAAGGCTAATTAAAAAAATGCTGAGAAAAATTGTGCACTCCAAGCCCTCCTGAACTATTTTGAATGACTGTGAAAAAAATTCAGTTGTTAGTAATTCAGGCCCAATGTGTCTCATTGACTTCAGCAGTAATTGATTTTCGTTCTTGAGGAGGGCATATGTACATGCAGAGATATTGAAATGATACAGCTTATAAACCCGAAGATAAAAAACCCAAACAGATCTTAAACTGTGTCCTCCACATAGTCTCCCCTTGCAAGGAAGAGCTTGAGTGTTATGCAGTGGTGCAGGACACTGCATGCTAGCTCAAGTGAGGGAAATAATTTTCAGAAAGGCAGTGGGAATCACCAAAGCAATCCACACTCAGACTTGGTTTTGCCTTGTTAGGGCAAATATAGTCTTTCCCAAGTACAATACTGAAAATGAACAAAGTATTTCTTTCTTTTCCCCTTCTGTTCTGTTTATTTTTTGCTACCTTCTTCCCCAGTGAATTTCACAATGCCTGTACTTACCAAATAAAAAATCATGGTACTTTCCAGCAATATCCGAAGGACTTTTCTCCTGTCTGTTATCATGAATGGTTACCCTGGTCTTTACAGTTTTTTTCCAGAAACTTTTTTTATTGGCCATTCTCTGTGACAGGATACTGTGCCAGAAGGACCTATGGTCATATTCAGTGTGGCTGTGCTTATACTATGTTCTTAAGAGAGGTGCACAGAGCTTATGTACATTGACCTCGTGCAAGTGAGTAAGGCTGTATCCCACAAGTATGGAAGTGACAAAACAGCATGTTTTAATCCATGCTATTAAAACTGATTTTTTTTTTAATTGAAGTGGGTGGTGGGCAATTTCTAAAGCTGAGCTTTCAATAGAAAATTCATTCTAGCCATTACTATAAATAAGTTAATTGTGTTTACAAGCTATTGGCAAACACATTTTGGAGTTGAAAATATAACAAAGGCGATCAGAAATTGGTAGCAATTTCATTTAAGCAGGATAAATGAAGATTAAAAGTGTATGTTCATTGCATGAAAGAAGTTGAAGTAATGCAAATTCTAAGTAATATAAAGGGTTGCAAGTTCCTCTTTTTAGCTGGTAATTGATAATGACACAAAGATGAAAATATATGTGTTAGGATAATATTAAGTGGAAACTGATTCTGAATCCATGGAAGGAATAATCCAAGTAAAGGACAACCCACTAGGCAGAATTCAGAAGGTAATCTATTATCCTCAACAAGGCCCTGAGTCTCATAACTTCAGAGTTCATCCTGCTTTGAATAAGGGATTGGACCAGAGGACTTCCAGCAGTCAAGTCGCACCAAAATTATCCTGTAATTTTATGTTCCTATGTCTCTCTCTCCTAAAAATAGGAAGAGGCAAGGAACTGGGAGTAAGGAAAGTGGAATCTCTGTCTTCTCCTTTAGAGACTGAGAAGAAAGCATCAGCCTATATAGTATCCATAAGGGAACAATATGCTGCCCAACACACCTGAGGATGTGTATTGGTTGAGGTTTGACTGTGGCCTGGGCAAAAGAATGAACAACAAGCAGCGAGCTGCTGTACTCCATGAAGGCTGAGGTATTTTCCACATTTGTACATAGCTGCAGAACTTTGAAGTAAGCAGAAATTTGAAGGTCCTGACCAAAGGGATCTGTGAAGCTTTGGCACACCTGTAAATAGGAAGACGCTGAGTGAGAGCTTTTAAGATGGTAATTTTCAGGGTTCAAATACAAGGATGACACTTTCCCTTCAAACATGGCAGCAGCTGGTGGTAGTGGTGATGTTCGTGGTGCAATTACTCTTTTTTATAGGAATATGACTATTGTAGCTCCTACACAAGTTCTAGGAAAACTGCTCTACACCTGAGCTATAGGATAAAAGAGAAACTGTGGGTTTTTTTCATGAGCTATATAACTACCAGTTTGGTATTCTCAGGACTTAGATGGTAAAGGGCTTGTTCAGTGGCGGAAATCAGGTGTTTTGAGAACAGAGAGTGTGTTCTAGTGCCTCGGGAATTCAGAGGTAGCTACAAGAAGGCAAGTGACCCAGAAAGATCCAATAAATAAAGCCATGATTGCAACAATTTTTTCATAGACCACACAGGATGTTCGACTTTAAGATCAATTTGACACTAATGTCTCTGTTTTTGATAAAAGAGGAAAAGGAGGCAGAGAAAAGGTAATTAAACAAGATAATATTTCAGAATAGAATAAGGGAAAGCTGTGCATATTGGGTTTTGCAGGGGGCTTGGGTTGTTTTTTCAGTTGGATTTTTTTTGCATAGCCTAATTCAAACCTAAATAACTTTGAAATTTATCCTACAGAAAACCTTGTATCTTTTTTAAAATATAATGTCTATACAATTTCAGGGCAGAAACAGTATTTGCTGGTGGCAGCTCTCAGTTTTGCATAATGTCTGTAAAAAGCTATGAAAATTAGACAAATACCATGAACTTTGTCATGCTAATTTTTTTTTTTTGGTTTTGCTAATCAAAACAGAAGGTCCTAATTGTGTTTCCTCTGCTCCAAGACATACATGTTAAGAGAAAGGGGTTGTTTTTTCAATAATATTTTCCCTTCCTTATCCCTTATATAAACTCTTTCTGGATCAAAACAATAGTTTTTCATTCCTGAAGTCAACTGTACATGGAATCTTCAAAACACTCCCCTAGCATAAAAAAAAATAAAATAATCAAACTCTTTCCGTTGATGGAAAGGTACTTATAAAATCAGGTCAAATAGAAATATGTGACAAATGGGGCAGGATAAAGAATACTCCACTTTGGGTTTCAGCCATTTATAAAGCACCAGAATCATTTTGTGATTTAAATGAGTAATGAAGACAATAATAGCTGTACGGAGCCCCTGATAGGGTTTGTAGAACCCTTAAAGGAAGTGAAGCAATCGTAAACACTCATGCCTGATAAATAAAGGGTTTCAGGAGACTTCACCTCCAGATGCTCTCTCTGCCTCCTAAGTTACAAGAAACTATCACAGGCTGTGCATCATTATATTAAGTATGAGGAATGCATCCTGAATAACAGTCAGTTAAGTATCAGAAGGAACTGCTGCCAAATACAAACAAAAATGTAAGAATCTAATCTTAAATGTGGCAATTCAATTTATTATCTAAAAAAGTTTGTTTTCTACAGGAAAAGTTTCTTTATGTTGTTTGGATCTTGAAAGTCAGGGCAGCTCCTGGAAGACCACACCATCCAGATGGGTTTTGCAGTAAAACTTTGGGGCTATATTGCATAGATCTACATTGGTCATTGCAATATGCCAGACAGTACCAACGAGAACATGTATGTCCAATGACACAGTGGAGCACTCGGGGGCAGTAACAGGTCAGCACCTGAAAACAGTATAGCTCTGTCAGCGCATTATGGTTAATAAGATTTATCTTTTAAGATTTGACATGGTTGCTTATTTTATTCATATATTCAAGAACTGAGAATCTCAGACTTTCAGATTTAAATATTTGTGTGAATGTGTGGAAAAAAATTTTTTTTCAAGAGATCATAAACATAATTATTTTAATTGTTTCTTGTAAAAGAAAGAAAGCAAGAAAGGCAGCCTTTTATGCTTCATATAGCTTTTTTGCTTTCTGCTTGGAATTTTCGTAAACTCCCGAAGGTGTTTGGAACCCCCTTGTCACATTATAGCTACAAGAAAACCAACCTACACGTCTGAAACTTTCTCCAAAGGCACTTCTTTCCTCTGTGTCAGGAAGGAGTGGGAAGAAGGGGAGTTAACCAGATTAATGTTTGTCTAGCTAGCAGAATGCTTGTCATCATTGATCTGGACTCTAATTTATGTGACCACATGAGAGATAGAGAGTCTCAGTCAGCAACTCTCTTGCTCACTACTGGAGGAAGACTTTGGCCAAAATTCAAACCTATTATTTATTTTTGAAAATACAAATACAAGTTCCACTGGGATTTCCCTGATGAATAACAGTGTAGCCAGAGAGGGAGGTAAGACCAAATTAACATAGCTAGAAAGCCACATACAGGGAGAGTTACTGTAACCAGTGAAATGTCCGATGAAAACTCGTAATGTAAAGCAACAAAAAAATCAATTATTTCTTATTCATTATGTTTTAATATTATGGAACTTCAAAATTCTATAACATTCCATAATATTAAGTGAAGAAACAGGTTTTCTTTCTTTGAATTGAAGATGAGTTAAGAAAAATAAGAACTTCCCTCAGGAAGTAAGCATGAAAAGATGAAATAAAATTTGATATGAGGGCTGAAGTCCTGGGTGATAATAGACAAGGAAGGATAGATAATGGAGTCATTGAGTGTCCAGGGAAAAGAAGACTGGCAAGGCTTGAGAGGTATCTTCCCAGGTGGGAAGAATTGAAAGGAAAGATGGTTACTGGGTTTCACAGGAGAGAGGTGGAAAATGGTAGCAAGCTCTGTGAAGCATCTGGGTATAAATACAGTGAGAATAACTGTTCAAGAAGCAGAAGGGTCATACAGACATTGTGCCAGAAGATAGGAAGCACACAGAATGAGCTGTGTCTCACCTCATTTTAAAAACCGCTTTAAAAATCTTTGAGTTAGTAATGCAGATTCCCTTTATAGTCAATAAGTACTTCCAGGGAGTGAGTCACCTGACCTAATTTAGACGTCTATCTTGAGATGGGATGAATCACACACTCAGTGTCTATTGATATCTATTGACTATAAAAGGAACCAAGACTTGCTTAGATACAGACATCTACATTGCAGATGAATCCCATCCTTAGGCATTCTACAGAGTAACTTGATAAATACCAGGAAAATCCCTTATTTTGGGTCAAGTTTCAAACACAGAATGTGGGCACAAAGAATGAGGTACAACCCCCATCCCCCAATATAACTGGAAATACGATTATTAGGATAATCCTTTATTGAGCTGAGAAGGAGATGCCACAGCAAGGCATGCTGCTCCAAAGAAAACTGCTGTTAATGACAATAATTAGGCTGATTCAGAGGCTCTCCTTAAAAGACACAAGTGAGATATGTGTTGGGTGGAGGAGAAAAGGAGCAAATACCCTCTCTTCACTTTGGAATGTGGGATGCTGCATCTAATCAGAGACTGATATCAAAGTGTTAAAACTATATTAAAAGCAGAATCTAAACAAATGCCTTTCGTCCGTGCTCACCCTCCCAAATTCCTTAATGGAGAGTTTAAATGAAAATAAAAGTTCAAAATAAGTTCAGTCACTCTTGAGAAGCTCTTATATCTGAACATTCTGAAATGAGAGTAATTTGTTATATATTAACTGGAATCCTTAAGAAGCTAAATTTTAGAAAGGCGTTGCTCATACTAGAAAAAAATTACCACATATTTCTAATGTCCCATACTTCTAAATATACGTTATAATTACGTTTGAATATATATTGAATATAATCTGTGTTTTTAAGTCTTTGACTGTTCTCTGCTCTGTATTCTCACCTATACACAGTGTACTCACTTGAATGAAGTGGATCAAAATTTTGCCTTTGACTTCTGTGGGGGCAGAATTTCACCCACTACATGGGCAATGCCAAATCTGCTGAACCTACAAGCAGAAGACTTCCATCAGGCCTCCATCTTCCGTGAGATTTTGCCCGGTGTGCAAAAGATCGAGTATAAGCCTTGATTTTGGATGCCTTGGTTGAGGACTGCCAGTTCCGGAGTTCTGTTAGAACCTCAGGTGCTTCTGTATATTCTGACAGTGAAATAGTTAAAAATTGCATTATTATATTTTCTTTAACCTTTTCTCAGATAGATGCTCCCTGTTGATACACAGCTTCCTTATTTTACAATTAGGCTGTTGCAGTATGCTCTGCCTGGGATCACTCCTCTTCTTCGTGGAGGCAGCTCTGTTTTCACAAAGTGTTCAGTACGATGTTTGTGGGTTTTACTGGGCTGTAAAAATTGGTTTGTTGATCTACACAAGGTAAAGAGAGAACCAATCCATGTGTTGAAGGTATCCATGATACAAGTTAAAATATAGATATCTGAGTCAAATACTGTTATTAAGCAGATGTACTCATAAAAAATTATATTGTGTCCACAGTACAATAAGGTACATCACTGATGGCAGTAACTTTGTTGTACCTAATACAGTACAGGAATTTTTTGAACACGATTGTGACTACATTATTGATACATCAGCAGTATAAACCCAGCCAATATGCAATAGGTTAAATGAGGTATATGGTAGAAATCACCCTTTAAAATACCAAAATTCCAGAGAGGCTAAAACATGGAAATACCTACATAAAACTTGCTTGCATAATTCATGGTAAGGTTTAGTATCATCTCCATTAGAGCCAATATAAGGAATACAAAGACAATTATAAAATAACCCCTGAAACATTTAAATGTGCTCTGCGTTCAGACTTAGTGTGGAGATTCCAGTGAATCTTAGAGTGCATTTCTTAGTTTAACATTTGTTTTGCTAATTCCTCTATGTCTCCATGGATTGTATTTACTGTTCTGTTGCTAATGCATTTTAAAGCTTTAAAGCTTTTAACCTTTAATCTCCACTTATTCAAGTGAGGTTAAGTGATCTTTTTCCTTACCTTGTGTCCAAAAACAGGTCTTCAATCAAACATTCTTCTGAAAAGACCACACTCACACTTACCTGTATCCTCATAGGCTTCCTTTTAAATGCGGAATCCTTTCTTAATGGTAATTCATAAGAAACATATTAAACAGCTAGTGCTGAATTCAAGAGCAAAATAAACACTGTTTTTTCCCCTTGTTCTTTCACATGTAAAGAGGGAGATACAAAACACACTTGATGGAGATGCTTGAACAGGGTGCTTTGCAGCAAAAATTATATTACGTTTATTTGAAATGGTAGTGCAATACTGCTACTGTACTGTAATACATAGATTTTACTGAGATAAAAGCAGGGCTTCAGCGAAAAAAACAGAAAATCAGGCACGCTATATTAAGGCACATATGTTTTTAAACAAATCAACTTCAGAATTACTTTTGTCAGTGTAAGAATTGAGTTATAATTAACTCAACAAAGACATCAGGAAATAGCACTGTTTTTAAACATTCAGTCTGTTTTTCCTTTGGCATTTCTCCCTGATCCCACCCCCAACACACTAGTTGTACCTTCCAGAGGTGCCTTCGTCTTTCTCTTGATGAACAGGGAGCCTGGGAGACCTTTAGACAAAGCGAGTTAGGAGTTCATGTTCAGCCACCTCACATTACAAGGAGAGGCACCCAAGTACTTGAAAATTCTGAGTCTAACATACCCCCTCTCAGAAATGGCAGTTTTGCACTTTTGTTCTTCCTGTGCATGGGCACAGCTCCTCTGATGAGTCTCTTGGCAAAACAAACAAACAAAAAATCACTTTCAGATATGAGATTTGCAGTGTAGCTGAATCCGATTCTCATTTACTCTTTGGCCTCTAGGTTGAAATTCCCAACCAAGTCCCCAGTTAGCTATTCTGAGATTTGCTGATGGGATCTAATTACATGATTTGACCGTGAAATCTCCCTTCTAAAATTTTCCATATCCTCCAACATTTTATATTAAAACTGTATTTGAAAACTGAGACGACATGGAAGTATCAGTTCAAAGAGATGCTGACATACTGTTTCATCCTATGTGGTTTACCAAACACAGACAGCGTCAATCCTAAAATGAGGGCAAATAAATGAGAAATCCAAACATAAGAGGCTATGAAAACTGGGACTTTCAGTCACCAGAGACAGATCCAAAGCTGGTCGTTGTCAATGGGAATTGTTCTGTTTACCCTGCAATCTTCCAGCCACTCTCCGCACAAATCGTATAGCAAAATATCCTTTCAGTATCGAAAGCTCAGGGTTGTTGCTTGCCTATTTTGTTCACATGATAAAAAGTGAGGGGAAATCTGAAACCAAACTAGTTCAGTAACTTGTGGAAAGTGGAAATGCAGTTGACTCTCAGATGATGTAACAACATAAATATCATGCTCAGTGACATTGCATACCAGCAAATAGCTTTTTTCAGTGTCCAACAGTATAAAAAAAACCTTTAAGGGAATCTTGCGGTAAGTTTGTTCAAAGATAGTATTCTAGGGTGTTTCTTTTTTCGTTTTGGTTTTAATTATAGCCATTGCCGTAATAAAAGGTTCTGAGGTAAGGACTTGTGCATTCCATTCACTCACTGCTGTGTTTAATTCCTATCACTGTTCAATCACTTGTTACTTTATTTTTAGGGGCAAATTTATAGCAAGCTGCTGGATCACATGTACCCAAGTATTTGAAGTATCTGCAGCTGCTTACATTGCAAGAGATCCAAGCTGCATTCCTGTCATGAATCATAGATTTGTGAGGGCAGAGCCACAAATATATATTAAAAAAATGCAGCTTACACAGCTCGCAATCAGATTTTAAACAACCTTCCTAAAGTGCCAGAAGAGCTAAGGCACTCATTCACCCGGGTTATGATCTCTTTCCTGGTACAGGGCATCTTTAGGCATTCATTAAGAGCTTCTGTTGGGATGTTTCCTGGAGACAAACAATAGTCACTGCGTGACCGTAGGTAGAAAGGATAATCAGCAAGTAATTGACAGAAAATCATTCAGGACCAGCTTTCGGGGGGGTTTCCCCTTGCAAAAGCAGGGGCACAATGGATTTTGCATTGTCATTGATGCAAATTCTTTCCCGCAGGATTTGCTTGTGCAAATAGGACCTGCACCTACAACTTACCTCACTTCGATACATATGAGAACGTCATCAAATTGCACTTATAAGTTACTGGTGTTGAAATAGGTGAGACAGGAAAACTATCATTGGAAAAATCGGTCTGTGGCAAATAGATCTACAGATCAGTGAATATCTGTGTGTCTGAATGGACATGGCCAGTTTAGTTTGTCCTCAATCACATTCTCTTGTTCTGAGAATGCTGACAATTGCCAGCTCACTCTCAAAATGTTTGGGACTAAAAAGTTTCCCAACTGCTATTGTGACTAGATAATAAAAATGAGAGTGATTGCTGTTAGTCACTAGTAATTGCTTTGTGATTCAGTTTTAGCTTCCAATTGTGAAGGAAAAAAATTATCATGTGACACAGATATCAACCCAACCAATACAAATAGAGTTAAACAAACAGTTCACGAACAACATGTAGTCTGAAATTGAAGTTTTCCACCACTCCCTGTTTTTTTCTTTCGTTTACAGATTGGAATAATTCTGAAGGGAAAGAGGGTAAGTTCATACATGAGTCACTAACCAGAGAAGGCTAAACTTGCATAGTTTGAAAAGTTCCCTGTATAATAAGATTAAAATAACAATATAAGCATTTTCATTTAACAGTAATCATTGTAATAATTGTAATACAAAAAAAAGAATTGGTTAGAATCCCTTGTGCCATATAAAAATCCTGTAATTTCATTATATAAGACAAGAAGTTTCAAATGCTACACACACAGGGCAGATGAGACTGTTAGATTGTAGAAAGTTCCAGCTTAAGCATAAGCTATCTTTGCAAATCATTATTCGAGCCTCAAGATGCATATATTTTATCCTTCAAAATGGCCACAAAACCATTTTTCCTCAATTTCCTTCATATTCCATGTCTTGTATCTCTTCCTGCTTTTCTTTCCTAACTTACAATGCCAGTTCAATGATTTAAACTTAATTTTCCTTCCAGGTCTTTTTTGAACAAAAAATAAATGTTCAGTCTCCTGTTAGTTTTTAAACAAACTGTGCTCATCTTATCACTTGCATTCAGAGGGAGATACTTATAATTTCTTGAAGCAGGGACAACATCCAAACATTTGTCTCAGATAGTAAGAGAGGATCGAAGAACAGTAAAGAGGATTTTCACAAAGCTGTATCTTGGGAAGATGAGAATAATGCTTTTCTGTCGCGATTTAGAAGTCTCTGATGTGCTTGCCCATGTTCAGTGCTGAAAATACAGCACTTTTGACATGTATACATACAATGAAATGAATCTGTGTCAGTGCTTTTCTAGGATCATGCATTTGAACAAATAGTTACCAGACAGACACAACAGTAATAAACCTGATATCAGGAGCACAGTACATGATCGTACAAAGTAAAGAGCTCTTGAGAGTAACAGTGGACTGGGAAGGAGTCTCTGCCTTTTTTTTCCTTCTTTTTTTTTTTTTTTTTTTTTTTTTGGGTTTTTTGTTCTTTTTTTTTTTTTTTTTTTTTTTTTTTGTGGATGTCTTGTCTACATTACAGAAGGATGGATAATTATGAGTTCAAACAAGTACCATTTCGGAGCCCCTTCATGCAACTTGTCATCTGAGTTCAACTTCCCTCTAAATCAGCTATTTATGTGATCTCTTAATGCTGGGTTTGGAGATAAGAACAAAATGTAGAATGGCTTTTGTTTAAGAATGCCTGGTTTTTTATTTCTGAATATTATTACAATGGTTTATACCAGGTTTTAAAGGCACAAACATCTGTTCAACATCCATAAAATGCTATCAAATAATGAGACATTATTTATAGGTATTGTAAAAGCTACCTGTAAAAGGCATTTCTGAGAGCAACAATATATTACTGTCCGATCCACGCTGACCAGCTCTTCTTCTCAGACAATTTCCCACATTTGGTATGTGTGTGCGTATTTACGTGGACACACACAAAAGTCCCGAGATTCTTTGCCAATAACAAGACCAAGCTGAGTGCAAGCCAGCCCTGCCTGGAAGCTTTATGGCCCTGTTAGTATGGAGCACTCCTGAGCTAAAATACCCTTCCTTACGCAACACTCTTTGCCATGGAGATAGGCTCTGTTGTTAAAGAACAATATATGATTCTACGGATTTTCCTAAGGTTATTGTTTTGGATTGATGACAGTGCCTAAAGAAACACATGATATCATTTCCTTCAAATTCCTTATAAAAGTTTGTTCAAATATTTGTTAAAGAATTGCAGGGCAAGCATTTTCACAGCTAATTTGAAATCTCTTTGATTTCTCTTCTCTTCAAAAATGTTGCAGTTAATCAAACAGCAGAAACAGCACCATATGTTTAATCTCAATAAAATTAAAGAATAATTTTGCAGAGAACAAAGATGTAGTCAATGCAACTATCCTAATTTAGACTGCAGTGTTACCAGGACAAGACCCTCTTTTTCTAATAAGTCTATAATGTACCTACGACACCTTTCCCTCAGTCTGGCTCAGAATTCTGGCTGCTACTACAACACATGTTCTGTTAGAAAAAAAATTAGGAAAATAGAAACATGTGCCTGATTAATTCCTTAACAAAAATATTAATTAAACTAGGTTCTTACTACTGCTGTTTTGAAATACTTGCAAAAAGTGATAACGAAGAAAGAGATTGCTTATTATATAAAATCACAAGATTATTTTGCTGTATATGAGTTTTATTCAGACTAAAGAACTATGTATTTGCATATCCTTCTTTCAGTCTTTGTATTTAAAGTAAATGATCAATCAGTGCAGAAGAGACTAAAAATCAATAAAGCAAATATGTTTTCCTTGTAACTTGTCCAAAGGTTATGATTTAGTTACAGTGCAACTTAAGTTGTTGGTTCAGTTACAGCATGTACAACAGTATAACGTCTTTTTATTGAGCATGTACCATGTGGCTCAAGAAACAAAGAGAAGAGGATTTAGAAATGCCAAGTCCAAAACCCAATTCTGTGTTAATGGGCTTTAGTACACCCATTTCGCAGCACTGTGTCTTGATCTGAAGCCTACAGGAGTAAATAACTGTCTTTCCATTGGCTGCAGTGAGTATTGAAACAGGTTTTTGAAATTTTATATAATTAAAAAATATTACTAAAACCTATGCATGAGAAACATTAATTTGCCAGATGTATTTCTCATGCTTCTGTTGATGACAATGAATTTTCCCATACAGAAAGCATGCAGAAGAACCGTATAAAGTAGGAATAACTCACTATGAAGAGGTAAAATTCAGATTTTCCTCAATTTGTAAAGCAGACTTACTACTGCAGTTTTTAAAAAGTCATCTTTTCATGGAGGACATTCTTGTCCACTCCCTAAATGGAAGACTTTGAAGACAAAGCCACTTAGGAAATCTTCACTGTGCTGTATAGAGATTTCTTTATGTGTATACACGAGTGTATCTACAGAAAGTGTAAAAGGCCCCCTCCTAAAATCAGTTGTAATTCCTGGCCTGGGAAGGCTGGCTAAGGGCAAAGAGAGAGGGAGAGAGATTTTGTTACCACAGGCATAAAAAAATTCTGGCACCAGCACTTGCAACCGCAGAACAGAACAGAGTAATGATAGTTTACATTTTTTAAATTTCCAGGAGGACATATTTAGCATCCTATGGGCTTATCACTTAAAAATATATGCCATCCATTCCTTAAATAAAACTCCTATTTTTAATAACTTCTGCTTTGACCTTGCAAAACAGACAATGCCATAATCAATTATCCCCAAAGCCTTCCTTAAATCTCCTCTAAAATGTTGTCTACTTCCGCGAAAAAAATAGGGTCAGGATTTTGAAAGTTCCAAGTGAAGTTGTAAGTGACTGGCATCCATTAAAATCAGAATGGCTTGGACATGAATTTCCATGTGTCCCCTCATTAATATTGGTCTCTACCAATGAGACCATTGAATACGCCTTCACTTCAGAAAACTTTTATACAAAATAAAATAGTTGTGGCAAAGGAGTTGAAACCAAGGGACTCGGCAGAAAAGGGCTTTTTGCGAGGCATGTGGGCGGCCTGGATCCAGCCTCTGCCCTCTACCAGGAAAGAGCCTGTGTCACGCTCATCTAGCAGAATAGTTCCATTATTAGTGTACAGTACAAAAGCATACCCTGGCTATACATTTTGCTGGACTTTGACCATGTTTACAGGATCAGGC
The DNA here is from genome assembly GCA_008921705.1 of Burhinus oedicnemus. NCBI lineage: Eukaryota > Metazoa > Chordata > Aves > Charadriiformes > Burhinidae > Burhinus > Burhinus oedicnemus. The sequence goes on along the minus strand of VFFE01007638.1, from coordinate 2,047,573 downwards.
CCATGATACCCTTAATTTGAGAATCCTGCTTTGGCTTGAACGTAAACAGCTTCTTTGATCGTGGAGATTTGGACTTTAAATAGCTTTTCAAGCTAATCACTAGCAAATATTTGGTAGGAACACTTACTATTGTTTATTAATCTTCATTTGTACATACAGTGTTCATTTTTGTCATTAAGGAACTGATAGCTCATCAGGGAGACCTGATCACTAGTGCGAGGTGGGGAAAAGAGAATAGGGTATGTGTGCCAAGATAAGTGAAACAGCTAAATAGGGAGCTTCTTATAGCCCTTCTCTTGCTTTGGCCTTTGCGCACTGTGATGTTTCAGTGAAATGAGAGATCACGGTACATTCTCAAAGCATCTTAATACAGGCCAGCCAAGTGTCAAAACAGAGAAAAGAGCAACACAGCCATGAATCACACAGACTGGTAGGGAAGTACTAAGATTTTGAGTAAAAAGTATGCCAATGCCCTAAAAATTGGAGTCTAGGCTGTACGATATCTTATTTTTCTTCTTCTTCTTTATTCCTGTATTTGCAGTCTGTAAAAACCCTGCATTTTGGATCACAGCTGTTTACTGTACCACAATGCAGTACTGAGTTTGGAAGAGTGCACAGATAATTTTAAGATTACATGTACCACAGATTCTGTAATGAAAAGACTTGGCATTCCTGGGAGACCATCTGCCAAATCGATTAATGACACTTTGGATGTGGAGGTTGAGCCATTGGTGGCATTTCTTCCCAGAAGGTGGTATGAAAGAGACAATTAGCATCTTTGCTGCAAACTTTCTGCTCCACTCTGCCTGCAGCAGGGAGAGAGTTGGAAAGGGTGTGTCCCATGTATTTAAAGTGTCTAGTAAGAAGCTTCTAAAAAATACTCAAAGCAAAAGGCAAACTTTAGGAAAATTTAATAACAAATAAAGATGAAATAAAAGAATATGACTTGCATGAACTTGGCAAAGGTAAGACAAAATGGTTATCTGCTGGGGAGTGAAAATATAAGAAGATAAAAGACTTTGAAAATTTATCTTTGGTTCATTTGGCTGCTTGGTATCATAGCTTTTTGTCACATTAGTTTTTTAGTACAAATAAATTTTGTGAAGGGATCTGTTGCATTAAAAGGCTTTGATCATTAACTGACCTGCTAGAACAGTAAAAATCTGGGCTCATTCACATTACCCTGAATTGGATAAATAGCAATCATTTCTGTTCCTTTGAAAAATTATTATTATGCCTTTATTTCAACAGTCCCCTCACTTTGCTGTATTGCAAGCCATTTTTAGTTATTCTGATGAGTCACAGGGCTGTGCTGCCAGGAGGTTCTGTTGTATAGCCAATGTATTATTCTGCAACATTTCACTTAATTTTCTTTTTGCTAGAACTTTGCCTACAATAACTTTGGCTCACTTCGTCCTAGATTTGTCCCATCCAGGTTTCAAGCACATAACTGACACAGAAGGTTAACAGCTTCCTGAGTATGCAATAGGCACCTTCAAAAGTTAAATTCAGCTTGATTCACCACAATGCTGCGCCTATTCTCACTTCACTTACTACTGAGAAAGCCTCAAGTGACTGCTAATATAGGCACCCCAGTTAGGTGGGATTAATTCAGATCCTGAGGTCTTTAAATCAGTACTGGACTCCTATTTTTAAAGATGCAGATATCATGGCTCTGATACAAAATCTACTGGTGAAACTGTTACACATTGGGCAGACTTGGTGTTCATAGTGGCATCTATGACCTTTGAATCTACACACCCAGAAGCCATGGCATAAGGTATAGGACTGATGGAAATTGACTACAGTTACCTTGGCTACAAACATTTTTACTAAATGAAAAGTATATGAAATGTGTACCAATGGCATATTCAGCCCTGCAATCATCAAATCATGTTGGGATATATACCAGTGGGTTGCAAAATAAAGCAAAGTTGAACAACCAACTTCAATTTGCAATGTTCTTATACAACATGGTTTGGAACAAGGTATGCCAACATCCTTGTTTTTCTTGAGATAAATTTGGGTTGCAAAGATTTGCTCTCATTCCCTGTATAACTGCGTTCTAGTTTGCTATGGAGGATCATTTCCTGACAAAGTGACAGCTGATGTTCAGCTTATAGCAGCACTCTTTGTTACTGTGTAAATGAGCTCAGTGTATTACAGATGCTGAGATTGCTGCAAAAACTCTTGGTTTCTTCATCAAAGTGGTTTTTTACATACAAAATCGATGGGAATATTTTCTGAACCTTCAGTACTTCCCTTGTCCCTTCCTTTGTGCTTGTTTGTTTGTTCTTACTCAGTCCCATCATCTTCTGGCATTGTTCTTGACTAATTGTAATGGACTGATTCTTAACATGTGTCGTCAATGGATTTTTTGCTGGCATATCTGACAATATTACCATCTACTTCAGCCTCTTATAAATTTTGGTGGTTTTATACTGTGGAAATTTAATAAACAAACTGGTAATTTAGAAAAAGGAATGTCAGCAAGATGTGTGGGATAGGACAAGGCCTACTCTATAGCCCATATTCTTCAAATGCAATTGTTTCTTTTCAAAGCAGCACAGCTGTTCAGCAATCAAGGACTATCTGTATCCCATATGCTAAAGCCAGATGTCAATATCGCTGTGTGTGAATTTGTAATGCACTGTTCAGAACAGTCAAACCATATTTCAGGGGAGGACATTGTCCAGGGAACTGAAGTGGGAAGCGTTTCAGCACAGCTCCCTGCCAAAGTAGTAATAAATCCTTTCTTTAGGGATTAGGCAAAAGCTTTGCATTATGTGGAAAACTAAATCTTCTTTCTTAACCAATAAAGCCACAAAAACACAAACTAATGTTTTAAAAAGCGCTCACCTCTCTCCACTGCCTGTGAAATGCAGACTGTGAGCAGCTCAGATGAAAACATCTACTTTTTGTCAAATGAATCCCACCCTGAGCGTCTAGTCACATGTGATTAAGAAAGCACAGATTTACTATCCTCCTCCCCTACAGCACATGCTGTATCTTCCCACTCAGTCCACCCCCCTCCATGAGATATGTTCATCATATGTGTCTCCCCCTCTGATCCCTTTAAACACTCTCTGCTCAGCCAGTACTGCTGAGGTAGGTGGAAACGCACCACCGTTCCAGTGGTGGCAGCTGCACTGAAGACGCACTGCTTTCTTGGCCACTTAGGGGCTCAGTTTTCTTCTTGCTCCCTATCTGAGCACTATTGCTACAGACCACTTAGTTGGGTGACTTTGGGATGTCATCGCCGAGTCCTCTGTTCCTTGGAGCACAATATCTACATCAAGGTTGAGGGGGTTGGAGGTTGGAGCAGAGCCCTCTCACATACCAGGGTGACTCTAAAGATTATACAAAAAAAATTGATATTATAATGAAGATCCTTATAGATATCTACAGATGTGATGCCATGAAACAAACTCTTTCTGGGGTCAACAAAATGTTGTTAATAAGGCATAGAAGTTCCAGAAAAAACTAACGAGAAACAAAAAGAGAAGTGATGTGGTATTCAGCTTTCTGAAAGGTAACTTTTAGGCAAAAAGAAGGGGGAAAAACTTAGAAAACATGCCGAACAAAAGGAAATACATTATTGGATTTCCTTTTTTATTGACTGAAACTCAAGGGTCCCATCACATGCTGAATTCTCTACAGTTCATTATAATATAAATCCCACCCATTCTACATACACACTGCACCTATTCATCATCAATGAATAACTATCCTTACACCATTAATTTTTGTACATTTACAACTGGGACTATTGTTGGCATAGGAGCCACAAGACCCCCCAAGATGTGCTAGAAGTTTCAGTAGAAAATTGTACACTGAATCATGAGCAGTAGAAGTTGTACAAACACAAGTGAATAGCCTCACATTTCAAAAAGTTCAATCTAGGATGGTCTTTTTAAGTGAGAGAGACTGCAGGGTGTTTTTGTGTACATGTAAATCAGTGGAGTACACAAAAATTAACTGCATATAAGAATAATTCAGAGATAATTTTTGCTGTGTGCATACCATTAACAGTTAAGTAACACAAAGCTTTCACCAAAGTTGAAATGAGTCTGGGTTTTTTTGGATATGAATGCAGCTCCATTTTTTTTTTTCCCCTCTATACCATATGAAGGACAGATGTAATTTACATTTTTCCTTTCCTGGAAGACACCAGATGGTTAACAGCATGCTGCAAAAGCTGAATTCAGAGGAAAAGAGACAGATCCTATTTCCAAGAACCATGTAAGGTTCTGAAACTCTGTTTCAAGGGTTTTACAGCACTTTGTTCCCAACAATTGTATCCTGACTAAAGCAGTTTTGGGATACAATCCCATTAGGATAGCTATGTCCTGAAATGTGTTAAACCTATCTTAAACCTTTCCCATCTAACTGAAAATGTTAACTTCTCAGATGTTGTCTTTAGCTTTATTAATCAAAGAACAAAAAAGAATACATATTTGGCAGCACCCAGAAGAGTGACATCAAAATAGCCCCCAAAGAAGAATGTGAATCTCCTCTTACTGCACAATAAGGCACATTTGAATCTTTAAAAGACTGTATCTAAAGGAAAAATATTCTAGAACACCTGAGTAGCTTTACAGCCTAGGTCCCAATTTCAAGGATACATTTGCATATTTCCTGAAAAACCTATCTACAACTTCAAGAACCTTAGTACCTCAACAGTTTGAGTCTCCATGAATGGTAACTCAGCTTCGTAGCTGTATGGACAGAGTAAGAAAACAACCATTCCTGAGGTGTTTAGAGAAGCCTGCTTGACTTCTGAGTTGATTAATGCAATCAATGGATAAAATGAGGTGTTTGCACTGCATGAATCTCTTCTGACAAGAAAATGGTTGGGACCCAGCCAGCAGAAGTCAGCACTGACCTGCCCCTTCTCCAGAGCTTAGGCAGATAACCCAGGACTTGGGGAGAGGAACTCCTAATTACATGGGTTTCAGGCCACTGTACCAAATCTGAGACTAGGCATTCACAAAGGCAAAGCTTGCTTTTCTAAATACAGCCTGCCCTCTGTATAACAGAGTTTTATACCAGTTTAAGCACTCACGTAGAATGCAGGAAATCTGGATGCCTGAGCCTTTTTAGCTTGAGGGGAGTCAAATCATATTCCTCCTTTCTAGAACTGTGCCCTAAACTTCCTGTTGTAGACTAGGTCCAGCTAGGCACTCTACTTTCCTCCTGTTGAGGCTTTGTTTTTTAAGCAAGATCTGGATTTAAGACAGATGATTCCCTACTGCTAGAAGGAGAACAACAAACAATTCAGGAACCTGTTGGTTAGGTCATTCAGCTGGGAGGGGGAGACTTGGTTCAGGTCCTGATCCTAGAGACTCTTCTTTCTTCTAAATCCCCTGTCTATGTCATGCAAACCGCATAAACAGCTCTGTGAGGGGAACTGGGCATCTCCCTGCTCCCTGCAGAATGCCCTAACTGCGAGGCCTCAGAGCTCCAGGCAAGTTATTGCTCAGCATGTGGGACACTGAATTGTCCTCTCAAGATGCCTAACTTTCTTACTTGTCTGACTAGGCTGCCTAAACACCTTATTTAAGTATTTTCTCATTCCCTGAGCTCTGGGCAGAAGCTCTGAAGGCACTGCAAATATAAGGTTTAAAACAGGCATTATGAAACTAGCTCTAAATCACTTTTCAAAGGTCTTGCAGAAGTCCTGAGTCCACTAAAGGTACATGAAAAAAATCACCCTGAATAGTTTTTATTTTTATGTATTTGTTCTGCCTCAGTCATTCTTGCATATGTTTAATTGCTGGTATACTACATATTAGTGCAATCATTTCCTAACTGGGTACGCTCTTTCCAGTTGCAGACACTTATATTGGCCAGGCAGCTAGGAGAAGACATCATCATCATTGCCATGAAGGTGCACAGAAGATGCGGCAAGACAGAAGACCGGTTGACAGTCTGTATGGCAGCATGCCTGGCAGGAGGTGCCAATTCCCGACCACAAAAGTGGCCCTCAGATTCTTCTCCTAAGGAGAAAACAAGAGAAATCACTTGCAGGGACACAATGTTGAAGAGGACAAAGAGCAAGCCTAAAGGGAATAGTAGAGCGCAGTATAGCACTGCAAAGAATACAGTATTCATTCTCTGCTCTTGCCTCCCGGTGATTTTACTGCCCTGCCCTCTGTACTTTATATTCTTTAGCTATTAAAGGAATTAAAAATTCAATAATGCACATTAAAAACTGCATCCTTGACCCAAAGGAATGGAAATAACTGTTGAGGCTCTCTAAACTTTCTCAGGGAAAGCACACAAAAACATTTACAATCCTGCAATTCATCAAAAAGCAGCAAATTGTTTCCTATATGTCTTTATTCTATGCATCTTCAAGGCTTGTGTTAGTTTTATGCAGAAGGTCAAATTAATTCCACATGTAATTCAACATAGCAAGTGAAGCTGCATTGTGGCTTCATGTGGCCATATAGATTATCTAGACTATTCTTTAAAAACAACAAATTACCCTAGTTTAAAAGCATTTGTAATAAAACAAATAAGTGTTTCATCATGTTCCTTCCTGTGGCACATTAAAGCTGTGGCTCTTGGTCTTTTACTACTATGTCTTAAATCTGTGACAGGGTATTGGAAGTGTTTTGTGGCCTGTGGTTTGAGGGGGTGTTTGGAGTAGATGTTCTGTGAATCCTTCAGGACTATCCTATCTTTTGCATGCAATTGGAAAGGACTGGTCTTGGTAATCTAGGTGGTCCCTTCTGTCCCATGATCTTATCCTTTGGTTTTTCAAACTCTTCACCATGTACCTCACAATATCTGTCTTTTAGACTCTTGGACTAGATTACTACTCTCAAACCACTGATGGAGAAAATTTAACTGTTTATCACAGAAAAAAAATGTTTGAATGGTCAAGGACTTGGACAGTATTCACTTCCAACAGTGGGATATTAATCAGAAAAAATACATCTCACCATAGGTTAAAGAAACATCTTTCTCAGTTCTGTGACTTTAGCTGTATTTTGTTTCTACTGAAACAAAGGTATTTTTCCATGTAAGGCAAGTAGTTACTACTGTATCTAGCATCTACTTGAAACTATCAGGTCATCCTGATTTATCTTTGTCAAATAGTAAGCCCTTTGGCTACAGCCTTATTTTCCCCACAGGTGTTAAAAATGCAAAATTGTAATTTATAAAACAGAAGATGACAGAATCCCATTTGTACAATACATCTAGATGCCAAAAGGTAATCTTATTACAAATAACACAATCTTCTCACAGCACTTGCTGTATTATTTTCCGGGTGGTCTAAAAAGTTGATTCAGAGAATAATGCCACAACAGCAACTTGTAGTTCCTAAGGCCAAATAGCCAGATGTGTCAATAATCAGTGCAAACTGGAAACAGATGTAGGTCCTTGTTGAATAATAAATGTAATGAAAATACTTCCTTAGCTCTCTCATGCTTTCACACACACAAGAATCTGTCTTCCATATTTTTTAAATTCAATTTATTCACCGCTTCATTTTTATGTCACCAGGATCTCTTTCAAAATCTTAGTCACTCCACAACGAAATAATAAAGATTAGTATATCTACAGCAATTGCTTAATATCTGGTCAAATTGGTTCCACTTCATCATTTTATCAGGGAAATTTCTTATCATTGAGATAAGATGAAAACTGTAGAAGGCAGATGTGAAGGCCAAGTCTGGGTAGTCTCCTGTACCTGCATAGTTTCTGCATGTGTATGAAAGTAGTCTATATAGTTGACAACATGGTTCAGACTACTGGCAAAATCCTTGACATGACTAAATAGACCTAAGTACTAAATGAAAGTCAAAACAATCTTTCAGGAATATTTCATGCTCTCAGGATTTTTGTGAGACTTTGTATAAAGCCACATGTCTAAACTTGATCTGTAACTTCAGTTCTTGCTTGCAAGTGATGACAGCTCAGTTATGTGAAAAGCTACTTTAAAACAGAATACCATCTTCAAAATTAAAAATAAATACTTTGTGAGCTAAGTATCCAGGTACTATTTGCTTAGATCGTGATGTTCATCACCAATCAGTGCCCCCCCCCAAATTCTTAAAATGGGAGAAGTCATACTTTTCTTACCTAAATTAGTTTGAAGGTTTTTCACCAGTATTGGACCCCAGATTAAGACCACTCTTTTCAGTATACGGAAAATCCAATGTTAAAGTCAGAACTATGGAGCCATAATACAATGCTTATATTATGCCTTTAGAGACTAACTGGAACTGATCACCTCAAAAAATTAATCAGGAAATTGGGAGAAAAAGAGTTACCTGCCTTGTTCCCCAGGTGCCAGCATGCACATTGATCTGCATCAAACCTTTACCAGTCAGAGCAGTTGTTTCTGTGTATGAAAAGGACAAAGAGCAGTGAGGAAGAGCTCAGGAGCATGAGTCATTGCCACAAACTGAACCAGGGAAAACACTTTGCATGCAAAACCCCAGCAAGGTGTGAGAGAGCTCATCTCTTTTCCTAAGAATGAGTACGGGAGGTTAACTAATGCTGCAAAACAAAGGTTGCAAACTGGTTATACTACTGTTTTCCAAGGTGCTTTCATCCTTCAGGCTCTGGCTGCAGTCCACAAGTGGACAGATTCAGTGGCAGTGCCAGTTTCAGGAATTCCCACCCCACCCAGCTTCAGCTATTCATTCTTCTTCTTCTTCTTCTTCTTCTTCTTCTTCTTCTTCTTCTTCTTTCTTCTTCTTCTTTCTTCTTCTTCTTCTTTCTTCTTCTTCTTTCTTCTTCTTCTTTCTTCTTCTTCTTTCTTCTTCTTCTTTCTTCTTCTTCTTCTTCTTCCCAGTGCTGCAGTGCCAGGTCCCTTCTGCCTCACCAGCACAACTCTTTGAAAAGCTGGGCTCTGAACCCCATTTTATCAGCACTTTTCCTTAACCCAGACCATTTAAGCAATCCAGTTCATGCTGTAGCTCTGGGAGCAGCCGTTTCAGCACAAGTGATGGGGCCTCTGCTTGGGGATGAGAGCATGGCAGGAAGGCAGGGAGAAGAGCCAAACTTTTTAAGGTGGCATTGCCCCATAGCTACTGTATCCTGAAACTGCAGCTTCCGTAACAGTGTTCTGCCCTTCCAAGTTTATTGTTGATGAAATCCCAACTGGGTCAAGTAAACGGTGTGAAGGGTGTACTAATATTTATACATACACAAGTTTATTACCTTGGTGTAGGAATGTGACTTACAAGCGATAGTCTTACATCAGCTCCCATGTGTCTCCTTGGATGTTGATAACGTGATAGAGAAAGAGAAGATGGGCAGATTTAGGCAAAAGGGAACAAAGCTGTGCTCTGATTCTTGTGTTAAATTTATAGTCATTAAGTAACCATATCCATGGGCAATTAGGGATGTGTCTAAGTTAAAATATACCTCTTACCCTAGTTTCAAAATCTTTGAACTCAAAATCAAGCGCAACAGAGGGCTAGATTTGATCTAACAACATTAATCGTCATACAGCCATGGGGAAGACAAAAGTAAAAAAGGTTAGTCACATTTACCAGATGACTGCAATCCAGAAAGCAGTGACACTAAAAAGAACACAGAGGTCAATGCCCAGAACCACCTGAACAGGATTCCCAACATATGTTGTTGCAAAAGCAAACTAAGACGTTACTCAGATACACAAGTAGACTTTTTTTAAGCTGGAGTTGGCCGGTGGCGTTATTGGTGTTTGTGACATTGAAAAGTCATGTTTCCTGTATCTAGTTTTGCTACCCTCGCTGAAATGGGTGTTGAAAACCTGGTAAGGATTCATGCAACAGTGATCTGTAGTTTAGAAAATATGCCTTATAAAACCAGACGAAAGCCATGCACACAATCTCATAGCACTGCTGTCTTTGCTGCACGGCCATCAGGACTGCTCTATAGCAAGATGATACTCAACCACCTGACATGGGCTTCCATTAGGTCTCTAATTAAAAGACTGGAGCTCATTATGAGCTATTGTAGAAGCAGCTGATTTAGACATTTAGGTGCCTTTCAGAAGCAATCTGGGTGCAGAGTTGCTTAGGCCTTGTGGTGTGTGGCTCCTGGCTCCTCTCCCGCTCTCTGAGTTCCCAGCTCAGGAATGACCAGAGGTTCAGTTCTTTTCCAGCAGGGAAGAGACAGCAACTTCACTCTCCCACACGTCATATTTGAGGGATGCTTTGTGAGAAACTTCTACATTTCACTATGCCAGTTAACTTGGCCAAAAGCCCGTGCTCCTGCATTGCTCTGGAGTATAGGCATGCCACTGGTCAGGGAAACATTGCGATGTTGAACCTGAGCAAATCCTAAATGTGCCTTAAAGACGAGCCACAGCTGTTTGTTGCCTCATCTGTGAAACGATGTGCAATACCTCTCTGTTTCACAAGGTTGTTAATGAGGATAAACACCTCAAAAGTTGTCAGACACTAAGACAGGACCACATAGGTACCTTATAGAAGCAGGTAGGTAATAGTGGTCGTGTGACAGAGAAATTAAGATAGGTAGATTCTGAAACTCAAAGACACCATGACAGCCAGTGTGACCCTTTTCATTACATAGGCCTGAAAATGCACTGAAAATTTTTTGTAACATATTACTAAAGTAGAGGCATCCTTTGGAAAGACTTACCACCTTGCTTTAGACTTGGGGTTCTGGAGAACTTGTCCTATGCATGTGTAGTCTGTTACTAACAAGGGTTAATTAGCCTTGTGAGAAACTTCATCTTATTTTCTGCTTAAACAGTGTTGACTTAACTTAGAGCTATTAGATCATGTAACAGCTTTGATAGAGTACAGAATCATTGCAACACTGACTGGAGCAATGCCTACATACCTTTGAAAAACAGGCCTAAGCTCTGTGCCCAAGGAGGCCTGTTGGAAAAGGAACCTTGACTTCTCCGGTCCTGGACTGGCACTGAAATAATTTGCCCATTTTTTCTACCAGCCCTGTGAACGCAGAACACTTACCCACCTTTTGGTATGTACAAATAATATATAATATTCAAAATAAGATAGAATAATAAAAAATACAGTATTTCTATGTACAAACAAGAACTAAAATTGCTGCTTATCAACCCTCAATAACCTGAAAGCCCTTTGAACATAGGAGTTTCTTTCACTGTTATCTTGTGATAAACGATGGAGAAGAGGAAGTCTTTTCCAAGAGATGACTCATAGAGAAGAGTCTTAGGAACTCACAGCATTCAATACAGCTGGCAGTGAATAAAAAAGCTCTTTTTATAATTTTTTTTTCAGATCTTCCTTGTTCCAATAATCACAAAGTACATCACACTAGCCTGTTATTTCCACAGCGTCCTTTAGCACATTTAATTATTATTTTTCAGCACGCCATTCTGATTAGGAAGTTCACATTCTTAATGCTAGCAGTAAAAAATCCTAATTTCATAGCATAAATTAATGTGCACTGAATTCCATTTTACCATCATTACACTACTTCTAGTATTTGAGATAGCTTAGATGTACGTTACAATGTAGATGTTTCAGATAGGATTGATACCAGTTAACCTGGGACATTTCTATCTGAGTTGGTCATCCTCATCTTCTCTTAATATCAATTCAGAAAAGTAAGGCAATATAAGTAAAAGATTAAACTCATACTATTGTAAATATGTGAAATGAGTCAAAAGAATCATGTTCCTTAGAAGTTCCTGTTTGTCTCCGCTGACTGCGAAGTGGTGACTAGCTCAGATATTGCTGTAATCTTCATTGTCTAAGGACAAAGGTGAAGCAAAGTTTGTAGGTAAGGTTTGTAATATCTTCTATATGAACAACTATTAGTGTTGGTGAAAGTAGCAGAACTTCTGGACTTTTCAGTCTTTCTGATTTGAAAAGGGCCTTGTAGGTCTGAAGCCTTGTCTTCTTTTCCCAGCTATAACAATAGATCTAATAAAATTTCAACCTCTACCTGTAAGTCTGGCCTTAGCTCAGATGGAAACATCAGCTTCAGAAACATCTCCGTTGGTCAAATTAATCCACCTTGACACTGACGAATGTGTTTCTTAAGCTGAACCTTTCTTCAGTATCCAGATGAGAAACAATTACTATTTTAGTTGCAAATTAGACCTCTGAATTAAATACAGCCCACTGGGAACACTCATTCTCAAAGTCCTTGTTTACACTTCTCTTACAGTCCTGTACCTTGCTCGCCTAGTTTAACTACATTATAAATATCTTACTCCCATAAAAGTTAGATATTCAGCGCTGGTATAACACTTTATGGGTAGGGAGGCATTATCCAAAAAAAAACAACAAGAAAGAAAAAAGAAAAAAGGAAAGGAGAACAGTGCCAGGATGGTGGATTGACTCATCGCTCCTGAAATTATTATCTTCAGAGACAAATTATTCAATCAGAGAGACATGGCATCACCCAATGTGTACTCTGGGCAAGCTATCAAAATGCAACCCTTCCCACGTGAAGGCAATTATTCCTAAATCTGTAGGTATAATAATATCTATGGGCACAACTTTCATCTACATTTTTCATTCTTAGTACATAATGTTCTCATATTTGTGTTTTCCCTTATATGAACCTAGCAGTTAACTTCCCCCCCGCCCCCCCCAAATACCAGGCCTTTCACTTTGTCTAGGATCATGGGAATATTAGTGAAATAGTTTTGCTCTGGAAAATTTGAAACACTGTTCAGTCGTTGCTATGTCCCTGATTAATTTGTGGACTTCTTATTGCAAATTGTATGTTCCTCATCTGTATCTCCCACTGTGCTTTGCTAGCCACACTAAGGAAAATCTTGCAGGGGAGATGATAGTTGAGATATCTGACGGGAAGAAAAATAGAAGTAAGAAAGCATGGACTTCTCTCCTTCATTTTTCACACTTTTCAGAATGAAAAGATAGGACAGTTTTTACTAAAGAGCGAAACGAAGAAATCATTAGTCCCTCTGATATCGCCTCACTCTTCTGTCAAAACAGTGTTTGTTAAGAACCAGCTGAGGTATTTCTGTGAAGCATTGCGTAGTGTGACACAGGCACATTCACGCCAGAGACTGATGGCAGGATCCTCAGCCAAGTGATGCAGAATGATTGTATCTGCACTGCTCAAGTGTAACCTCTTTCAAAGAAAGCTTGGCACTTCCGAGCTAATGTAGCATACAGCTGTCCCGTGGTGCTCCCATAGCCCTTAAATATGGTTAGCATTATTTTAATATATATATATTTAAAATAGAGTGAATACATACATATATATATATATAAATAAAAGTAGCCAGTATAATTTGAGATCTGCTTGGTAATCCACTGAGTTTTTGTTCTTTTAGCATGAGATCAAAAATAGGTGTCGTATGTCCAGAGATGTGGTACGAGGGCACTGGAAGGAGTTTGAGACTGCAGAGCTTGCAGGGATATTGTTGGAGGACTGTGTGAGGCAGAGAGAGGCAAACCTGGTGGAGGCTCATCCTCACCACACCACACAGGGGTTTTGTTTCAGAGGAACTGCTTGCCTTACTACAGAGAATGGCCTGGCAGCAAATGAAGATTTATGCAACGTGAACTGTGAGGGAATATGGACCCAGGAATGAACTGAAGACCTAAGTTCTTTGATAGTGTAAATGTATCCAGAGAGACCTGAGACATGGTCAATGCAGGTTTGACAAATAAGAGTATATGACCTTGCTTAGCAAGCATTTCCTTTTTCTGCCTATCCTGATCTGGAAAATAATGTATGTAAAAATCACAGTGATGGGCAGTATAGGAACTCCAGAGCTAGATTTCAAATACTGCTTCAGTCTCAGTCTTCATCTGAGCCAAAGTAGGTTACTGCAACAGATAATGCTATTTGTTCTAGCATTTTTGCATTGTGGAGAAATGGATTTGAATGGAACCATGAAATGCAATTATTTCAAGACAGAAATTATACTAAAGGATTCCAGAGAGTACTTTTTTCAAATGTTGTAAGTCTCTTTTACTGTACCAACTCTACTCTGTTCAGCTAAAGCAAAGACTGGAGTTGGCACGTATGTAAATTTACAGTCTTGTTATCCCACTTCAGAAAATTTCAGGTATCATTTTTCCTCATTTCAAAATTTCTCAGCAAAGTCAGATGAATAATCTGTCTTATTTTTTGTGGTTACTTGACAGCAGGTCTATTCCTGTACACATCGTCCCAAACACTCTCAGCATTCACATAGAGTCTGCTGACTCCGCTTTTCAGGGCTCAAGCCGTAGCAGTCTTGTTCCCCATTCCTACCAGGTTTCTACAGTGTCAACATTATATGTATTCAGCAGGCTAAAGCACCTCTCCTTGCTTTTTCACATCATAAAATAGGGGGCTAGGTTGAAGCAACTTGCTGAATATAGCACAGATATCTTTTAAAAGACCCAATCCAGTTGATTCCCCTGGATTTCTCAGGTTTTATATCACACAAAGTGAAGTTCGTAAGGCTCATTTTAAACGTTGTAAGCTGACTTCTGCAAATAAACATGAATACTTCCTTTCTTTTCTTCATATCTTCCCCAGTACAGAACACATGGATATCTGTTAAATAGTAGGTTTTGAAAATGCCCTGGAAAATGGCAAATGCCCATTCCTAGACATGATACGAGGCGGAGTTGTATGACATTAGCCCACATTATGAAATTGTTGGCAAAATAAATCCTCTGTGTTGTTATAACAAACAAAGAACTGGCTGGCTCATTTCATGTCCTACAGATAATTGTGCTGTCTTCATAACCCTTGAACAGATTTTCAGTGAAGATACAAATTGAATAGCATACCAAATCCAAACCTTTGCCTGATCATATTATTCAGTATGTTATTGCACACTGGAGTAAGTTAGAGAATTGCCAAGTAATGTGACTAAACTTCAGCTTCTTTTTTTGCAGACCAGACTGCAAATCATGTTATTTCTGATAAGTTGTGGGCGAAGAATGTAAGTGTAGCGAGTCAATGAGGTTCATCCAATGAACAATAGGTTGATCGTGTGTCTGAACATTTCACATCCTCCAAAGTTTGAATTTCAATTTCAATTCAGGACAAAAATGCATCTCTCCAGGCCCACCCACAACATGATCAGTGCATCTTAGTGTATACGATCATTTCTAACTTGAAGGTTTGGCTCTAGGAGTTAAAACACCATGGAAGTTATTTTTTACTATTGCAGTTCCTTCTCAGTTACACTGGACTTTTTTTTCACCTTTTCTTTCTTTTTTTGTCTTTTTGGAAGTTCACAAATAACCATGAAGTTCATACAAATTAAGGCTTGTTGCAAAAAAAAATCAGTGTTTTGGAATAGCTGTCATTCCTTTAATAGTTTTGGATTGAACTTCTATCACTCAAGACAGTATCACATTTCAGTTTAATGAGATACACCCTAAAACTGTCTATTAATGCATTTCCTTAAAGAATAGGAATTCTTCTACAGTAACAGAGCATTCTTCAGTAATCACTTTATCTTTTTATTCTGTTGAGGTATTTCAGACAATATTTAGTCACAATAAAGAAGAAGACTTACTTAATTCTGTAATGTAGTGAGAAGACTGGAAGCTCTGTCCATCAGAGTTACACTTAAGAGCTGAATGTTAAGACTCGTTAACAACCTGGCAAAGAGAGCTGACATTGAACTCATCAATACTTCTCTCCAGTGACAGCAAATATATTAGCTGGGGGTTTTTGCAGGGTTGGGGAGAGACAACTCTTGGTCTTATGAAACCAATGTCTTGGTTCCTTTTTTTCTTAATTTCATTTTTTAAGCACAACATGCAATGGGTACTGTTGAGAAAGCTCTGTCTCATTTCAGTAAGCTGAACTCAGTACAAAGGAAATTACAGCTGGCATTATCAGGAGGTATGAATTTCCTCCACAACCATTCTGCTACTAAAGGCCTGAACCAACGGAGAGTTCTTCACAAACTAATTTCTTCATCCATTGAAATTCTCTTCATACTTTAAAAATAATCCCATCAGAAATGAAGATGAAAACTTCAAATTTCATAGAATTTTGGGGAGAAAACAAAAGAAAAATTAGTTCAGACACTTTGATGTTTTTAGTGTGATAATAAGGAAACATTTAATTTAAAATCCTACGTGATCAACATTATTTTTATTGTAGTCAATATTTCTAAATAAAAAACGAAGAAGTGGAAAAGTAGAGGGTTTTTTGTACATTTCAACAATTCCAAACTTTTCTTTCCAAATGATTTTCAAGACTCTGAATATATCAAAACCAGCTATTTCTCGTGAAAAGTTTTGGCTTGGAAGAACAGGCATTTTTTTCCAATTAAAAACATTTCATGATAATTTAGTTGTATTCCAAAATCCATTGAAGTCATTACAAACTCCCTTTGATTTCAGAAGTTTTTGGATCAAGTCCACAGATAGGATTTCTGCAAGCAGGATAGAAGAAAAACACAACTATTCCATTGGTCCAGATTTGAAGCTCAGATCTACACTCACAATTTCCTTTGACTTCAGAGACAAATACACGTAAGGGCAACATTCGGCCCTGAGAAGCATTTTCAAAAGTAAATTAAATAGAACCTGAGTTACAGCTGAGAAAACAGCTGATTTCCTGTTTAAAATTATAATTATTATTATTTACGATCTATAAATTACTGATTGCCTATATCATTACATTAAAAGAAGTTAACAGTCTACAGTGCAGATAATCTTTTTTTATTAAAGTACAGGTTTAAATGTAAGCAATTAATTGATCTCTTGTTCTTGACAGCAATTCATTAGTCACAACACAATGTTTCTGTGTAAAATAAACATAATAGAAAGGAACGTTTTAAATCTAGAAGATTTGGGCACTTATTCCAAATAAATTATTTTATGACTAGCACACTTATTTTACTGGTTTTTTTCCTGCATTGACAAGGCTCAGTCTTCAACTGTGCTTAGTTTGTTCAAAGTGATGTTGTCACTGTCCCAGTCCAGGAACGGGACAGCCCTGAAAGCGGCCAGTCTCGCTCTGAGCACCTGGGCTGTTTTTAAGCTCACACCTCGCTGGGGCTTGGTGGCATGTTCTTTGGCAATGCAATGGAGCAGCATGCAGTCTCTCCTGTCGTCTTGTAAATGCCATCCGCAAAGTGAATAGAAAGGGGTTTAGAGCTCCCTTCACCATCTTAGGTCAAGATATCCTCAGTGAAATCTTCAAGGCTGTTTTCTAGTTGCAAAGTAACATGAACAAGCAATGAAGGATAAGCCAAGTCATACAGGTTTGACATACCAGCAATTACATTGCATATAGGTATATGCAACAGTGGATTTTGACATACACAAGCGTACATTTTTCTGTTCAGCTCTACTATGTCATATAGATAACATGTCAAACTAAACAATTCAGAACTACTATTACATATACTATAGTATATGTATGCACATGTATGTAATAATACAAAAGAGTCTTTGAGGGGACTGCATGTAACGTTATGACATCTCATTAAAGAACACAAAAATGTGTACTTGGATTTTAGGTATACACCGTCACAAGAGAAATAGGTTTCCAAGTTTCCATTTTGACTCTTTTATATGCACATATGTATATACACACAAAAAACTAAAAGAAGATTTTTGTGCCTGAAAGTTTGTCACATGTATTTGGCTACAACAGCTAGTTACCTCCACTAACACACCTTAATTTTTTTGTGGAAATGAACATATGCACAGGTACACGGAAGAATCTTTTTTTCATTTTTAATAGCAAGATATATTGCACACATATGACATCAAAACTCAACATAAAAGCCATTTTAACTTGTACCTGAATTTTATTTCTTCTAATAATCCTTGTTCCTCCCTATGATCCATAGCCAAATATTTCACAACTAAACATCTAGGCATGAATTAATCTCAGTTAACATTAAACCTCTAAAAATTCAGAAGTTAGCTCTTCGAGCTGTCTTCAGTGAATGGTGGGACACAGGCAAATCAACCCTGTGTGAGACAGGAATCTAAGATAGGTAGATGAATCTCCAGCTGAACATGCCTATTTCTCTCCACTAAAGGACAAAACAAGTAGATTACGTATAGACAATTAAATATTATACATCTAAAGTCAGCAGCGCTGAATCACACACCAGGAGGTATGCATGGAGAAGCAATGGTACTTGAAACTGAATGGCATTAACAGGTTGGTCTCCTTGCACATGCCTGCAGTTTGGACACAGTCTGGTCTTTCACTCGTGGGTGGTGGAGGAAGTGATATCCACAAGGTTTCGAGCGCGGCTAACATATTTGTTCAGATGGCCTAAATGTTAACTCTGCCCTTTCAGCAAAATAGGGTATGTGTAGGGCATCATGCTACCAGGAGACAGCAAAGACCTGCTCCAAGGGCTAAGCTATGGTTTGCCACAGGGCTCCCTGCCCGGAGCAGGGCTTGGCTGGGCAGCCTCAGGCACATGCCACGGAGCTGCTTGGTGGCAGGATGACCCACAAGATCAAAACATGCTCTTCTTCAGTACCCTTGTCATGAATGAAGAGGAGGAGGATTAACCTTGCAGTGACCCTGTACCCAGTGTAATGTATGTTTGCTGGCTAGAGGCTCTGTCTCCTTTTCTTTCCCACTCACTCCCCACCTGCAGGAAGCAAGAGAGGGAGTAATATTCCTCTGTGTTTTGGCCTGTCATGCTGTCCTTAACAACACTGACCCCCAAGCTCCTCCATTGAAAAGCAAATGGAATAACAATATTCATGAGCACAGCACATTTTCTTCTTTGTGCAAAGAGTTCCAGATAATATAGAGGTGAGCAAGGTGCATAAAAATTGACTGAGAGATTAAAATTGTGGCACGAGGAATACGAAGCCACTCACCCTATGACGTCCCATGTCATGTTGCTACTGCCTGGGAATCCAGTTTCATTCTTTCCCATTATTTCACTGAAATGATTGAAACCCAGTTTCAAAGTATTGCTGTAGTTCTTGAAATCATACTTGGAATGTAAGACTACAAAAATTTGTCACTTATATAACTGTAAAAACTTTCTATGTACAATAAAAGGCTGTAATTCACTCTGAAATTCAGGAATGCCATAAACCTCCAGAGTTGAGTTAACATAATTAATCACCAGAGCTGCAAAATTAATTTCTTTGTATTATCATGATATATGTCTGTTGTCTTATCATACACATTTAAAACACTTCCACCTTGAGATGCTCTCTAAGGCATGTTATCTTAGCATTGTCAGACTTTATTTAATGTCAGTCAAAGTCTACACTTTCTTTCAAAACTAAACAGTCATTATGGGACTGGAGTAAAAATTAGCCTGACCATGTAAACTATGGGTGAAACAGTGCTCCTAAATGTTCAGGAGTCAAGTGCCTGACACCACACTTCCAGGTTGCCACATCAGATATCCTTCTCTGTTTCTACTCCGACCTGTTTGAAGTAATGCATCTCAGCTTCAAAGATAAGTGAGTGCAGGTGCAATGGGACATTATTTCCCAACTGGTAAACAGAAATACGTGTTACATAGCTTGATCTCACCTATTTTTAGTAAATAGAACACGTAATTTAAGAACATATTTTCTCCTCCACAAGCCCATAGAAAGACAGAAAGAGCCTTTTCCTTAGGGTAATTAATCCATGTAACTCCTTTTAGCAAATGCCTCCAGTCCCTTGTGAATCAAGCCCTAATACCACTCACTCAAGAGAACTTTTCAACAGCTTTGCCACTCTTCTGGATAGACATGGTATCATTCAGGCATTTTGGCAAGACGTTGGGAAAGAACCAGCTCAGGTGAGCCAGGTGGGAGGCTGCTGCTGAGCTACTTGGTCTCCAAAAGGGACTGTTGCCTGATTTCCTCTGTGAGGGAGTAGGGCAGCATGGCTTGCTCCGTTTTTCCAAAATATTGTGTTTACCTGTTCCAGGTCAGCTGTAGGCAGACGGATAGCTCTGCTGGCTGCAAGCTGCCTCCATCCCAGACTGTGCCGAGAAGAACCAGGAGAGTAAGCTGCTTTTGCCCTCAACCCCCATTTCTCCCACACAGGGTTGGGCATCGTCTGGCCATAACAAAGCCTTCAGCTAACTCATCTTTGAAGTGGGAAGTTGAGTCACGCCATCCACGAAAACCTCATTTTTCATCGTTATGAAAATGCATCCCAGTGCCAGGGTATCCCGTTGTTTATTCGCTGTTCTGGCACGGCCGTGCAGAGTGGTGGATGCCAATCACAAAGCAAT
The DNA here is from genome assembly GCA_008921705.1 of Burhinus oedicnemus. Lineage (NCBI taxonomy): Eukaryota > Metazoa > Chordata > Aves > Charadriiformes > Burhinidae > Burhinus > Burhinus oedicnemus. Next base: position 2,027,442 of record VFFE01007638.1, on the reverse strand, counting down.
CTGCGAGAGGCAGACAAACACAGTAGGTGAGATTGGTTAGGAGGTATAGACTAGACACCTCCCTTGGAAAGGGTCAGTGTGTTGCCAGTATGACTGGGAGCTTTTGGAGGCTTCAAAAACGTGCCCTTCAGTATCTTGGCTTACAAGTCAGTTATACGGGGAAACAACACATGGATTTACTATGCCCAGCAACACAGCTCCTGCCTCAAGCAGAATTAGATGGGCTTGCTTTTTGAAAATAATGGGGGAAAACACCTTGAACTAAGAGATTGATTCATGCATTTGCAGTTATATAAAATGCATGTTTTTGCCAGAGCATCTCATTATGCAGCCACCGTTTTGGCATGCCAATGTGACGAGCATGCCAGTCAACTACATAATTGTGAAGAGGATGCAAAAAGGACCGTCTTTTGTACCTTTTTCTCCTTTTAGACTAGCAAGTAAAATGCCATCTCCACCATAGTATATGTAACTTTTGGAATTAAATCAGGATTTCATGCATAACTTCCTGCACATATTGTCAGTGAACAATTCTGTTAATAAATTATTTCCTTTGCCAGCAATAAGTCATTATATATGTCAATTATTACTAATTCTCTGACTGAAATTAAGACTTCAGTAACTTTTTAATGCAAATATCTCCATCAAGTTATTACATTGTCAAAATCTTACACCAAAATAAATTCTTCCTTTCTCTCTTTATAAGAACTACACAAGGCTGTTGAAAAAGTGAATGACATACCTTAAGGGTGGTGAAAATGCCCTTTTACCTAGATCAGCTACATTTGAGTTATAGAGAGTTCACGTTTTCAAGTGTTTCTGCAACCCTACTTAATATGAAACAAGAACTGAGATTCTTCTGTAAGTACAATACTTCACGGAAGTGAATTTTGAAGAAAAATACTAACTGTCATGAGGGTTCATAATAAAATCTTGAGATATAGCAACAAAGAGTCATTTTCAGAAAAGAAGGGAGTAAATTGTCTTTAATTTAAGAGAATACTGATCTGAATCTTCTCTCAGTTACACTATTTTTACATGGTTACTCCCAATTTAAATTTATAACTGACACTAAACGTCTATCTGCATGATGCAATGGAATATTATGCAATGACCCTCTGATCCTCTTCAAGCTCACTCTATAACTGGAAAATATATACTAATATAATAATGCAGCCCTGCTTATAAGCTGATAATATTTGTTTAGAGGCACGCTGAATTAGTATGAGTTCCTTTTCCTATTCTGTACCTTAGTTCACTTAAGCAGCTATTATGTCTCAAGAGTACATGTTCTCAAGAACTCAAGGCATGACATTTAGTGAGAACTGCATCTCTGAAATGCAGTCATTGAGCGTTAGAGACACACCTGAAGAGTAACTAGAATATATTCTTGATTAACTTGCAATATTATCTTTTTATGTATAGAAAGAAAAATATATAAACCCATTATGATTTGGGGGCTAGAAATATATAAATTGTATTATTTATAAAATGAGATTTATAAAATACTATCATTAAGGGTTATGTGGTGCTCTTTTTGTTGTGTTTTGTAGTGCTACAGAAATAATCATAGCTATATTTATATAGCAATTCTTCCATGTATATATAAGATGATGAGCTTTCTTAAAGCTTTTGAACAGAGAAAATGTCAAAATTGAGAATGAAATACATTAGATGTTAATATCTTGAGTTTTAAAAGTAGAAATACATTTTATACTTTTCTCAGGAGGATGGAAAAAAAAATAGATTTGCTTGAAACAACATTCTTGTTATGTCCCAGGGGTTCAAAAGTGGTCCAAGTATAGATTCCATCACAGTCCTGTGAACATCCATATCATTTTATGTTTTAAGATACACCCTAGTCTGGTTTCGGTCCCGGCTAGTAACATGCCAAAAGTAGCCTGCATATGGTTTAGAGGATAGCACCGACTAAGGACTGTTCCCTTAAAGAAACTATGGATGCAGTTACACTGTTTTGGGGATGGAAGAGCTTTAAGCTACGTGCTTGTGAGCCACATCTTGCCACTTGCCCTCAGAACCAGAGAGCAGTCCTGTCTCATCTACCTGTACACAGACGTAGCCACTGGGCCTCTAACCACATGAGATGCCCTAGGGTGTTCAAGATACCTGCATGTGACAACAAGCGCCCCACCTGCGATCAGCCAGCCTGAGCTACCTTGACTATAACGGGAACTTAACCACCAGGCTTCCACATAAACACCTGTGTGAAGACATCTGCCTTCAGTAATCTGAGTCTGTGACAAGAATCCTGCCCATGGGACTCAAATTATTAACTGCTTAAACATTGATATTTAGCACCATTCAAACACAGTAAGTTATCCTGCCTGATCAACAGTTGCTACTGCAGAACAGCACAGATATCGCATATCTCCTAGTGCCATGGAGGTGTCTTGGATATCCACATGCCTTAGGTATCTGAGTCTACCTCAGATAGCACTAGGCAGCTATGTTGAGGCAACTGAATCCTATGTATGGTAATCAAATTCAGAGTCAACTTCTAAAAGAAATCACCTTCATGTGATTGTTGGCTCAAGGTGCTAGGGTAAAACATTTCAACTCCAGATCTGCAGAGATTCTTTGTATCATGAGTACATGGACTTCCGAGACAGCAGAATTTTGTACTGTAAATAACACTGCTATCTGCCCACAGAATGGTGGTTGCATTAAGGTTGAAGAAAGACCTTTCATTGTTTCCCCTAAGTGATAAAACCCATATTGACTATGGTTTAAAGAACTAAAAGGCCCAGTCAAGGCTTACCATCTGTGTGGCTCAAACTGTTTAAATACAATTGCAATATTGATACCGCTCTGTTATGCCTCTCTCTGCCACCTGCAGAGCTGGGAGAACAGGTTTTCTTTATACTTACCATGATGGACTGTGTGATAGATTGAAGGAAATCATGTTTATATAAATACATACTGTGTATACAATACATATAAAATAACTTGAACAACTTGACTGAACACCAAGTATTCAGGAAAGGACAGTAAGTCACCTCTGTTATCAAAATGCAAACAGAATTTTGTCCGACCAGAACCTTTCTGAAACAGGTGGCATGCAATAGTATGTTTGAAGGTTATGTGTTTGTGTGTCAAACTTAGCTACAATAACTGGTAAGAGTAGAAAAGTATATGTAATCTATGTCATCTAAAAGTCCAAGTAAAAATGTTGAACTTCATTATTGATACAGTAAGAAATCGTCGAGAAAATGAGAGGTATTAATTTTATGACTGGTGCTAAAACAGAGAAAGAATATTGTCTATGCGTTAACATAAAATACGCCTTTACATGTAGAATGATTAATGAAGGAGTTCATACATTCACTTCAGCAACTGTCAAGCATATAAACACATAGGGAGATATAAATAAAAGAGAGCACCTCACTGGCATTGGAAAGTGTGTCTCAGAAAGAGATGATGAGAGAAGCTAATCAGTGTCTGAACACAAGCCCTGTGTCAGCACATCTGCGTGGAACATCAGGGGCAGTCTTTTGCCTAGGTAACATCATTTTGGAGTTAAAGTGTTATTTTAAGGTACTTCCTGCTGGTCTTTTTCTCAAAGATGGCATTGTAGAGTGAAGAAGACATCTGAGAAAGAAAGTGTATTCTTCTGTTGTTTGGCAAAATACTTCAGACCTATGCCACAAGCCACTGAGGTCATTACAGACTTTCGATTGACTCCAACAGCCTCTGAATCAGAGATGTCATGTAAGAACAGTGAGAAAGAGGACAACTAGTGCTAGACATTGGGTGACATGATAAAAGAGGAGAGGAAATGAGGAGACATTGACAACGCTAATTTCAAACTGCAGAATTTCAAGGAGGAAAGGCTACATGTAATCCCCAAACTGGGAGTTCACAAGAGCTGCAACTCTGAAAAGCACTATGGGATTGACTGTTCACCCAAAAAGTTGCAATTGGACAGCAAATCTGCTCTCAGGAGCCTGCCAAGCACCAGCCTGGTTCTGACTCAGAAAGAAAAATACAACCTAGTGAGTCATCAGCATCACTTCCTTCTGCACAATTCATTTCCTGAAGAATTTCCCATCTACTCTTGCCTTCCTGTAAGATCTAGCAATGACATAGCTGAAGATCAACATATGAAATCTCACACTGACGGAGTAGTAAGAGGAAGAACGGCTCTTCTCAGAGCATGTACGGTGCTTTCTATTTACCCATATTTTATGGGAGTGGCAGTAGAAAAGGCAAGTCAACTTATAAATTAGGTCTGTTTTCCCAGTGTCATTTTTCAAGTGAATCACCACATTGAGTTGATCGCATTTTCTAATTTAAAAAGTTTAAACATGCAGAAAAATGTGCTTTTTCTCTCTTTATCTTGTACATCATCAGCACACTACCACCCTCTTCCACTAAAAATATTCTCCACCATGCCAACTATGAACATGCCCCAGGCTTATTTCTTAAGAAACATTACGCATTACCTCATACAGTGCATTGAAAATACGTCCAATAACAACACAACATCTAAGAAAAATGTAGAAACCATTATTTGCTGTCAGTGAGGTTAGCAACTAATTTTCGTCTTAGTCTGGAAAAAAAGAAGGGGCGTTTTTCGCTTTACTTTTTGATTTCCTGATGCAGATTGCACCATTTAGACTTCACGTTCCTTTCAGCAGGCTTACAAGTGACACCAGACTGGTCAAGTCAGTTGATTTTATTGTATGTCGTTGTCAACACCTGGATTTCAAATTCTTATGGCAAACAACAGATAATAAAATTAAAGGTTCACCATGCAATTATTGCTCATTAGAGCTGGCGCAGCTCTCACAAAGTCAAGAAATGATGAAGACCATGGAAAATTTCAGTGAGTAGGATTTCCCTTTTGCAAGGCGAAGTCATTACTTACACTGTGGTAACCATGGCTGTTTCAGATGCATTGTCCATTTGCACTTTACTCTTGGCATGCCTGAATTTCACATGCTTAGATTATTTTGGCCAGCCACATCCACTGAGCCTGCACCTGTGCCCTAAAGCTCCTCCACCCATTGCACCAAGACTGAATTATATTTTTGGCGTTACAGAATTCAGGTGTTATAAAACTCCATGGCAGTGAGGAGAGCTGGTTGGGCAACATCTCAGAGAATCCTCACAGTTACTGCAACCATTTTATTCTGCCAAAGGGGAACCCTAGTAATGGAAATTTCCATAGCTGACATCCTTTCTTGACATCCTCATGGTTTCTGCTGCTGTGACTCACAAGCAATGACCTGATGTGTAGGAGGTGAGAGTACTTGGAGACTACCTTAAATGATGGCTATGGGACAGCTCTGTGAATGCAAGCTTAAGATTTTAATTTTTCGACCAAACAATAATGCTGTGTAAATCTATGTCCTGATCCCCAGTCTCCTCCAGATTCCAGAGATAGCCACACTTCTCAGGGAAGCCACAGAGGCTGCCGGCACTCTGGTGGTGGCATGATCTCTAGCCTGAATTGGTAGATCTAATCTGGCTAGCTCATAACAAACTTAATGCAATTAGACACCCACTTAAATAGCCTCTGGCTAACTGTCTGGCTTTCCGTCCTATCTGTGAAACTGGCAAACAACATTGGGGAAACTGAAAACTTTGGTCCTATCCTGATTTTAAAGACCTCTGTGTATATCCAGAATATGCAATCTAGCTTCATTGTGTCAGAGTCAGGTTTTGAAAAAAGAATAATCAAATAAGTAACCTGGTGCAAAAGTAAGGATGAGACCATGGTACGCAAAAGCTCTAACATGAGACATAAACATGACTCTGTCCTTATGGAATTCAGTGGCCTTATCGTGCCAGCATTTCCCTATTTCTCGGGCAAAGGAAAAGACAAAAACGCGTGAGTTTCGTAATAGTTTCTTAACAGTATCTGTTTTAGAGGTTAGTATTATGTTTGTCGGCATCCAACACATGTTTTTCACCAGCTTCAGTAATCATTTGTTAACCAACATAGCCAAGTGGACTAACTATAGTATGTAAGGATATCCAAGGGCATGTGAGACGGGGTGCTCTCTGCATCATCTCTAGGAACGCCTTAGTGTATCCACCTGAAGAAAACAGTCCTGAGATACTTGCTACTTGTCTTGCCAAAATGAGAGGGTTAGGAATTTTAATTTCTTTTGAGGTTAACAAAAGGAGGATTTAGGAGTTCACAGGATACATCTGCCAAAGGCATTCTCTTAAAACAGAGATCTGTGGCCCACCAGGCCAAGTACTGCAGGGTACCTTGTGGCCATGTTAGTATGGACCTCCTTTGCGTAAAGTGGGAACATCACAGCTCCCTTGGAGGTCAAAGGCATACTGTTGTGGTTGAACCCCAGCAGGCAACTAAGCACCACACAACTGCTCACTCACTCCCCTCCAGTGGGATGGGGGAGAGAGTATGAAGGGTAAAAGAGAGAAAACTTGTGGAATGAGATAAAGGGGGTTTGATAGGTGAAGCAAAAGCCATGCACGCAAGCAAAGCAAAACAAGGAATTCATTCACTATTTTCCATCAGCAGGCAGGTGTTCAGCCATTTCCAGGAAAGCAGCGCGCCATCACATGTAATGGTTACTTGGGAAGACAAACGCCATCACTCCAAACATTTCTCCCCCACTTCCTTCTTCTTCCCCTTGCGTTTTTATTGCTAAGCATAGTGTCATATGGTATGGAATATCTCTTCGGTCAGTTGGGGTCAGCTGTCCCAGCTGTGTCCCCTCCCAACTTCTTGTGCACCCCAGCCTACTCGCTGGTGGAGTTGAGTGAGAAACAGAAAAGGCCTTGACTCTGTGTAAGCACTGCCCAGCAGTAACTAAAACATCCCTGTGTTATCAACACTGTTTTCAACACAAATCCAAAACATAGCCCCATACTAGTTACTATGAAGAAAATTAACTCTATCCCAGCACACATACTAATCATTTTTGTGTGTGTATTTGCAGTTTAACGTGTCTGATATGAGCACTGCATCACAGCCAGTGGAACAGTCCTTTCTGAGGGTGTTATGTCTTGCAATATGGCACATATTCACTTGCAGATGCTTGGGGCATAGTTTTGGAGAACTGTGGAGGGCAGAAGGAAACAAACTTGGTGGAGATGCATCCATATTGACATCAGTGAACTATCCCCAGGACTGGTTATCATCTCAGAGGAAATAAGTTGTTCAGACCAGAAGAGATATTGAAAGTGAATTAACAAATATACAATATGACCAACCTGGGGAAAAAACTGGAAGGTAAGTTATTTGACAGTGCAGGCATACTAATAGAGTCATCATTCTGCAGATGCTCCTTGTCATTCCCTTCTTCACCGGAGTTGCTGCTCACCATGAGAGAGCTCCCCTCAGTGTTGATGGCTTAGCTCTGAAATTTTTATTGCAGGTGGCTTAGTAGGAAAGGGCTCAGTAGGAAAGGGCCATGGCAGCACTTCTTCATCCTTTTCTGGGGTCTACAAGTATTACCATCAAAAGCAGGAATTAGCTGAGTGAACTGGGAATATTTCACTGTCATGGTTACAAGATGATAAATGTTTCTTTCACAGAGGAGGTAAGCTCAGCAGGCTGAATGAGGTGCTCCTTTCAGCACTCAGAAAAGCCTCATTACTGTAGCTGCATACCACAGGCTGCATATGACAGAAGCAACAAATGCAGCCCAGAAAGTATAGCTATATGACCCACTACTGCAGAGGATGCAAGTGTGAAAGTCTGACTGGGGGTCAAACTCTTCCGTTAGTAGTCCTGAGTGATGTGTTATCAGTGCTCCTCTACCAAAAAACCTGTTCTAAGGGAAGGCTGACACTGCTGCGGCTGCGACTATTTTTGCCTACAGCTGTCCTTCCAAGTATGAGCCATGAGCTACCTTTTGAGAATTACGTGAAGCCTCTCCCTTCCAGAGGCCAAGGAATGCAATCCACCCTTTCAGTCCCTTGAGGAAAAATGCTTTTTCCAACCACGGTCAGGACATTGTGTGAAGGAGGACTTGGCTGCTTTCCCGGTGCCCTGAAACCTTCTTAATAGAAGGCACACAGGAGCCTGGTTGGAGCCAAAGCTCACATCAAGACTTCTAAAAGGGACTGGGTCTGTGGCAAACTTTGGAGTGGAAAATGGACTCCTAAACTGAAAGGACATGTTTGCAGCAATATTCTTCAGCTTCCTATGATCTTTCAGGGAAGGAATGGGATATGGAACATTCTTCTGGAACATGCCTCTCCTGAAGGCCAAAAAGTGCTTCTGTGGACCGTTGTTTTAGCAACACTGAAGGGCGAGAAAGGCAGTTCTTGAAATCAGAATACTTTGTTTAGTTATAGAACAATCCTCAATATTGGAAAAAACATTTCCCTGACCCAACATTACAAAAATTGCTTTTGCTGTTTTTGAAGTGATGAACAGAATGCTACTTACTAACACTATCTCTATCTAAGCAAACACATAACTAAATATTTACTTTGAAAAAATGGTTTCCTGCTGCTCAGAGAAGAGGATTCTGCCGAGGGCTTCTATCTGGCAGTCATAGAGTCATAGGCAAGACTCAAGGGAAAGTTGTTCCTGCTCCATCTCTCATAATTTTCAGTGAGGTGTACGGGCAATCAGAGTGCAGATGTATTTTTAAAGGCCAATAATGGCAATAGGAGGCCAAGCTCACTCTTTTGGGGACAGGCCCACCAGAATTACAACATTTATCATAGAATCATAGAAGGGTTTAGATTGGAAGGGACCTTAAAGATCATCTAGTTCCAACCCCCCTGCCATGGGCAAGGACACCTCCCGCTAGACCAGATTGCTCAAAGCCTCATCCAACCTGGCCTTGAACACTTCCAGGGATGGGGCCTTCACATCTTCCCTGGGCAACCTGTTCCAGTGTCTCACCACCCTCAGAGTGAAAAATTTCTTCCTGAGATCTAATCTAAATCTCCCTTCTTCCAGTTTGAAGCCTTTACCCCTTGTCCTATCACTACATGCCCTTGTAAAAGTCCCTCTCCAGCTTCCTTGTAGGCCCCCTTCAGATAGTGGAAAGCTGCTGTAACGTCTCCCCAGAGCCTTCTCTTCTTCAGGCTGAACAACCACAACTCTCTCAGCCTGTCCTCATAGCAGAGGTGTCTAGTCCTCTGATCATCTTCGTGGCCCTCCTCTGGACCTGCTCCAACAGGTCCATGTCCTTCTTATGCTGGGGGCTCCAGAGCTGGACACAGTGTTCCAGGTGGGGTGGATCAGTGGAGATCTTCCCTATTAACACCAAGGTTGTCAGAATGTTTAAAAGGTAACATACTCTAATGCTTACTTTTTTAAAAAAGTATATTATGTAGTTCTGTCACTGGAAAAAAAAAATAGTATCCCAGGAACCTAAATGCAGTTAAATATGCAAATTTAACTTTACAGTGGATTTGCTCCTGATGTACCTAATGGCACAGACTTCATATTGGTGTACTAATGCTTCCTTTTAAATAAAATGACATGAAAAAAAAACTAGAAAAAAGACTTGATATTCAAGTGATCCAAATTCTGGTTCTTGGAGCGGAAGTTATGAAGTTCTATGTTACTTACACAATGTGTGCAGAAGTTAGGCACCTAGTAATTGGATATGCAGCAGCCATCAATATGACAAACAATACTGCAAACATTAAAAAAAGTATGGAGACATGACTAACCTAAGCAGGCTGGATGTCTCTTTGAAATTCCTCCATAGCCACTGACTCCATGGGCATCAGACTGTACAAGAAACTTAAGCCCTTGCTTTGGATTAAGGTCCAGTGTTTGGGTTTAGGTGGACAGAACCACAACACAGAAACCTTGTATAGCCGTCTCTGAATCTGGTTTTCCTGTGAAAAAAATAGGACCAAGGCACCAGATTTATCTATTTGGGACTAATGAATTAGCTATTTTTTCTGTAAATGGGTCACTAATCGTAGCAATATGCACAACATCTAGAGCACTCATCGTACTTCCAGTTCCTACATCTGTATTTATTATATATTCTTCTTTATGTTCCTTACCCTTTACTGTAACTACAGAATGAAGGATGCTTCCCATTGAAGAACAGTTAGTGAAGAACAGAAATTATACAGACCTCTATAACTGTGAGTTAGGGAAGCACAAAATTCACAAAATGGAGGTCACCTAACTAAGCTACTAGTAGAGGGGTCATAGAGCTTTTTCATACAATTCATCAGTGCCATTGATTCTATGTATGGGCAGAGGGGCAAAAGCATGAATGGGTTCAAAGTGGAATTAGACAAACATGGCAGAAGAGTTCATCAGTGACTGTTAAATACAATGATTTGGATACAACTCCAAACTCTTCTGATCATAAAAATCCAGAAAACTATATTAAGAACAGATACCCTACTCGTTTATAGAAAGTTACTCTAAGCAACTGCTCCTGGGTGGTATCAAAGACAGAACTATGGGGATATTTGTCTTATTTGGCCTTATATTTCTGGTGCTTTTAGTCCCCTGAAGCCACTGACAAAGGCGGATGTGGAAGGAAGGTTTTTATATCATAGTCATATCACTGCATAAACAAATGATTTAGGAAGGTGCTTTGCATTACATCTTCTCTGCACTCTTTTAAAAGCTTCTTGCACCCTACATACCTCCCTGATAACCTACAGAACTTCAAACTAACTCTTAGGAAATGGAAAATCTTCAAAGTGCAGAGGTACAACCAAGACACTTCTTAGCAAAACTCTGGATTCTAGCTCTAGGCTCCTTCCATGAGAAGAACCAATGGTAATATTTGATGTAGCTCATTCAGACATAGGCAAATACAAACTATTTCACTCGCTGTTTATCTGCTTGCTGATCCCAGGTTCTGGGAGAGACGTGAAAAGCTGAACCTCACATTTTATCTTTGAGTAGGGTAGGGAATGCCAGGCTTTGAGAGAAATTGTGTGTGGGCTTTTGGGAAGGATTGTTTTTTAATGAACATGTAAAACTTCATCTACTGCCAAATATACTACAAACAGAGAAGAGCAAATTAAAATTTCTGAAAGAAAACAGTATGAAATTTCTAACAAGCGGAATTAAAATGATCAGAAAGTCCTGTGAGAATTTCCTGAGGGAACACGGAGACATTGATTCTGTGGAAGAAATTTCGCTCACAGTCAATGATGATAGAAGCAGTTGATTACAGTATTAGACCGGGGGTACAGTTATATTAACTCTTTGGCTAACTACAGACAGTATGCTCTATCTATCCATACACTTTCTTGTCTTCATTCCCCGATCTTGAGTTGATTGAATACAGCTGACAGAAAAGGTGGTTTGGTAGAAATACTGTGTTTAATTATTTTCTCTAGCCTTTGTATTTCTTATACATTTTCTTTTTAATGTCGTTTGAATATATGTTTTTAAAATGTGTTTCCTTTTCTTATAAAAACTGTTGATAGGAAACACATTTTTCCTAGCTTTATGTGAAATGAAAAAAAATGAGAGAAAAGGTTCTATTATATATTATACTGAACATATATATAAGCTCTGCAAAGCTTAAAACTTTCATTTATAGTGAATACCACCGGCACCCTAATCCACTCATATGTTTTAAAGTGAGCTCATGTTCATGGAATTGTAAAGCCAATAATAAATAACCAATGGTAAAATAAATTAAAATATTTAAGTGGATGCATAGGCACAAATGCGTCAGAGCTGAGCAGGGCTTGCTGTACGTCAGTTATGGAGACAAGGATGGAGCTCAAGAGTTTGTTCTTTCCCCCGTCCCTTCACAACTACTCATTCATTCAGTCGTTAGAGGTAGCACAGGGAGACATCACCCAGAGTGAATTTCTCTGTCAATAAAAATCACAGTGTAATGTAAATAATACCTTAACTGTGTTACTAATTGAGGGCCAAATTGAGACCTGAGAGATAGCAAATGGATTGGGAAATAAGGGACTGTTCGATGACAGCAATAGTGGCAGAATTTGGACCTTGGAGCGAGATTCCTCAGGTGAAGACCTGGAGGCCAAATGCAGCTTGTGATGCCCAGCCAAAGCTCCTGACAAATGAGCCTGCCTGAGGAGCAGCCTCAAATCCAGATGGGGTGAGTGATAAGAGCCCTGGGATCTTACTCACACATATGCATGAGACAGGAAGAAGTAGCTGCAAGTAGTAGCTACAAGGGCAAAAGCACATCCCACTCCTCCCATTCACGTTCACGTGCGCGTCTGAGCACACTCCTACGTGGTTTTTGATCTGTCTGCTCTTTGTTGTTTTTTTGTCTCCTTTCAAAAAGGAGTATACACTTCTTTTTTTTTGTTTCCAGCTACTCAGTTCTCAGTGGAATGTTAAAAGCAAATTTCTTGAAGATGTTTCACCCCATTTTTTTAAAAAAGAACCCAAAATTTAGGCCCTAAAGTACCCCAGTGAAGTTAATTCTACATGCATCTGCTATTTCTACTTCCTCTTTTCTTAAGCTGGTTCATGCAAAGAAATGTTTTGGCTTGAATTCTAAAACTATCATAAAATTTTGCACATAAATAAATGCTTCAAACAAAGTTCCATGTTTGTCGGTTGGTGAGTATGTTTCAAAGATTGTTATAAAAAATAGAAACACAGGACTAGAACAGTCAATAGAGTAAGTGTATATGGTACATTTACATAACATACCTTTTAATAACTAGAATAGGATTATCTGTAACGCTTGTTTGCCTATGATAAGTCACAATGGGTACATTTACACAGACAATCTGCTAGTGAACTTATTCACCAGATTCTTTATGGTCATACTGCTTGAATCTCAACTCGCCCTTTGGCCCTGTCCTTAAGATTGCCCCTCCATGCAGTTTCCAGGATGAGCCTGCTGTAAAAAGGACTGGCGCTAGGCAGCGTTGATGCAAGCCAGCCAGCGTCACTTGGCCTCCAGGTGAAGGCATGGTCCCTGCCTTTCTTTTAGACAGCCTCATTTCATACACACGCACAGATGCTTACACATGAGATTAACACACTCTTATTTTTACCTGGCATTACATGCGTCTTTATTTCAACCTGGTAATTATGGCATTAGGTTGATAGGAAGACAGATGGGGTGTCAGCACAACAATCAAATTTTGTGTGCCTTTCCCTGACGTTGTCCCTTAAGTGTTGAGACATGAGAAGCATAAAGGCTGATGAAACCTGACCACCTGCCAACCTCTGCTGTGTTAACCTGTGGGGCATTATTTTGACACTTATCATTAATATAGACGGTGCAGTGAAAGAAATGAAGTTATATCTCTTAATATGCCTCTTGATATGTCCCTTAGAACACAGAGGGCAGAGGAAATCCTGTCCCTATTGAGTTCGCTGGAGAACGTCTTGGGTAATGGGACTCCTAACTTCAACACCTCAGTTCAGAGCCTAAAATTGCTCATGAAGGCCAAAACCCTACTGCTGCCCTTGCAATCAAAGTCTGTCCTGCATAATATACTATCCAATATTATTCCAGCAACATGTTTATGTTGCATATACTTGTAAGGCCCACAGCTTTATTATTCTAGCTGTCATCTTTTTAAAAAAATATAGATCTTCTAGTATATTTTTTATGCTACAGTTTCATGATTCATTCCAGCTTGGCTTCAGCACAACCTTTTTCCACCCACATCGAAAAGCATGCCAAGCCTCTGAGGTTTTGCAATATTCTTTTGTAGTATTACCTTTATCAGGCAATCAAGTAAATATTAATATAACTTTTTTTTTTTTTGAGGAAAAGCAACTTTTTCTGCCAACTGCACAACTTTCCGTCTGATAATATGAAGTATCAACATGTGCCTTCTTTGAAAAATTCAACTTATATGTTCCTAAACTTTAAACTAGCTTTAAACTGCTCATGGATATGAACTTAATATCACAGGTATTTTTACTTTTTTTTCCACATAGATTGTTTGTGTTGATCAGGACTCAAAGTCTGTTCATTTTATTCATGTGAGCATGCCCATTTGACTCAGAGCAGGTAAAACCCAGCAGCTTTATAAGCACAGTTATGCGCTCTGGTGCAAATACAGTTATGCTGGCATGTAAGTTTTAATGCTATTATAGCTTATTCTAGATCCTGAACAGGCATAACCTGCAGCAGTTTCAGTACTTCCAAAACTGTGATAGCGTGTTTAGACTGACATCTTTTACCAGTTTAATTATATAATTAAACCAGACAAACTTTCAGGTCTAAATCTGATGTCAGGGCAAAAGAATCTGCCTCATATACCCTTCAAATGATGGGTTTGGGGTGATTATTTTGGAGACGGGTGAACACATAGATACATAAGAGATACTGCCCTGTTTCACAATCTTTTTGCATGATGAGTCACACTTGCTCACTCACATAGCTGAATTGTGGCACTTCAAGCGAACGAAATCCAAAGTAAAAGTTGCAGAGTAGAAACCATAAAATATGTAATATAGCAGATAAGCTTTCCAGTCATGCTGTGAAATAAGATTGTTTATTATTTCCTGTCATATCACTACATGGTAATTTTCAGTTCATGATCCGGTGGTTCCTGCCCAGCATCCTTTCTAAGCTTTTTAATCCAGAGCTACAGGAATATAGCTACCATGCTTAACCTATGGCTACAGGCTACATATAAATCTGGTTCCTGGTCATTAACAAACCAGATGAGACACATATTCCTTGTATTAGTTAACAAACACATGCACACAAAAAAAATCTATTTCGGGTTAACTGAAAGGAATTTATTGTATAACTTTCAGTTCAACCACCAAACCCCAGAATCCATTATTTGCACAGTTCTATTTCCAGAACATGTAAATATGCCATTCCTGTTCATTAATAGCACCACAACCTACCTCTGTCCTTTCTTCCCTGTGAATAGGGCTATTCTTCACACTGCCAGCACTTGTTTACCACTTCCATCGCTTTCATTGTGAGATATTGGGTAGAACTCAGCTTGCCTGAATTTAAACTATGCAACACAGGTGTTTATATCTCAGCTTGTCCAAGTTCCCATCAGAGACGAGGGAAAGCTCAGGTCCAATTCAGTTTACTAAACATAGATGTCTTATTGATGTGTTAGATGCTGTGTGTTGTCACCCTTAGGCTGCTCCAGAACAGCATGGGTCACCCCTAGGTCTTGTACCTTATCTGCAGGCTTCATGCAGATATCTGATGTTCTTGATGGCATCTCAAATGGCACTAGAAGTCTGTGCTTAAGCAACCTTCAAACTCTCCATTAACTTTAATAGGAGCTTAACACCTAATTGAGTTGCAGATATCTATGCTGCAGACACCATAAATTAGGCTGAACTGAATCCTACACACTCAGACTTGAGTGGAACAGACACTCGTCTGTTTTGGGGCTTGTGGAGACTTCTTTGACTAACCTATCCTGACTTATTTAGGACTGCTCTGAATTCAGGTGTCCTTCTCAGGAGATGCTTTTTCCTTTGCAATTACACTTAAAATCCTTATACATAGACTGAAGAATCCCCTACCATTTGTAGAGAGAAAGTGAAAGTTATTTACATCTTTTGTACAGCCACTTACATCAATGTAATCCATTACTAGCTGACATAATAAAACAACCAAAAAAACAAAGTCAGACGGATCATCTGCACACACAGCACTAACTCTGCCCCAAGGAAACTAACTAATGCTCAAGTGTCCATAGGAACTTTCTCTGAAAGGAAACATACGTTTTTCAGGACCCTTCAATACTCTTCCGGTGTTTTTAATTCTGAACACCAGCAAGAGCAAAGTAAACCGAGACATTTAAAAAAAAACAAAAACCAAAAAACAGAAAAACAAACAAACAAACAAACAAAAAAAAAAAAACAAAAAAGAAATTAGGTGCTATGGAGAAAACCACAATCAGCACCATCTGTAGCCTAACTACGTTCAACAGTGTTAGGAGAATACTCACCCACAAGTGACCAAAATAAATGGGCATTCCTAAAGGCTCTTAGCGCTTTAACAGCAACACAACAACTAAGACAGCAGACAAAATTTTAAAGGGCACTGTCCCACTTACATCGCAGACAAATGGAATAGCTGCAAACTGCAGTGAGGTTGTTCCGGACCATTTATTGACTTCACTCAAAGCTCTGCAGTGAGCCTCTCAAAACCTGAGGTATGTAAGGCTACATCTGCACTAGCAAACACAGAGCAGTGGGAGTAGGTGTTGAGGAATGATGTGTACATTGCACACATTTCAGGGGTTTGACGTCAGACTAGTTCTAGTTTGGTCTTGTTGACTGAATTTCCATTAGCAATTCAAGACTATTAAGTAGCCTTCTGGAGTACATTCTCTAGTCAGTGTCACCCAAAAGGAATCCAGCTTGCATGATTTGAGAGGCTCTATGATGCAAACCAAAGATTCACTGGCCAGCAGGTCGAGGGAGGTGATTCTGCCCCTCCACTCTGGTGAGACTCCACCTGGAGTACTGCATCCAGCTCTGGAGTCCTCAGCACACGAAAGACGTGGACCTGTTGGAGTAGGTCTAGAGGAGGGCCACAAAAATGGTCAGAGGGATGGAGCACCTCTGCTATGAGGACAGGCTGAGAGAGTTGGGGTTATTCAATCTGGAGAAGAGAAGGCCCCAGGGAGACCTTATTGTGACCTTCCAGTACTTAAGAAAGATGAGGACAAACCTTTTAGCAGGGTCTGTTGCAATAGGACAAGGGGTAATGGTTTTAAACTAAAAGAGGGTAGATTTAGACTAGATATAAGGAAGAAATTTTTAATGCTGAGGGTGGTGAAACCCTGGCAGAGGTTGCCCAGAGAGGTGGTACATGTCCCATCCCTGGAAACATTTAAGGTCAGGTTGGACGGGGCTCTAAGCAACCTGATGTAGTTGAAGATGTCCCTGCTTATTGCAGGAGGGTTCGACTAGATGACCTTTAACGTTCCCTTCCAACCCAAACCATTCTATGATGTTATGATTCTACGCTAGGTAGGAGCAGTCAGGAGATCCCCTCAAAGTAGCACTCCCAACGCAAACTAAAACACTAGTAAAGTCCTGTCCTTAAACAGCTCCTTCTATCTTATGATTTTGGTAGTATGTTCTGCTTGTGGTTCCTGGGACATCTTTGTACACTGTATATATCCATTAACCTCCAGAGGTATTTCTGTCTTCTAACAGGAGTATTTAGTGGGATAGAAAAAAATTAGAGGTCTGGTCCAGTGTGGCTATCAGTGTCTTTACATGATATGACTGTGGTTGCCCAAGTTCATTTCCCAATTACAGATGTACATCAAAGAAGTTATCGTAATTAACATTCTTCATAAGAAGTTCAGCACAGTCTCCAGAAAATGAATTGTCAGCAATGTAATACATTGACCAAACAAGGTCATGGCGAGATTTTTGCGCTGCACTTGTTCTATGACTGTACTAATAGCTTCTCGTGCCAGGTTTGATTTCCTGCCACCTTTTGCCAGTTCTCTATCTAAAGGAGTGCATATGTATTTTACCAATTTCAACATCACTGTCCTCTCAGCACACTTCATTCATAGCTTCTTTGCATCTTTACATTCAGTGATGTAGTAAATGGAACACAAAGGGTTAAACGGATTCCAAAGGATGCTGTTTAACAATGGTTGGCCTTCTGAATCATGGATTAGCAAATAATCGTTTGTTCTGATGATGTAATATTTGTAACTTACAGTAATATTACTAAAGGGAGGAGTTCTGTGAAAATTGGTTTGAACTGGTCTCTCTGGTTTATGATCCTTCCTGTTCCCCTGCTCATTCACTGACTTAATCTTACTCAGTAAACACATTTGTTTCCTAATTCTCCTTCAGACCCTAATTTGCAACAGCTCGGAGGAATCCTGCTTTCAATCCCAAAAGCACCAAGCAAAACAAAAAGTGTCTTAGCACTGAAAAGCAAAATAAAGTATCTTAGCACTGGAAAATTATTTGTTTCCAGTCATTGCGTTTTAACTCAGTATAAAATTAACTGCCTGGAGACTGCTGATAAATACATTCATCTTTCTAAGCTTTCATTTGGCTAAGAATCTGGAGAATATCAAGGGTTTCTTTTTAAGGCAGTTCCTGCAAGGCAATACTGAATGTTACGTATTATTATTAGAGGTAAAAAAATTAAAATAATTAGATTATATTAATATATTTGCTACCAGAAACGTATAATGTTTAAAGCACTTTTAGACATTCAGGTGAAATTTTTTCTGTAGGTGTTAAAAATTGCTATTCCATCAGGGTTGTAGACTTTCTCAGGAATACCTGGAATACTCACTGATAAATCCTGAATTGGAATTCTGCTTTTTTTCCCTATTTCCATCCCTTTTCTACCACAGACAAGTAAGTAGGAGTAAGGATTATCTCATAGCCTTGTACTCATTCACCCCAGCAGTGACCATTGTTGAAAAATCAACAATCATCATCTGTTGTCACACCACAACATATGCCATAACGTGTAAAATAAATGCCTACTTTCGAGTATCATATGCTAATACAGGGAGTATTTTTGTTAATGAAGACTAACAAATATTTACTTTCTAATGATACCATAGTGTGTCTCTGATTGTGTACAATGAAATAAAACATATGTGAAAGACGGGATGCATTCAAGATGGAAAATCATGCTTAGACCGTGGAGTGAACAGGAAGGAGGAAGCCATTATTCTGCATGATGAACTGTGATTGTGGATTTGACAGTTGCAGGATGGAGATTCCTGTCAAATGCCAAGCCACCTCCTCTGCATGCGGCTGCAATGTTTCTCAACTTAACAAACCACCTCGATTACATAGTCCTGAGCACAGTCCACTGCTGACTCAAATCTGTTATCTGCAATAGAACCACAAAATCGCCTCGTAATATTGCATGAGAGATTTCTTGCTGCTTAGATAAAGTGGATTTTTACAAGAAATTCAGTGATATCAGTATCAGCCCCTTGCCAACTAGAAGCAGCAAAGATGCTTTTTTACTGAGGATTACTCTTTATAAATTGTTTTCCCAGGTGAACATTGAAGATTGTGTGTACTATTCAACAGAAGGGCAAATTAACTCAAAAAACAAATGCAATAAGCATACATACAGGATTATGTGAGGATGTTCCCAAACTGTGAAATAAGTCAAATAGATTGGCATGCACGGATGCATAGGTCAATCAAGTCACAGCATGCTTTTGTTTAGTTTAATAGTAGATACTCTGCAAACAATCATAACATTTTTAGTTGCATACTGCATAGTCAAACAATATTATAGATGGGTTTTTTGTGTGTGTTCTTCAGCTCATATTCTATTCAAACCAATGTAAAGGGTTTTTTTTTCTTTTTTGATTTTTTTTTTTAAGGTTGAATAAGTTTCTGGTGACTTTCTTACTATTGTTAGAAAATGCTTTGGTAAACAGCCATACTTATTATGCATTTAGAATATGTTGACCTAAAACTTTTCTGAAGGGTATTCAATCATATTCTTAAACACTTAGCTTACTTTTGCATCTTGAAGTCAAATGATTTGGGTAGTATCCAGCAGTTCAGTGGTAATGCAGTCCACTGACCCACTATGAATAAAGACCACTGGAATTTCTTATCACTTTCCAAGCCTTCACTCAGTCTTAAAGATGAGAATTGATAGCAGAATGGCTCTCTTGTTCCTGGGACAGAAAGGCTGGTTAAAACTGTGAACACAGTTCGTGTTAAATATAATTTCAAAATTTGTTTTGGTGCTGAGTCACAACTAAACCAAACATTTTGAAAATTGCCACAGAATAAAAATTTTTACATTTTTATTTTAAAAATTTACTTGGAGGGGAATTCTGATGTCAGTCCAACTCAAAATTTCTCATTGTTAGTAATATCATTTATGTAACTACAGTTACAGATATTTACTTAATTTTATGGCTTGATTGTGGAAGTCCATAATAAAACACATGCCATAACGTATTAGTTGAAACAGGATTGCACGGTAATGGAAAGATACAGTAGACAGCTGGCTTCTCTAATTAGTATGTCAAATGTTTACGTGCTCCTCTTGTTAAGTACCACTGTTTCATCAGAACAAAAACATGAGATACTTTGATCTGGAAAATAAGGTAAGATGTTTCAATGATACACTGCAGCCACAATTCATCCTACCTAACGTTAATCACCTATGTGAGGCATGTAAATTAGGGGGTTAGTCACCTCAGACTCCCTCTAATGTCGCAGGAGGAAGATGGGCACTTTCTCAGGGTAGCAGGGAGACATGGTGGCTCCACAAGAGCAGAGGGAGCCATGGTGGCAGGGCTATAACATCAGTGCCTCAGCGGTGCAGCTCAAGCTGGAGTGACCAAGTGCAGGCTCAGGCACTACTTCATACCTCCTGGTTTCCAAAACAAATCAACAAAATAGTGTAATTGTTCCTACTTTGTCATTCAGTTTGGAGAAGGGGTTGTTTTTGTAGGAAACATAAGAAAAAAATTTCTGATTCTACAAAAGCTTCTATGTCATGAGAAAGGAAAATCCATTTGGTCTTAATCATACCATCAGCTTCAGCTGTGGACACTGCAAGAGCTATATTACCAATTCATACAGGAAAAAGTGTGCTGTTATGCTTCAACAAAATACATTCATGACTTCAGAAATGGCCTTTAACAGGATCTGGAAAGAAGCCAAGTCAACTTGCCCTTTGGCCTACAGGGAGGTCAAGCAGAAGTGAGGGACAAAATGGGGAGATTAGAAGGACACCTGAACTACAAGATAAATTCAGCAAGAGGCATATAAATCCCTTGGGTGGTCTTCTTTGTATTCTCTGAATTATATTGTTTTCTGTTACAGGAATGTGAACTCAGAATACATTATTGCAAGCCTATGGGAACATTAACATTATGGGATAATGCAGATACA
This sequence comes from Burhinus oedicnemus, assembly GCA_008921705.1. Classification (NCBI taxonomy): domain Eukaryota; kingdom Metazoa; phylum Chordata; class Aves; order Charadriiformes; family Burhinidae; genus Burhinus; species Burhinus oedicnemus. Next base: position 2,006,675 of record VFFE01007638.1, on the reverse strand, counting down.
CACATCTGTCATCTTGAGCAAAAATAAAGGGAAATGGAACTAGGCTGTTAGAGTGTAAGGTGTCAAAGGTAGGGATGCCTCTATGACTAAAAGCTAGATTCCTAGAACCAGGGACCATGGGAAACCCTGTGGGAAGGGAGCTTTGGAGGTCACCTACAGGAACTTCCAGCTCAAAGCGGAACTATTGCAAATACTGGATCAGCTCAGCTGGGGCATTTTCCAGCTGAGTGTTGAAGTCGTCCAGGGATGGAGACGCCACAATTGCTCTAGTTGTTGTACTGGAACAAGTCACCCAGAGACATAAAACGTGACCCACATGGTCACTACCTTCAAACAGTTCTGTCCTTTCAAAATCAAAGACTGATGCAGGATGTAGGAAGAGGTTGTTGTCCTTTGTATGCATCGCTGCTCCCATGCAGGAATTTTGAGGATCCTGGAGGCGGAAGCAGTAAGGAGGAGAAGATGAGAGACTGCCTCCATTCCCCTAGTTCCACTCAGTCTGATCTCAGAGCCTCTTTTCCTCCAAGGCATTCAGCTCCTGGTCACTGTATTTCCTCAGAGGGCTCCACCAACTCCGAATATATCTGATGTCCTTTTACTGAGGGGAAATTTCCTCCCCTGGTACAATTCTCAGATCTTACACTTTGCTCTCTTAAGTGTCAACTATGTCCTGACTTCTAACTCCTTCACTGTTCCGTAGAAAAATCTCTCCCCCTTGAATTTCCCACATACTCTTTCTCATCCTTCCAGACTAACCCCCACATTCCTAGCAACTCAAAGCCCCAGTTTTTCCTGTCCATCCAACTTGACCTCTCACCCATTGTCTCTCACCTGAACTCCTTTGCTCCAAGCTTCCCGGCTCCTGCAAAACCTTCCTTTCCCCACACAAACGTGACCTTCCTGTGCTGTTGCCATCTTCTGCTGTCGCCATCACTTCAGAGGCAGAGCTTCCACTGGATATCAAAACCCAGGGCACTGTGTGCCTAATGATTCCTGCTTTCTGCATTTTCCTAGGGTTTCTTCTGCTTTCACAGGGATCTAAAGACGTCACACTCACCACCAAGAATCCACTTTGGTGTTTGCTTAGTGAGCAAGAAAAAAAAGTACTTCCATGAAAAAGACAAAAGGCAGAAGCCATAGCTACAGTAGAATAGAACCTTCTTGCCATTGTGAATGATTTCAAACAGATCAAATATAATTGAAGTTAAGTGAGAAATATAGGGGTCCAGGAAGACAAGCAGACCTAGAAACAGCGAAATTATATGAAAGAACTACTGGGTTAAGGCAAAGAGGAACTCAAATTGACATTATTAAGTCTTACCAAGGATAAAAAAACTAAGTACATTTGTAGCCTGTGTGGCTGGCCATTCGATTGGAAACCTGAACCTGTGTATGAGGCTTCACATACACAGCATACGGAAGGTCAGGTGCCCCAAGACAGGATTCAAATCTGCGTTTTCATCATACTCAATGTTCAGGCACTTTCAGCTACTTTACAGCAAATATAAAGGTCAAGACATGTCTTACTGTGCATTCACAGACCAGAACCTGTACGTAGGTGCCTGCATCTCCTCTTTCCAAATGCATACTTCTGAAATGTGCTTGTGATGGAAAAGTTGCTGCCTATTTAGTACAAGTAAAGCTGGAGAGAACAAAGTGGGAGATCAGGTTTTAATTTCTTCCAGTATTTCAAGTGTCAAATCTCCTACTTGTCTGAGTCGAATTGAAATGGTGTTGACCAGGAAGCATATAACAGGCCTCGAAGGAGGGAGCTCGGCCCAAACCTACTTTGTGCAGGCTATGGAATAATGTATCTCTGTGGATGTGTCTGTCCAGTGTCTTTTGAATTTTCTGCTACACAGTAAAACAACTTCAAGAGGAAGAGTACAGAGTGTGCATGAAACCCCATCTCTCCCCCTCTAAACAATGTCACCCCTGAGGAGGACATTTTTTTTTTGAGAAAAGTTGGTTTCAACCCCTTCAGTCAGAGCAAAGTGTTGAATCTGAATCTAACTTCCTAAGTGAATGGCTTAACCACAGAGTATTGTATGAACGGTGGGTGGCAGATCCTCCTCCACTGTCTGTTCTAAAAAAGCACCCACAAAGCATTTTCCAAGGAGCCTTCTGGGTGTGCGTTTGGTGTTTTTTGAGAATGTCTGCAGGTTTGAGCCCCCCCAGGAGACTTCAGCAGAGGAATGCCTACCTTCTTAGGTGGGAGATAGCTATCAGGCTGCTTAAACTGTTCTGGTCATGTGCCAAAGCAGAGCTCTGGACACCCAGAAGAGCTGAAGCTCAGACAGGCAGGTGCCTTCAGCAAGATTCAAATAAAGCACCTAAGCACTTATGGTGCAACCAAGGAGAATTTCATCAAAGTAAGAGAAAAGTGATTTTCCCAATAACGTTTGCCCCACTAAAGTACTCAGAATTTCCATTACAAAATTTACTTTGATGGTTAAAATTACACCACTGACACCTTGACTGAACTAAATATGTTGAATGCCATTTCCCCGAGTGCATTTGGGATTTACAAAGTAGGTATTCCATTGCCTAAGGCCCCCAAGGATCCCAATCTTCTAGGCATGCTTAGATCATGTCTAATGCATATCAACAGCACTGGGTTCAGCACAGGGCAGAGCTGCCACGGTCACTTTAATTCAGAAACAGTGGTGTATGAGAAGCAGTGGTGGTGGTGGTATCCACTTTTTGCATACTAGCCTACAGGATCAACAGCCTACACAGCCATGTATGACCCAGGTTCATTGAATTCTGGCATCAGACTGCAAGCACGAGAGCAGATAAATCCTTCCCCATGAAGCTGTGGTGTTATCTGGCAAGACTTTTATAATAAGGTAATTACTGTTTTTTTCATGTTATTCCTGATGAAGTATATTTTGAAGAACTTATGGAATTTTTTCCTGTCCCAGCTGATGTCCTGCATGGAGCAGTTTGGTCCACAGTTAGGTTAATTAAGCTTTTCTGTTCAATAAGCTTCCCTGCTCTGTAAAAGAATAACTCAATCTAACATGTCATATTCCGAATGGATGGGGACTGCACCACAGCCACCTACCCCCGTCTGTGACTAGGATGAATTTAGCCCACTTCCACTGAAAAGGGCAAACAGTGACAGCAGCTGTCTGTTGGGACAAGATGATAACGAAGTGTGAATAACAAGCCTCCTTTTCACGTAGATATTATGCAGATTATTCTTATTTGGTAACACCCAGAGTTACTGAGAAACTTAAACACATGCTGTTTGGTTAAGTAAACTATGAAAGAATATGGGAACCAAAGACACCGTAAAAAAAAAAAAAAAAGAAAAGCCCAACCTCATTGCCAGATTGCATTCAAAATTCTGCAAATCCAGCGAATGTAGGCTGGAGCAAACAAAAGCCAGCAATGCTATCTATGACACAAGAAGAAAAATAGGAAACTCAGCACAGGGTTTAAAGATGTCTGCGGAGGTGGGTGAGTCACTGTTGCTCACACTTTGAAGTAAGTGAGACAAGCCTGTGTGTCATATATTATTTCCTCTTAATCTGCAGAGAACAGGCCATCCCAAGCCATTGATGGAAGCCAAACACTTTGAGCACAAATGAAACGTGACTGGACATGGGTTTCTCTTAGTCAAGCATCCTGGGAGCCTAGAACCACAAGTCAGACTCTGTCAGCAGTTGAAATACCTTTGGTTTACAGGTTAACAACCTGACGATAAAAATGAACTGTGGCTGAAACTAAGCCTACGTGGGCCTAATGTAATTAGGAGCCAAGTTTCATACCGCTATAGGGCTGATACTACACCCACTGAAGTCAATGATAATCTTTCCATGAATAACAGAGCCAGGTCCTTTCATCTCTCAATGCCCATACTTATAAAACGGGGATAACGGTACTTTCTTTCTCCTATGTTTGCAACCTCGTAAACATTTTGCAGCAAGGACTGTATCTTTCTAGGCACTCCATGTGGCATTTAACACCTCCGAATTCCTCTCTTGTTTGGAATTCGAAGCTAGAAAAAAACATTAGGACTGGCATGACATTTCCAGCAGATATGATGTTTGTTGTATACAGAGTACCACAGACTTGTGTAGATCTGAAGATGTAAGTCTATGGCTACCACTAGAAACTCTGTAAGTAACTGCTACCGGCAGTTTTTGAAACCTCTGTCTAAAAACTCTGGGCTTTTTATTTCTTCTTCTTTGAAGTACTACAGTAGTATAAAGCTTGTGAAGGCAGCATAGCTGTCGAATATCTAAGAATTTCGTAGGAGTCTACAGACGCAAGGCTGACTCCATCATTGAAGATAACTGCGAAGTTGAGCATGTTGGATTTTTATGTATCTTTTATTCATACAGTGCTGCTTAAATGTGTAGTTCAATGTATTACATTAAGAATATTCTCTGTCATGTACAGGATGTACAGCAAAAGAAAGCCTTCCATGATCTATATTGTATTGATCTGTATTGATGATTGAGAAGGACCCTTCATTTCATCTTTAAGATACTTATATTAATGTATGCTTGGTTTGGTTTTTTCCCTTTCTGGGAAGCAACTTTACCTTGCATAGACTGTTATTATTCACTGGTTTGGAAGAGATGCTGAAAGACTTGTGAGTTTACTTCCTCTGTAGGTCTCGGGTCTTCTTTTTTTCTTTTTTCTTTTTCTTTTCAAGTAAATATATATATTTACTTGAACATGACATACGGGAAAAGCATTTTATTACAGTTTTGTACCAAAGTCCCACACCAACAAATACCATGGAAGCATATACTCTACATGAAAGGATATTAATCTTTATTTAGGCTGAAGTAGACAGAGTTAAGACCTTTCTAGGCTCTAAGCCCCTTATTAATGAATATGATCAAGTAAAATGGAGTTAACACTTGAGAGGAATCTTTCCTCAAGAGTAGTCAGTTAGAGCTCCAGATCCTGTCTAACTGCTGCCATGTCACAGCATACCTGAAAGGTCACAATTTCAGGAGAACAGACAGAGGTAAGAGCCCATCAGCCCTTCATAGTGTAAAGAGCCCCTTCCATCTTGAAAACCTGGTGTCTGTCCTAGTGGAACTGCCCATTTTAAGGCTAGAAAAATCTCTCCAAATTATAGGCTTTTTCAAAACTTTTGTAAGCCAAATACTTTGTTGTCGCTCTTGGAAGAAAACAAATCCTTGGGCAACTGAGCATAGAAAATAGGGCTGAACAACCTGTTTAGAAATTCCAGCCTGCCTAAACACAACAAGTTTCAGCTTGATGAAGACCGATTGTGCTGAGGATGGCCTGAAGGCCACATAATGCAGCTAACTTCCGTGTCAGTTAGTTAGGAGCTTCAATGAGCTGGGGGAGACACTTTCATTTAAAAAGAAGGCTCCGCTTAGCTATAGGAATCAGATTTAGTTTTGCTCACAAAATATAAACAAGAAAAAGAAAAAAAATACATATTGAAATAACCTGGGTGGCATTTTTCAGTATTATAGACATCATAATCTCTGAGATGCTTGTCAGGGTTTTATGGATGTCAATATCTTCCACTGCTTATTCAGAAAGCTCTCAGATGTAGAAAATTTCCTTGAATATCTCATGGTGACAGTGGAAAAATGTAGAAGAAAGGAGCAAAGGGGACTGATTGACTACAGTGTTTTATTCCAAAACATACATACTGCTGGAATCAATTGAATCATATGATCATAAAATTGGGTCAAAGAGGTAGTGGATTTTGTTCAAAACATCTATTAATGTTTTGAGGAAGGGGACGCTGGCTCCTACTACTTCAAAATAGCGTGAAATGTTTTTCATGTAAAACAGTAGTGGCTGCCAATAATTCACCAGGCTGGTTGAAAACACTTTCACATGACTGTAGGTAACCATATGTTATAAACTAGCTGAGACCTGGGAAAACACTCTAGGCAGTGGTAGGCAGACAGGTAAACTTAGCCTCATGCTTTTCTTTTAGAAGTTCCAGTACGTACTGCCGCAACCAGTTTTTGTTTTGGTTTTTTTCCCAGAGAGCCAGTCTGTAACCACAGACAAATGTTTTTCTCTGTTGAAACTCATCCTTATGGCACGACAGCCTGGCTAATGCTTGGTTATACTGTGTACGTAATAAGAATGCTCAAACATAAAAGGGACAGAAGACCAAAGGGGGAGAAATTTTCCCTCAATTTTATTTTCCAGAAAAGCAAAATCTGTCATACCCAGATCTTTTTGTTTGTTCCCAATGCTCAAACAGTGGAAGTGGACAGCAGCCACTGATGCCAGTTAGGTTACTAAATTTATTTAAGAAATCTTTCTCTTAGGCTTCTCCTTTGTCATTTTTGTTCCTACATATTCTTTCTCTCATACTCTGGATTGAACTTATTCTGTTCAATAGCCCACGATATACAGACCCTGTCTTCTAGTTTCTATTGTCTGGAATCTGTCATCTAGTTTCTGTTTTGTTCACCTTTTGTGACTAACCTTGTAAATCACCCCTTATCTCACTTGTGTAATTGTGCCAATAAAAATTTCAATAAAATGACATTAAGAAGCCTTATGTTCATGTCCTATGACTGCGTCAAAATACTCTAATTAGCAATTTAAGGTGAAAAAATTTTTGTTCTTTGTTGCTTGCCCTAAAAATTCATCCGTGACATCTGAAAGTCAAACTGCTCTTTCTCCATACATTTAAACAGCTATAAAAACTTAGCTGGGGAAATCTGGGCCCCACTTCAGCAAAGTACAACTCTTTGCTTAATAGTGGATGAGATGAGGCTGATTCAGCTCACTTTTCCGTGTATGGGCTGTATGAGGCCAGCCAGAGCTAGGGAAATAAGAAAATTATTTTCATAGGCAGCACAGGTGGGCACAACTGAAGGAAAACATATTCCCTTCATATTTATGTGTGTTTGTGCTCTCACTTTGCATTCAATCAGGGATCCTCTGCCCTACGCAGGTGCTCACCACATCCCAGAGTGGGGTTGGAGCTGCCATTATGGACTGAGTTGGGTATCGCTGATGGGATCACGCTCGCACAGAGCTGTTGTTCAGCTACACAGCTGCACTGAAGGAGCTAATACTCTCCTGTTTAGTCGTACTCCAACTATCTTTACTCACGATGAGTAATTCTTTTGAAGTCAGTGTGTCTACGCAAGTGAGTAATGGCCTCAGGATCTGGCCCTTCAACAGTGTATGACGTGTTATGTTTCAAATGCTTCTTCGCTGTTGTTTTTAATACTGCATTGCAATTTACCTACTGGAATTATCTTCTGAATAGCTTCTTTCCATGGATTCCATTATGTATATTCTTTTATTTATTACGTTTTCACTTTGATCTGCATGCCAATCAAGATAAGCTCAACAAAGATAGAATTTTAATGAACACAAGGAACTATGTGTAGCTGCAACAGCCAGTTTTACTAGTTTTATGGGTGTGTGCATTTATTTTTACTTGTGTAATACCCAGATTGTAAGGTTGCAGTGTGTGAAGCACTTCATATTCATTTAGTTGTTGTAAAGAATGAGATATCTCTATTATTTTCATGACTATCATAAGTACCTCATTTTATCTTATGATACTTTTTCTTCGATTATACAAAAATAAAGGAGACCGTTAAGAAAAACAAATACTAAATAGAATTATGACAAAGATGAACATATTCCAGAGGGACACCTAGAAGTCTTTAAGAACAGGGACAGCTAACAGTGAAATGTCTACTACCTGGCTCCAGATAGGTTATAGATTCATGTTTCTAAGGTCAGGAACAAAGAACCTTAAGCCTGTTAAAACCCTTTGCCTGGAGAAGAAACGGTGGGAGACAAGCAGCAGTTGCTGGGTATCTTTTTCTTCTAGTAGGAAAGAAGTGGGACAGGACTGAGGGGAACATATGGAAAACACACAAGGAAGGACTAAGGCTTAGATGGAGACATGCAAGCCTTTTGACGTCTTTATTTACTGGTACATATTTTTTGATAAGTAATACATGGGTTACCTAAATAAAGCATTCAACACAAGCTCATGGTTTCTGTACATGTGTCAAACCTAGTTAGGTTATGATCAGGAGACAGAGGTAGCTTTCCACAGTCCAAGGTCCAGCCATAGAGTTGTTAGGGGGACAGTTTCTATCACAATAGACAGGGGCCAGGAAAAAGAGCAGGTTCTAATTGTGAGACAGGGTTTTTTTTTTAAAAAAAAAAAAAAAAAAAAAAAAGAGAAAGAGGAGAGGTCTGTGGTAGAAAAGGTCTTGCAAGAGGATCTAAATCGCAGCTTGTCCTGCAACAACAGAAGGTGCTTTAACAGATAACAACCACCAGAGCTGTGTAGGTATATGAAATTAGTCAAAATGTAAGGGTTAGACTTCATTGTCTGTAATGTAACAACATTAATGACAGTGGTCATTGCTTCATAATCGAAGTGGTTGTTACCAAAGAGATGATGTTTTGACTAAAGTCAAGCATGCACTTTGTGTTCCTTTTAATTTTTCTGGCAACATTGAATTACCCCACCATTGAAGTCAGTTGTGGGTGTTTGGACTATGGCACAACGTGGACAGCATATTGGACCTATTTCACGTCCTTTCTGGCAGTGAAGTTGATACCAGCTGCCTGACCAAGGTGCATATTGTAATGCAAAGTAGATTTCTATACAGCTTTGCCATTACTAACAGAATTGTGCACTTGCATAGAGTGGGAACTGCTGAAGGAGATGATAGGCAAGATGTGTTTTACCCCTTTTGGAGGTACCTTGCACCACTGGTGCTGGAGTGCTCTGGATGGAGCCCCAGAGATTGGCCTCAGCCTCTGTTCATGGGGTGCACGCACATGTGTGCTGCATGATTCCAAGAACAGGCACAAGACAAATTTGCACCTAAACAATCACTTCCCCAGAGCACTAAATTGCTAACATACATGCACTGGTTGAGCATGAACCTACCTCTCTGAGTGAAATCTGGCATGAACCAAACTCATTCCCTTTCCAAATTCCAGTGACAAATGCCTGTATTGGAAGATATCTATGCTCCTCTTTAGCAGACATTTACTACAGTTTAGCAAATGGCAATAAAGAGGAATCAGCATCATGTGTTCACCCAACCCTGAGTGAAACAGCAGTGGGGTATGAAGAATCGCCTCAGACTCACCATCATAATTATTTACTGTATATAAAAAGTGTTATGATAAACAAGGTCAGATGCAGCTGTCATCCAAATGAAGAAAGCAAAAGGCAGATTCTCTTCCTAAATTTACCCTCATCTTCCAGTACTGTCTCAGAAGCATGAGGTATCATAGTTCATAGAATCATGGAAGCATAGAATAGTTTGGGTTGGAAGGGAACGTTAAAGGTCATCTAGTCCAACCCCCACTGCAATGAGCAGAGACATCTTCAACTACATCAGGTTGCTCAGGGCCCCATCCAACCTGACCTTGAATGTTTCCAGGGATGGGGCATCTACCACCTCTCTGGGCAACCTCTGCCAGGGTTTCACCACCCTCAGCATTAAAAATTTCTTCCTTATATCTAGTCTAAATCTACCCTCTTTTAGTTTAAAATCATTACCCCTTGTCCTATTGCAACAGACCCTGCTAAAAGGTTTGTCCTCATCTTTCTTAAGTACTGGAAGGTCACAATAAGGTCTCCCTGGGGCCTTCTCTTCTCCAGATTGAATAACCCCAACTCTCTCAGCCTTCCCTCATAGGAGAGGTGCTCCATCCCTCTGACCATTTTTGTGGTCCTCCTCTGGACCCGCTCCAAGAGGTCCATGTCTTTCCTGTGCTGAGCTGGACGCAGTACTCCAGGTGGGGTCTCACCAAAGCAGAGCAGAGGGGCAGAACCTCCCTTGACCTGCTGGCCATGCTGCTTTTGATGCAGCCCAGGATACTGTTGGCCTTCTGGACTGTAAGCACACATTGCCGGCTCATGTCCAGCTTTTCATCCACCAGTACCCTCAAGTCCTTCTCGGCAGGGCTGCTAGCAAACCCTTCATCCCCCAGCCTGTGGTGATACTGGGGCTTGCACTTGGCCTTGTTGAACCTCATGATGTTCACATGGACCCACTTCTCAAGTTTGTCTTGGATGGCATCCCGTACCTCAGGCATATCAACCACACTACTCAGCTTGGCGTTGTCTGCAAACTTGCTGAGGATGGACTCAATCCCACTATGTCATTGATGAAGATACTAAACAGTACTGATGCCAGTATGGTCCCCTGAGGGACACTACTTGTCACCAATCTCCATCTGGACATTAAGCCATTGACCACTACCCTCTGGATGCGACCACCCAACCAATTTCTCATCCACCAAACAGTCCACCCATCAAATCCATATCTCTCCAATTTAGAGAGAAGGATGTTGTGAGGGACCATGTCAAAGGCCTTACAGAAGTCCAGATAGATGATATCCACAGCTCTTCCCTTGTCCACTGATGTAGTCACTTCATCATAGAAGGCCAAGTTTCTCAGGCAGGACTTGCCCTTGGTGAAGCCACGCTGGCTGTCTCAAATCACTTTCCTGTCCTCCATGTGCCTTCGGATCTGTTCCATGATCTTCCCAGGCACAGAGGTGAGGCTGACAGGGCAGTAGTTCCCTGGGTCCTTTCTACCCTTTTTCCAGTCACCGGGGACTTCACCAGACTGCCATGACTTTTCAAATATCATGGAGAGTGGCTTGACAACTACATCAGCCAGTTCCCTCAGGGCTTTGGGATGCATCTTGTCAGTTCAAAGACCCCTAAATTTTAACTGGTTTCAAGAGTTCATCTGACCATTTTCTTGATGACATAACTAAAGTATTTGTCAAGAAACTGACAGAAGGACTCCAGCAAGGTAGGCAGAGGTTGTAGCAGCTCAAGCAATGAATGCCACAGAGATAATAATGATGTTCAGCATCCATAAAAAAGGGGAAGTGTGGAAAACACATGGCTCTGCCAGAAGGATCAGGAAAAGGAGGATGGAGTACATAAATGGGAATGAAGGATGACATACAGCATGTTGTCGCCATAGTGGGAAGAGTATATTATATACATTAACCAAGGAGCAAGAAGGTATGCCTGCCTCTCAGTGATGCGGGATGTTTGACTGTTCGTGGTTTGTCAGTGCTTCATGACAGAAATTATTTATACTCCACTCTGAATGCATGTATGAGAGGTTTCGGTCCTTGCCTTAATCTTTTGCTCTAACACCCCGTCTACCCTGTCAAGCTCATTCACTTTTTTTCAGAGTAGGAGTTTTCCTCAACATGTCCTCAGTGCAACATTGGATTTACCTGGACCGCCAGGGCTTGGTCTGTGCTCTGCATTTCTGCTGGTACAGCTCTGTCCCTGTACGTGGGATTTCCAGATTTTGGTAAAACTGGACATACCAGCAAGAGGCCTGTCTATACTGGCCATAGCCCTGGAAGAAGACCACTCTTACACCTGCTAAGTATTCCAGTGTAGACAGCTTCCAGCACAGAGTACATATCTCTGTATTTTGTTCAGATGTGACCATAGTATTCTGCCTTGTTTCAGGGATTTGATTTGAAAGTAGTGGAAGAATACTTGTTAATTTTCAAGCAGAAACAATAAAGTACATATAATTTCTTTCCCTTTACTCAGGTCTGTGGTATAACAAGGTTTGACTTTAAATCATTAGCAGAAATCTATTGCTAAAATTTTGGGATGAGCAACTGGATAAAAATCCATCCATTAAAAAAAAAAAGGTTGTTTGCTGAATTAAGAAGTGAGTTAATGCCTTATCTGGTCCTGATGTGTCCTTTGGTATAACCTGAAGAGTTAAGGCACAACACGGTATGAATATGGGTTGGATCCCAACCTCTGCACTTTCAAGAGCCAGTCCTGGTTCATTGGCTTCAAAGAAACCTGAAGAATGAGAGCAGAATGTGATGCCCTCCAGGCTGGGTAAATACATAGGAAAGCTGTGCAGTGTTGCAGGTTCCATCAAGGAAAGCCAACAGCAAGAAAAAGGTGTTCACCCATTACCACGAGGGAAATGAACGGTATATACCAGGCAAACAATTTCACCTCCCTCGCCTCAAAGGGAAAATAACCACAGGAGGTGCATCCTTGGTGTACACACACCTTCCCAGGTGAGCGGGCTGGAATAATGAGCAGCTCTCCTGAGATCCCTGCAGGTGTGTGAAACTGTGCTTGAACTCGTCCCAAGAAAGAGTCAAGTTCACGTTGGTGGAGAGAGAACTTAAGTGGAATCCCTGGTAAAATCTCGCTGAGCAGAGGAAGCATCCCATGTAGGTCTGCAGACTGTATGAAACCGAAAGGCAAGGCAGCGCACCTACATAGTACATCAGTTGCTTTGACATGTGTGAAGTGGCTTCGCTGAGGTGACTCCATGCCTCAGAGATCTGCTGAGCCATGCTGCCAGACGGCCTGCCTCGCTCATCCCCCAGGCCTGCAACATTTTCTCCACTGCCACCATCCCTCCAGGAGCAGGCTTCACTCTTCGGTTGGGCTGGGAATCTGTGGCCCATGGGCTAGGCTGGGTCTGAAGCTCCATTCAAAGAGGACCTGCAGCCACCCTGGCAGGAGGAAAGCGGACACAGGCATCTCACTACTGCACGTAAGGTGAATGCTAATGGTATTTCTAGTTATCATAGGAGAAGCCTATTGTCTCTGTTGACGAGCAGCCCAAAGAGAATTCACCAAAATTCCAGCTAAAACTTAAGTTTAAAAAAAAAAAAATCTCATCCTGTGACTGCAGAACCTCCTCTGTCCATGAATCTGCAGCAAATGACACAACAGAGTCACATCAGGAGCAGCAACATCTGATCCTTCATGTGCCATAAAGCAAATGGTTTATCACCTAACTTGCCACACAACATAGACTGCATAATTATTATGATGAGCATAACCTTGTACTTTGTCAGTGATTTATTTATGTGTGTCTCTTCTGCTAACAAATGGATTTTGTAGTGAGCGCTTAATGACGGGACACTACTTTTACTGAAAGAAATATGGATTTAAATCAAAACACTTTTTAAAATTAGTGTCATATTCCCAAATTTTTTAAAGCAAAACTGCCTGTCCCTTTCCTTTGCTGCAAAAATGAATGAAGCATTTTGGTTTCCTTTTAAGTAGAATGCTAAATTCATTTTGAAATCTGCACAGCACATTTTATTTTCAGTAAATCCAAGATGATTTCTTAAATGACAACAAAATGTTATCAAGATAACAAGAAAGTCAATTGTTCTCACAATCTTGTCTCATTGACTATACAGAGGGCAGCATCCAGAGGTCACTACTTGCAGGTAAGCATATTTTTAAAGGGAAAGTGCACTGAAATGAAAAACATTGCAAAGTGATGCAAACAAAGCAAATGTGATGCAAATGAATCTCCCTAGTGCCAGTGAAAAAAAGCTTTGAGATATGGCTTGGAAACTGAAGGAACTGGATAAATAAAAAGTTTTCAGAATCATGTACTTTACAACTAAATATCAGTGTGTACATTAAATACAAATGTTACAATTTGAGAGAGATTAAAACTTTACCCTCTGTGCTTAAATATCTGTGAGGAAACAGATTAAAGAGATATTTGCCATTTAACAAACATCTATAATATTATCGCAAAACCCTTTGAAACATAATTCTGGTTTAGAAAATGCCTCCTAAAGCTTCAACTTGAATATTCATGAAAACCATCAAGTTCTAAGAAAACACTGACATCAGAATTACATTATCTGTCTGTGGAAAAAAATGGTAGGGTGTCATGCTAAAAATACATCACCTAAAAAAGTTTAATACTCTATTTAAAAATAAATGTTTGATTTCAGATCCAGTTTTATAGGGTGGGTCAATGAATCAAAGCAATATAAGGCTGGAAATGACCTTAAGATGTTGATGAGGAGGAGTAAGTATTCCCAGATCATTCCTACAGGCGTTTTTCCTTAAAAGCCTCCAAAAAAGGAGATTTTCAATTCCTTCAGGTGAATCTCTTTTTATGGTAATCTTCTTACTGTAGTAGACTTTTACATTCCCCCCTCAGCCTTCCCCTTTATGCCAGGCAATTCTCTTTCTATGCCTTCTCTTTTGTATGTCATGTTTTCTAAACCTCTTACTCTGCTTGTTACCTTCACGTGGCGTCTGCCTACATCCTTGTTCAGTGCAGCGCCTGAAAGTGGGCAGTGTCTTCCAGCCGAGGTTTCACCAGCGCCAAGCAGAGCTAAACAGTCGCCTCCTGTCCCTTACAGCGATGTTCTTGATCTTATCATGCTGAACTTGTCTTGCTCACAACAGCCTCAGATTGCTGACTTGGTTTGTGCTTCACAGTAGTCTCCAAATCCTTTCCTCTTGTGCTGCTGTGTCTCTCATTATTCTCCATTTGATCTGTGTGTTGGATTTTTCCCTCTGAACTGCAGTCCTCTGCGCTTCCCACTGCTTAGTTTCATTCTATGGGTTTCGGGCCATCCCTCCACTTTGCCCATTTGTTTTCTGAAGCTCTCCTCCAAAGTGCTTGGAGCATGATCCCATAGGTGCCATCTGCAAATCAGCTCTGTGTGTACGCTCTCTAGCCTGTTGTGTAGACCCTTAATGAAAATCTAAATTACAGCTGGGACCAGGGCGAAAGCCTGCAAGGACCCCACTTGGAAGGACCTCACAATTTTGCAGTGAAGCTCCTGCTTACTCTTTAAGAAAGATGTTTCAGGCTGTCCTGCTTCCCAATTATTTCCTATAGACAGTGTTTCCTTACCTCGTTCATGACATCATGAGAGACAGAGTCAGAAAAGTCTCACCAAAATATTTATCTGCTGTTCCTCCACCCTTCAGCTAGTTATGCACTCAAAGGAGGAAAAGGGCCCATGAAGGCAATACTTTCACATTGAATCATTCAACAATCCTTATGTTCGAAACAAAATTCTAAGGTCAAGCAATTTCTAAAACAAATGCCTGAACTTTCCCATCAGTGATTTAATAGACCTCCTACAGTTAAAAAAAGAAAAAAAAAAAATAAAAACACTCATACTACAGGTATGTATAAATACTTCTGATCCGACAGCAAATGAATAAAACTTATGCTTCAGTTACAAACTGTTTGCTTTGGCATTTGACATATAATGTGTCTGTACAAAGAGAAGGCCAGTCATGCAACATAATTATTTTCCCACCTATTCTTGTCACAAAGTTTCCTGAAAGTGCAGTTTCTTTCTTCACTCCCTGTGCATAACCTCAAAATAGTATCTCATGGTCACAAAACTCTTATGTTGTGTAAATATCTTTTAGGGCATTTGATCTTTTCCCTCTTCTTTCCTCCTCTTCCATTAGCAGTTTTTATTGCAGCTGCTTGAATACAAGGTAATGAAAGCTCATGTTTCTGTTTACACTGGGTCTGTATTGGTACACAGAACAGGGGAGGAAACAAAAAGTCTGGGCATCGCTGTAGAGATTGTCATCAAACAACCACTATTTTCTAGTTTGTACTTTAATCAGTGTCTGGAATGACATTTGGGGAACTGGCAGTTAACGCATTAAAGGGACTTTCTCAGAGATTCATTGCAAAATAATATTTTATTTCTGTGCACAGTGAAAGGCAGCATATTTTAACCTGGTAAATAATTTAAATTAGATAATGACTTATGCTTGTGTATGATGCATGATCAATGAGTTATTTGTGATTATGGAATGATTTCTATTCTTCAGACAGGGTATGCAGCTCTGCTCAGCATTACACAGGGATGGGAGGTGAATCAGACTGTTACTTGCATACCCTAGGAGTACTTCGGACTTTTCCAGGAGAGCAATGGAAAGTCTCCAGCAGTGGGAATGATGCTGTTCTATCACACGAGGGATAAGGACGATAAGAAAAGCCAGGCAGAGAGTGCATCCTTCTTGAGGCTGCGAGGAGCTGCATATTTCTACATTACTGTACTAGGGCACATGGCAAGAGAAGAAGCTGCTGCCCGACAGCAGCTCTCCCATAAGCCCTCCATTTCTTGCTGAATTCCCTCTGCACAGTGACACAAGAGGCACCGATGTCCAGCAGCCATTTCATCCGCTGGTCCTGTAAGGTCTCCAGGCAGCTTTACTGTCAGCCTGCGCACTAGAGAAGAATGATTTCTTTTCTCCTTTGCTTCATCTGATCCATTAAACTGCTTCCTGTTTTCCTGTCCAGGGCATGGTCTAGGGGAGATACGGAATCTCTGAGATTCAGGCCTAAAATGTATGTTCTGTGTTTTTGTTATTATTCTTATTAAACACACTATAGCTGGACTCATTTGAAAACAAGTAAATCATCTTGTGTCGCTGACCCTTTGAACCAGTGTATTTGCAGCAGAAATATGATCATCTTTTGGTATATTTATTGCAATCAACACTATTAATATCAACGTTTCTAGAAGACAGTATTCCTAATTCTAAAAATAGTGTTTTGATCATCCAAGCCAGTCAGAGCTCAGTTCTGGGCTAGCAGTTGCTTACCAAACTAGCTCTCCTTGCTCATCGATTAACCTCCAGCTTACAGACAGCTCTTTCTTAGGGGGCAGTCGACGATATGACGGCAGCTTTCGCAGGCAGGACAGAGCTAACTGTAAACTACCCAGACCGAGTGAGACAGCATCCGTATGAAGTTTAGCACAAGCTGCCTGTGTATCTCGGGCAGGTAAATATTGGTGCCCAAACAGAGCCCTGTACTGCTGCAGTTAGACTATTAGCTAATTTACAGCTAGTGTGGTGATATTAACATTTGTTACAGTGATACCTTTGATTGAAGTCTAGATATACGCTAAAAAGGAAAAGATTTACTGGGCTCATTTTCTAATAATTTTCAGTAAGAACCAACAAAGACTGTCAATCCTTATTTGTTCTTCTAACTCAGTACGTTTTGTAATGTTCAGTAAAAAGAGCAAACACCCCAGTAGCAACACCTAAATCCCTTCAAATGTCTGCACAAGAACTGAATTGGTCTCATTCAAAACATGTGGATCCAGCTAAAAACTGGATACAGTAAAAATACAGAGGAATTTAGAAAACTGGAAAACTGACCTATTTGCAAGGAAAAAGAGTCACACTGAATTGTAGTTTCAGTTGTGTTAAACTCGAAGGATCAAACTGACTGTCAGCGCATTATTGATATCCAAACTGATAGATGAGACAACTGTGTAGAACAAAAATTTTATTGAAAGAATGCTGGTAATATGTCTTAAGAATTTAATATGGCAAGGTTAAGATACATAGATAGATAGATACATACATACATACATACATAAAGGGACAGATCTGGAATGAGGAACTGTCTACCCTGTACAAAGATAAGTGGTAGGGGAAATGTTCTATTTGTATTCGATTAGTACATAAATATTACAGTTTCCATGGTGTTGGTATTTGTCAAACTACTTTCTAAGGAGAAGTTCAAATACTGAATAGTTAAATGACTAAGAATGTCATTTGAATGTAAGTTACTTCAAAAACTTAGTATGTAACAATATCCACCCAAAGCATTTACAAATTCCAAACCACCACAATTATTTTTGAAATTATAACCCCTCCCATGAAATATGTATAAACAGAACTCTCCCTAGTGAGTGCTTGAAAATCTGGCCCTTTGGCCCCAATCTTTGGTTCCTTGGTTAGTTAATTAATAGGCTTTTCCCAGAAAATAAATTTCATACAAATCCGAACAATGGACAAATTCATGGAAAACGTGAACAGCTCATAGGCGAATCATGAACAGAAGAAACAGTGGGAGCTCTTCAAACAACTTGATAGATCATCAGGCCTCTTATTTCGCTTAGTACCAGAAAGAGTGGGGTCCTAGTACATCTGAGAGGCAGTGTGGTAATAAACCTGTAGATAGTTAATGTAATTCTAGAGAGGAAATGACAGTCAAGTACAGCAATCATTTAGTCTCTCTCTATTCCTGGCATTCCTGTTAAATTTAACCTGTTTTCCCTAATTCCCCATCCTACAGAAACTGCAGTTTGTTGAAATACATTACTGTACAAGCAGGCTCCGCAATGGCTATTATCTAATTACTACATGGAGTACTAAAGAAATCATTACAGAGGGAGTGAGGAACATGTTTAAGCATCTTTAAAAATCCCATTGCACCACATCCATATTTTTAGACACCTAAGTACTTATGAAAAGCTGGCTCTTTGCAGACACGTAATTTCAAGCCCACTGATAGCTCATGGGCACTCAGAAGATACCATTCACACACTTGAAGTCACATATGTTCCTGAGTGCTTTGCAGAATAAGGGTCTACTTTATCTGTCAAATGGAAGTACAAACAGCTGGAAACTCTTTATTAAGCAGCCGGAAGGGAGGGAAATAAAACGAGAATTTAATAAATCATAAAAATATTCCAATGATTGGTTTTGTGTGAACAATTCAAGCAAACCCTAAACATTTTTGGATGGAGGTCTCAAAGGCACATCAGTGTATTCTGAGTAATGAAAACCCACCCTTGCGCTCACATGTTTCATTTACCCACTTGCTGGCTTCATCCTACACTTCTGAATAAGACAAACTCTCATTAAAACTAATGGCAGTTTTGCCTGAACATGCACCTGCAGGATCGGGCTTCAATTGCTGAAACTCACATTTACTCCCTGAAACTACCAGCAGATCAGCATGTTGATAAGCACTGAATACATTACCGCAGGAGAACATACAAAGCTGCGTTTGAACAGGTGACATTTCCTTTTCAAGGCAGACCTGTTCAAAAGTTTAGCATTAATCATTTCCAAGCAGGCATAACAGAATTATCTACTATATCTGTCAACTTTCTGCTTCTTATAAAGGTAAACTTCTTCAACCTGTAGAAAGCTATGTCAAAAACAATAAAATAGAGCCACTGATTAACTACTCGGTGCAATTTAACAGCAGCATCAGAACTTGCTTCATCAACAGTTGCTACATGTCAGCAATATATATGTGTATATATGTATACATATCTATATACTGCTTGAAGTAAGAGACAATATTTGGTTTGGTTACCTCAGGCACAGTTCTACGGAGTCAGAAAAGTCACAATTGATTTTTCACAGATGAGTGAACACACTGAACACACCAGACTGGGCTACCAATCGATATCCATGTGTGCTACGAGAGGGTGCAAGCGGATGCACCTATTTTGAAGGGCCTCCACGGGCATTGTTTCATGTGCTTGAACTGCTGCAACACATTGTTTGCAACACACAAAAGGGAAAAGCACTTGCATAGTTCTAACAGTACCTGTAGCACTCCAGAAGCACCTACTAGCATCAACAGGGTTACCCATGTGGCTGGGAAAGAGGATTGTCCCTGACCTCCCAATTCCTCTTTGCCAGTGGGCTATGCGGTGCGTAGCAGGATTGTGGACTGAGAAGGGGTCCCTTGGACTCTGCAAAGTGGCTTTCAGCCATAGCTGGGGCTGCGCTTGTGGATTTTACCATTTGTGCAGCCCAGCTGCACTCACACTAATCGATGACACTTGCATGGGACCATTCTCCAGCATCAAAACTGGCCAACTCACAGTGTACCGTGCCATTAGTATTAAACTCTTGTACTCTCCAAAACAGGGTGGTCACAATCACGCGGCCACCTGGGAACAGTCTCTGGCCTCTGCTGAGTCTCCAGTCGTGCCAGGGAATTGTTTCGGGGAGTGCTTGATGGCCCAGGCCAAAAGCATGTCAGCGAGCGCTCTGATGACTTCAGTTCCAGTGCCCCGGCACCGTTTAATTTACTAGTGGAGAGGCGGACTCAGTGCATGTGGTCTTGGGAGCAGCCTCAGGGAGCATCTCAGAGCGAATGTAGAAATATTCCTCAAGGCTATTGATGAGACAAGTAACTCCTTGATCCGAGCAAGATGATCAACATCTGGCCTGTAATTAACACCACTGCCCAAGCTGGCAATACACTGATACAGTAATACTTAGCATTGTTGTAGCTTTCTCTGTTTTCATTAATGAGTGTGCATTTAACTGAACAGTATACATTGACTATTATTAACAGCACATTAGTTGTTAACCACACATTACCTAGACACTGTATTAGATAATTGCCTTTCTGTTAATACATTAATCAATATGCCTATACATGAAATTATTTGGAAAAAACCCTCATCTGTATATCAGAAACACATGTATTAAATTATTGCTCTGTGAGGATACTGATTAAAGAATTCTGAGTATTTTCATTCCTTTCCTACTGGGATATTTGTACTAATCTGGCTGTGGAAATATCACTCTGTTTGCATGATCACCAAACAGCTACCACATTCTTATAACCTCAGATCTTATCATCATCTCTACAACCTTTGCAGCACCAATTATCAAAGTTTACTCATCAAGAATCTCCCATTCCGCAATAAAAATTAATTTCAGTGCCAGACTAATACCTGAATAAGGCTTCCTGACAACCCCGAATCTGGAATTAGACTCATAGGTTTTCATCTTTTTTTCTTCACCAGAAAGTTAAGCAAAACTGAGTATGTACCCAGGTGCTACTGCTGTAGGCACTAACTTGAAAGCCTGAGCTAGCCCATGGATGGAGAAGGCCTTGTGTTTGTTGGTGCAGTGCTGAATGTGTTAAACTCTCTGCAATGACGAACAACACGGGACAGGACTGGGAGGAGTCTGCAATGTGGGGCTTAACCAGCATGTGAGCACCTACATCCAAGCCTGCAACTTTCCTGCAACTTCCCAGTACTACCACAGGCACCTCACTTCCACAAATTCTTGCCTTTTTGACTCAGGAAGTTCCCCATGCCCCTAGAATCGTGCCCCAGACATATTTCTCCCGTGACAGAGCCCAGAAGCTTGGCCCCTGCTCAAGCCTCAGCCTCACTGGGATCCACAGCCTGAGGAACTTTCATCCATTGGTCTTTCCTGAGGCATCATACACACTGTCTGGATCCATCTGCCTCCATACAACGGGGTGGCTCATACCGCTTTTTGTAAAACATAGCCAAAGGAAGAGCTGCCAGCAACCGCTTTGTATACAACAATTTAGTGGCTAAGGCGTTTGTGAAGGATCAGTGATATGAAGCCTATGGTAGTTTCCCATCTGGAGAGGTTCAGCTACCCATCTTCCAAGTCCCTAGGGAGTGCTCCAGCCACTGCTATGTTGAAGTTGCCAGGCTGTAAAAAAACCCAAATGCAGGGACCTAGAGAGAGTGAAAGCAAGAAAGGCTATGATTCTGCAGCCATCGCCAAGGAGAAGAGTCCTAGGTGTTGGTCATTGTTCCAAGACTTGTTTGTATGTTTTCTCTAATGATTATTTCATGTAAACAGTCCTCATATGAGGGACGGGAATCTCTGGGGCCAATCCAAAGCCCGTTGAAGTCAATAGAAATCAAAGCCAACTTAAGTCAATAGAAAGTTTTCCACAGATTTAGTAGGCTTTGGATCACTTCGGGAATACTTCTTGGGTGGTAAAGGCTCCATGCCAACACACTGAAGGCATGCACCGATTGCATACTAACACACAAGTTGTTGTGGCTTATTGCTATATTGGAACCAGCCTTTGAAAGCTATCATAATATCCTGAGGCAAACTAGAGAGCCAATTATTCAAAATGTTGGTCTTGAATGTTTAAAGGCCCAGTCATGGGCTCCTTAGGCTAAGTTCCCACTGCTGCAATGAGAACTCTCGCTGAGGAGGACAGTGCAGAGTCAAGCTCTGAGACTCACATTTGCAGGGTATTTTGATGCCCTTGGCACAGCCACGACTGCAGTTCAATGCAGAGATAGCCAACCTGACTTGAAACTATGTAATACGGGTAGCGAACAAAATTTAGCTGTATCAGCATAGCACTTCTCATGGGTTAATTAGCCCTGCCAAGAGGCAGAGTTCATTAGCCTGAGGAGAAAGCTGCACGAAGATGGACAACTTCCGACTCATTTAGAGGTAGCTTTGCAAAGTATTGCTTTGTGCCATCCAAACATGCTAACTATCCTCCTATTTCAAACATTATGCAACTTCCAATTCTGTGGCAGCTATGGCAATTGTGCAGTAACTGTGGACCCATCTGCCCTCTCCATGGAAGGGTCTGTCATGCAGTTTGGTATGTGAGTTACCAGAGTGCACACTCTGAGCCTTCCCTTTGACCAGGCAAATCAGTCCCAGGTTAATGTTTGGCATGCAAAATTTTAGCAAAAAGATTTTCATTGCTTTCTTTTTCCAGGAAAAAAAAACAACCACCACAGTCAGTGCTCTTAGCGATTTCCGAAGTGCAAGGCCTAGATTCCTGGAGACAATTTCCAGCACAAACCAGCATAGTCTCATCACCAAGCCTTGACCATCACCCTCATTGCTGCCTGTAGTGACCATTTCTCTAAGGTTTGACGGGTAGCCTTTTCACACCCAAGGATTCCAGTTCAGATTCCTTTTTCTAAAGACACACCTTCCATTAAAACTGTTTTCCTGGCAACTCTGCAAGTCTAATTTGCCCAATGCAATTTTAAGCTGTGTTTATTAATTTGCACAGGGTTCCAGCTAACATCCAAGCCGCTTCAGTATCCTGACTGTAATAACACCTAAAACTTTACTCCAGGAATAAATTCAGGCACAGTACATGATTCTGCAATTGACTTTATGCGCTGTTTATACTTTGGTGTCTCAATGAAGATTGTGCTGGATCTGTCCATGTCTTTGGCTTAGGATCTTCTCCTCATGGCAAATTTCATGGTCTCAGTCCCAGAAGATGTGTAATCTGTGAGAGAGCTCAATGAGAACTGAAGTTGCTCAACTGAGAACCCCACAGGATTTTACCTGTAAATGAAGATAAGACCTTTGCCTCATAGAGCTAAAGAGATAAATTAAACACAAGCAGACAGATAGACCTGACACCTGTTGTGTTTCTCAAGCGAGTTGCCACACTGTGGGCATTCATATTACCAACTGGTGAGGTGTAAGAGAAGGGAAGAGCAGGGTTTGATTCGATGTGATCCACCTTGGTTCTAGGAGCATCTTACAGCAATCAGTTTCATACTAATTGCCTGGCCTAGGCACGTGACAGCACACATCTGTACCCAGTAAGCAATGCAAAGTGTATTTCTGTACAAGCACCTCAGACTGCTTTGAGGTTTCTGGCAGAATCATGCACTTGTGCAGAGTGCAAACTGCTGGAGGACATAGAGAAGACGTGCTTTCCCTCTTTTGGAGATACCTTGCACCCACACTGCCAGTGGGGTACTCTCACATGTGTACTGCATGATTGCAATTACAGACGCAAGGCAGATTTGACCCTCAACAATAGCTTCTCCAGATCACTAAGTAGCTAAAGTAGACAGACCCACAGAGTGCAGCAAGCGCCTCCTTATGTAGACCACCAGAAGCTACCAAGGAGGCAACTGCAAGGAGGCCCTAAGCCTCTTGCAGGTTCTGGCTGTAAATTTGATTTCATGTCATGGTAATGAAAGAGTCATCCAGTGGTACGGTAAGATCCCCATGCAAAGTCAGTTCTTGACTACTCCTGCTGAAAATTATGTTTCAAAATCCACTCAGCCAGTTGCACTTGGAAAAATAATAAATAAGTAATGTTTAAACTTAGAGAGGGGGTAGAGAACGGAGCTGTCCCCATAATATAGATGTAACTCTGCACTCAGGAGGGAACTGTGCATTAGCTTTTGTGAAAAACCTGAATATTTAGAACTGTGAAAGCAAACGAGGGTTTCAGCCAGCATTTACAGCACTTGGAATTTTTATCATTTAAAACTTTACAAGAGTCCTCAATGGGTGAACATACTGTGTGCTTGTTGTACATTCATATGCCCAATAGGCTGAATAACTTCAAAGAAATTTACTCTGCTGCTTGCTAAAAATCCTTTTTAACATTATACTCCTTCAGAAATGTTATGGTACCTTCTGCCAAGAGTCTGTATTTTTAAAATTCCCTACTTCGGCCTGAGTTCTGAATCCCTTAAATTCAGTAAGAGTTTTGACATTGACTTAAAAGAGTGAAAGATCAAACAATTATCTGACAGACTGTAACAAGACTCAGAAATAATTAGGGAGTTTTGAAGCCTATCCATAGAGGGGATTTTTCTTTGCTTTTAAATAAGAAATGTATTCACAAATGTATTTTGGAAATATTAGTTTAAATTTAGAAGTGGGAAGATTTAGCATTAAGGCAGATGTTTGACTCAAGTTTTTGGTTTTGTTTCATATGTTTTCCATATTTTTGACATCTCTTCTTATCTAAATAAGACTAGGGGAAGCCAGGGTGACAGGCTAGAACTAATGTAATGTTTTATATTTTTTGTTAGTCAGGGATGGCATCTCACATAGAAGCACACTTTAATTATCCTTTCCAAATCTTTTCTTCCTTCCCCCAAAATTCATCCTGATTCGCAGAAGACATCATGAGAACATCGTTTCACTGTCTGTGTGGGCTTAAGTAAGACTTTTGGTATCTCTGCAGTTACATCCTGAGAGCTCTTCAGTGAGCCAGCAATTGCAAACTGTTTCCAAAATTGAATTTATCAAATGAAAAATATGTAGATGCATACACGGGGCCCAAGTCATTGATTTCTGCTGAGATATATTGTCAAAACACAGTGTTTATTAGTAGTGCAGCCTGCAGCTGTATACAACAAAGCAACCTTTTTTGTTATTCTCAGGACATCAAAAAATTTGTGGCAAAAAGCAACCATAACCTGGCCCAAACCATTACTCTAGAATAGGCTAGTCTGTTATTAGATTCAACTGCTGATATGCCTCCTGTACTCTCATCAGTCTCCTAGAGCTGACTAGTTGCTGGTCCCAGTTGTGGCTATGTCCATGTCAGAGCCTCCTGAGAAACCAGCTGCCTAGACACGGTCTTTCCCAGGTCACACAGATGTGGGAGACTGGGTGTCTGTCCCTCAGGAACAATATGACCAGGAAGTACAGAAACAAGTGTTAGTGAGAGAACTTTCTGTCTGTGCAGGTATACACACATGCACACTGTACTCTTAAATGAAAGGATGTTAGCATCTCTTTAAAAAAATTAAGAAACTCCTGGGCACTCCTTGAGAATCTCCTGTATTCCTCATGTGGGCTAAAACTTTTAAAAGTGTCAGTAGCTCTCCCAACAACACGGGATGCCTGAGCTCTTCTAAAATGCACTGTTATTCTTGTCAAATCCACATAAGTCCTATCTTTTTTACATTTAATTTGTTTAGTACCTAGATAACAACACAAGCCCTTTTCCTACTACTATGTGCAGTCACAAAACCTAGAATAAATAATAAGATAGTAGGAAAATGTTGTATTGTGTTTCATGGTTTGTACAAGACAATCTGACATGTCTTATTGTTGTAACAAGACAACCAAATTTATATTTTGTAGATCTTTTCAGGAGCCCATCACCACAGCACCACATCACTGTATAAAAGTATCTACTCCTAGTGCTTAAAAGTGAAATTAAAACATGGAATTGGTCAAGGTGTCACATTTCATACACTTATTTCTGGAAAAGGTTCAGACACATCTGCATCAAGCATATAGTTATAAAAGACTACACATGTCAGTTTTCCAACGTTTGAAGTCATAGGAAAATTTGGCATTCAACAGGCCCCCCCAAATTTGTGCCCCGTGGGTGTACTGTTTAGCAGAATAATTTCAATAAACTGCATTTTATCTTTTGATAAGTTCACTGATCAGATTTTTTCTTTCAGTTTTGACTGGGAATCATAGTCTGATGGCTAACTTTGATGACACATCTGTCATGACTGCTTAAAGGCACCCAATAGAAGGACCCAAGTAAACCTGACCCTGTGCAAAGCTTGAACAGGAAGCAATTTGGAAATCCAGATGACAGAGACACAACACAAGCATTCATGGATAAGCCCACAAGAAATGAATGAGCTGAAAGGCTCCTTTTGGTTCCTTTTTGACATGACTGATTTGGCAAAGTAAGAAGAAAACTAAGATGTCTAAATAAAGTAATAACATAGTTTTGAAGCTTTCCTTTTTTCTCCCCCCCCCCCCAAGGATGAAGTTTATGATTTTTGTTAAAAAAATAAAAAATCTATTAACTGCATTGCCTCCTGCATAGGGGGACTTTTGGCAAGGGGAAAAGCATCAATGAGTAAGGTCCAAGATTCTGCAGCCAAAAGTTAAAGGTTTTTTTTTTTTTTTTATTTGATTCCAGCTGTCAGACCAATTAATTACTGGGTCACCCCAACTATCTCCTTTCATATAAGGAAAGGGACCAGTAAGAGGACATGGCTTTGTGTCCCACAGAGAACTTGGACAAGTAGCAGGGAAGCAGAAAACGAGGACTTTGACATTTCTTTCCCTCCCCAGTAAATCAGTGCTACTTTTCAGGAGTGAGAACTTGAGTTGAGTGCACCGGTGAGTCAGGTGGAGGGCAACAAGGGGATGAGACCCAATCTGCTGTGCAGGCCTTTGGGCAGGGCAAACCACTGCAAGCTGAATGGATGCCTACTATGAGGAATTAGGTTTTAGTGAAACCAATAAATGGAAAGACTTTCTTCAGGTGGCATCCACATTCCACAAAAACATTAAATTAATAGTTCAGTTTCAGCTCGTTAAAAAACAGAAATTGCCTCGGGTTTAGCTCAGTTCCCTTCACAGAAAATTGTAGATAATTCCTGGCTTCTTTTTGCAGTATTCACTGTAATCCCAGGCAGTTCATACAAAACACTATATAACCACTCATCTACAAAAACTGGAATATCCAGTCAGTTCAGTGGGGTCCAGAAAGCTATTCAGCTCGTAGCAAGAATGATCTGTCTACCACGCAGGAAGACCTACCACATAGCTCTCTGGACCCCACTAACTGTGTTGGCTAAAACTTCACTGACCACGCTGGTTTCTCAGACACTTGGCCCCTACATTGTGCCTGCAGTGATACCTGAGTTTAGGTACCTACAACCTGGAACTGAATCCCACCCCTTCAAACTGTCATTTAGAGCTCAGTTCAGTTGCCTGGACTCTGGTCTCCAGGGATTTCCAAGGTGCTGTGAGGTATTGTACGTGGCCTCCAAAACATCCCAGCACTCCTGTGCCCCATTGGCCAGCCACGTGCAATTGCCCTGACTGCCCTTAGGACTCCAGTGGCACCACACACCTAGTGCTCATCAAACGGCACAGACACCTAAGCTCAGGCACCTGACTCGAGCCCTTAGTTTGCATAGACACAGCCTACATCAATGAGGCCCTCGCCTTAGCTGGAGGAGACATTTGAAAGGGGACATATCCAGCCAGAATGCATAGTCTCACTTGTTAACTGATATTCTCTCAGCTTTGTGGCCCTTGCTCAGACAATGATTTCAAGACCACCTTTCTTTTTTTTTTTCCATCAAAATCCATAAAAAAATGTTAGTTAAACTGTAGTTTAATTTCTTAAATTGTCTAAGCGGGGGTCACTTCAGCTCTTCAACCAGTGGTGCAGAAGAAGGTCTCCATATGCCAGCCATGTGCCTCCCCAGCAGCACAGGTCAGGGTTCTACAGCATCTCTCTCCAGGCTTCAACACTCAAGTCTCTGACAAGGAACTCGCCAACCTGGGTGGAAATGGTAGGAAGGGGATTTCTCTCTCCTTACTCCGTGTTTTCTTAGATTGAATCGTAGCCCAGTGAAGGTAATGGGATGAGACGGAGGAACAAACAAGAGCAACAGATGGTATCCAACACACAGTTCAGACACTGAAGCATCCTGTCCTAAGTCGCAGGGGTTTGTTTCCCCTGAGTTGTCAGTGGCTCTTTAAGTAACCCAATCTGTTCTCGCTGCTGTTGAGATGGCTACATTAGAACAAAAGGCTTTGTCAGCTATAATCCTTCCAGTTTAAAATAGAGACAGGTTCAACAAGTTCTATATTTTGCTTCTTTAATCCATTTCCTTATGACTAGCATTTATGGGAAAGCTCTAAACTTTAAACCTGCAACTCATACAATTTCAAACATCACGGATGCTTGGCTGTTACACTGAAAGAACTGTTACTCTGCAGCCGTTGCTGGAACCACAACCAACCTCCTACTGCAGTCTCAAAAACAAATAAAAACATTTTTAATAAGTCAGAATAATGCAATATCTCACATTACGCCATTCACAATCTTACAAGCAGTCAAGGACCTGAAGCTTATTTAGTTGAGGGGAAGACATTTTTTAGAATTCTGTTACTGAGGACCTGAGTGGCTTTATATGAATACTGGTAAGTTTACTCAGCAAGTTTTCTAAAAGTCTCATTATTTAAAGCCAATGGTTTATATTTATGAGTGTCCTCAGTGGCGTATTGATAATTTCCCACTTAATTTACATACAGGTCTCATTAAGTTTCTGAAACAAAAAACAGGTGTACAGTGACACACTTGGTTTTAAATCAAACACACATACACACACTCCCACAAATGAGATCTAAGCATTAACTTGGAAAATTCATCTAAAAATCTGTTTTGATCCCTTTGAATGAACACATTTGCACTAACTGCTTTGTTCAGAGAATAGGCACACCTTTTTTTTTCAGCTATCAGAGTAATGAATTAGTAGAACAATCTCCTAAGAGATCAAGAGGATCCTCCACCTGAGACCCCTAAATAAAAACTGGATGACTCTTTGAAAAGACACATCCCAGCTAAACTGACTGCAGTGCTGGAGATTTGTTCATTTCTTTGTTATAGTCTGTTTTCTTTAATCAGCTCCTGAGGAAGCTGTTATTGCTGTATTCCTATGTTGTGTTCAAATTAAAAGAGATGAGTCAAAATAGATCAAAGTGACTGACGAATAAGTAGTCACAGCATCTCATTTAGAACATCTCTTTTCCTTAAACAAAATTGATTCAGATCTTGTGTGGTAAATAAAGAGAGTTCCACACAATCTGCTGTTCCGGAAAAGGTTTTTTTTCAGGATGACTCCATGGCATTTGAAGTCCTGCCTCCTTCTCCTAGACATCAGTGAATCTCATCCTTTCTGTGGTCTTTAAGCAAATTTTCCTTTAGAATGCTCCTTTGTAGTTCCTTCTCTCCTGACTGGTTTTTCCTTCTGAATACCGAAATACACCAAATTGCCAACACCCTTGCTGTATTTAACAGAGGGCTGGCTGCTGGGAGGCGTTAGACATACAGAAGTTCGAAGTTATGAGTGCCCATGGCTTTGCAGAATCAGGCCAAACTTTGTATGCTACTTTGTGATGAACTGGGCGCTCACCTCTTCAGGGAGAAAAGGCTGACATGAATTAACCATGTAAGATCCCAGAGACTTGTCAAGTGCTGTCTGTCACTCCTTTCATGACTGAATGAACAAGATTAGAAGAAGTAATCAATCAATAGAGCGAATATGCTGTGGTTTCTTGCCAACACAGGGATTTCCATCAGCAATTTAATTCCACTTGGAGCACTTTTACTGTGAGAAGAGGATGAGGGAGCAGGGCTTGTTAAGCCTGGAGAAGAGACAGCTACTGAGGCACCTAACAGCAGCCCCGAGTACCTACGGGGAAGCCAGCAAGGAGATGGAGCCAGGTCCTTCACAGCAGTGCATGGCAGGAAAACAAGAGGTGAAGGCCTTAAGTTGAAAGGAAAAAAAAATCACTCTGAAGATAACCACCTCTTGGAAGTTTTTGAGACCTGACCAGAGAAAGCCCCAACAACCTGGTCTGAGTTTGTGTCTCTCCCTGCCTTGGGCAGGAGGTAGGATGACACCTCCTGAGCTCTCTTCCCGCTTGAGTGATTCTGTATCCTTTAAGAGCATATGTTTCCAGATCATACGCGTATACGAGTAGAGTACAGGAGCTACAGACATATCTACCTTTGTCCAAAATTACCGCACTGATTATCACAGGGCATAGAGGAAGACCTTGTATTTTTGTACAGGCAACATGAGGACAGAATACAGCTATATTCACATCATCTACATTTACTATTTTAGACATGTAGCACAGGTGCAATTTAAAATACCTAAAGTGGGGGGCTTGTGATCTTTATATAATCTTCGCAAAGATAGGTGCCTCCAGAAGGTGAGCAGAGCATCTATTTTGGATTCATAAAGCTAGGGTCAATGTCTATTCAGTCATCAGGTTGTGGGTGCCATTGATTTGGATGTATATACGAATACAGATACAGTTCTCTTACTCCTTTCACACAACTAGTAGCTATATATGGACACTGTTATTTTGATCAGCAGCTGGTGCTGAGATTTAATATGTTCCTGTTGGCTGTTATATTTTCAGCTGTATCGGAGAGATGTGAGTAAGATGTTTATTCTGTATGTCAGTAATTTGTAGTTTGCATTCCACAGTACTTTCTACACGTTATTAGATTTCCTTTTTTTATCCTGGATGCTTCATAGAGTGGCCTGTTGAGAACATAACTTTAGGATGAAGATACTTTTTTGAAGTAAAAAAAGTTTTACATGCACAGATAGCTTTAGAAAGTAACAGGTATGTGCATACATTTGTTTAACCCCATAATGTAAATACATACATTCTGAAATGTATTTCAGTCTTCTAAGAAGCTAAGAGCCGCTCTCAAGATCACATGACAAGCAAAACATTTGTTAATCAGAAAAATTACAGCCTATTCAGACTTACTGTTTGATTATTTCCACTCTGACCTCAAAGATCCCATTGTTGATTGAACTAGTTATAGTAACTTCTATTTATTTTTACAACTAGCTATTATGAGTGCAAACTATCCTTATCTCCAAGTGATTGATAGGCACATTAAGAAGCTGTTCAACAGGTTGCTAGGTTTGAAGAAATGCTTAAATCATGATTAGTTATTCCTTATCAGCCAAGAGTGGGAGCTAAGCTCAGATAAATACATGGTGACGAAAATTAAATTTTCAGTGTCAAGTGCTCTCTCACTGTTTTCTGTTTGCTATCGTTAAGCAGAGGTACTACAGCTTCCTTTCAGTTTTATTTAAGGAGCATTTGGGTTTTCTTAGCAAACTCAGTTGCCATGTTAGTGTGCTTAGGAGAGCTAAAAATCTTGTTCAATGATAACTTCTCTCTATGTAGCTTCAGTGAGTTATACAAATACATATTCATACATTCTTCTATTAAAAATTCAAAACAAGTAACTTTCATGGGTGAACATTTTTAAGAGTAGAGATGTTAGTTTCATTAAAATTCTCACGTGGGCATTTATAGCTTTACTTGTGCTATTCAGAATAGCGTTTCTATCAGCTCAGGCCAGCTGTGCAACCTGAGGACAAAAAAATGGAAGGGCAGCTATAGGAGGTATATGTGGGTTTTACCACTATAGTATAGTCTGCAGATAACTCACACATTTCGGGTACACTTCTACCTTTATTGTCCAACCCTGGTTACTCTGGGTGGTTTGATACAATTTGTGAAGTCAGTATATGGGAGGAAGCACAACTTAAATGACCAGAAAATAAAACTGAACTCAGCTCATAAGTTCCTGGTTTTGGAAAAGGGAGCTGGAAAATACAGTCAGCTCTCTCAAAGGAGGGCTGTTTTAACATATTCGTCAAAACACGCTCTACTCAGTTTCTGCTCTTTGAACTGTATTTGTAAATAAAGTCACAAAGCATGAACTGACAGCCATGTTGCAGGAGATTTTCTGCGTGCAAGATTTGCCAAAGCAGAATATTTCCTTCTCCAGTTTTAAACCACAACTACTCCAAACAAACCTTTGACACAATTAAAAGGCAGATGAGAGCAGGGACGGAGAAACAAAGTGAAGCTATCAATCTAAAAGCTAAAAAGGTTTCTGTTTCTTCTAGCAACAGCCTACAAAGGGTGAAAGGGCTGAGCTTTCACTCCAGTTTAGACTCAGAGTACATGAAAGGGGGAAGGGAAAGATGGTTTTCAGGTGGCATCTGATGAGATGCTCCATGAAGTCCTCAAATGCTTTCCATTTAAAAAAAAAAAAAAAAAGAAATGAGAGACAGAAGATTAAGAAAACAAAAAATTTAAGACAGGCTGAGAGAGTTGGGACTGTTCAGACTGGAGGAGAGAAGGCTCCAGGGACACCTTATAGCAGCCTTCCAGTATCTGAAGGGGGCCTACATGAAAGCTGGAGAGGGACTTTGCACAAGGGCATGTAGTGATAGGATGAGGGGTAATGGCTTCAAATTGGAGGAGGGTAGATTTAGGTTAGATCTCAGGAAGCAATTTTTCACTCTGAGGGTGGTGAGGCACTGGAACAGGTTGCCCAGGGAAGTTGTGGAGGCCCCATCCCTGGAAGTGTTCAAGGCCAGGTTGGATGAGGCTTTGAGCAATCTGGTCTAGCGGAAGGTGTCCTTGCCCATGACAAGGGGGTTGGAACTAGATGATCTTTAAGGTCCCTTCCAACCTAAACCATTCTATGATTCTACATTTCTATGAAAACCTGAAGGTAACGTGTTTGCACCCAAGGTGATGAGGGCCTTGGATAGGACTCCGTGAAGCAGCTCAGCAGCAAAGCCTTCACAGGACGCACACACACCAGCCATGCCTCTCTGCTTTACCTGCAGGCACAGGGCACAGAGAGCAGGTAAGACAACGAACATCAAGCCTGGCTGAGAAAGGGCACAGTAGCAAATTCTTCTGTACCCCGTACCTCACAGTTAAAGCACTTGCTTAAGATTTGAGAGAATACTTCCATCCTTTCATGTGCCCAAGGAGGTGGAAGGAGGATACACATCTTACACCTTCTCCCGAACATCCCTGCCATCAGCTAGGAAAACCTGAGGTATGCAGATGTGCTGTCTGAACCTTACCTCAGAATCGGCCCCATATTGAACAGAATAAATAAATACTCATTAAGCCAAGGAAAGAGACATAAACAGAAGCAAAAGAAAACACAGTGCTACTGCAAGCAAGGGCTGCCGGGCAAGAGAGAGAGAGCTGAATGCCCTAAAAGGTCCTGCATCAGCAAACCTGTCATAAAAAAAGCAGTGACAAACTCATTATGGGTTATGATCATCTCCAGTTATCACAGAACCACAGTTTCCAGGGTTCCCAGATTTCCCCATGAAGACATAAGCAACAGTACATAGGAACCCTTGCTGTGAGTCAAGCACTGTTCACTAAGTCACCGGAGAGATGCTGCACTGCAAAACTAACATTTACACCAAGGTTAGAGATGTCTCTGTGTGTGGCTGGCCTGTGAGGCTCACGAGATGCCAGTACTTTGGTAGGCAGCTCCCCACCTCCGACTTTCCAGCGCAGATGGCTGGGTGTCCATACATAGGTGGACGACTGTAAATGGCTCTTAACTGCAGTCTGCACCTAGGCTTGCGCTCACATCTCTAGCTCCTTAGCAAGATGTCTCAACTGGTCTGCCATTTAACCAGCAAAAAACAAATCATGTTAACAAAATTCCAAATTATCATCTCCTTGGTGTTGTGTGTTTATTTTATGCTTCTCCTTATTTACAAATGTCGAGTCAAGCACATATGGGATTGCAGGATCAAGGCAATGCTGGATTGTCCCGCTGTGTCCTCAGTTTGCAATTTCTTCCAGGGTTACCATAGGGTGAACTTATGCTCTCTGTCACACGGTCTGTGCACTTTCCATCCCTCCATGCGACAGAAGAAAAAATATTTGACCCCTGGATTGTAAAAGTCTTTTCTATGTTGTCAGTCTGCCCACCTTAGAGATGTACTACCTTAAAGGAAGGAAGCTTCATAGGGAAATCACAGATGCAAAATCTGCCTGAAGGAAATAAGTGGGTGGCAGCACGTAATTAATAGAAGAAACCCTCCAGAAAATACTTGCTACAGACAGAATCAGTCTTTGCAGGAGACAGCCGTGACAAAATCCAAACCGTAATCTAATTTTTGTGGTATGCACATCTGAAAATAAATAAACAAAAGCATTCAAAAGTATTCTTAAGAATACCTCTCCCATTCAAGTCAGACTAGAACCTGATACAGCCATGGAACAAAGAGACTGTGAATTTCTTGGTTTTGATATGACAGATCTAGCTGAAAGTCCCAGCTCTTCTTGGCCATACCAGCCAAAGGAGTATGAAGGATTGGGGGTTGTCAGGTTTAGGCTGACTTGGATGTGGTATGTGACCTGCACTGTTTTGTGGTGTTTTGTGTTGGTCAGCTGGTAGACTTCAACAGCTCCACCAACTTTTATACACACTCAAATGAGCCAAGGAACCACCAAGAGAATATGAAGTGCAAGAAGACCAAATGCAAGGAGCTAGGGGAGAGGTGCAGTGGGGGAAGGGAAAATACAGAACTGGGAATGATAACACTACCTAAAGGGAATGAGATAGTGGCTGACCCTCAGCAAACATCAGCCATTTGGCAGGTCCCTGAGAGGGGTGTATGTGCGGAGCCCCTCTGAGCTCCTGGATCTGGGCGCATGCTCCAGCCACATCCCACATCCAGGAAGAGGTAGAACACAGGCGCACACCGGCTCCCGGCTGCTCAGGCATCCCCAGCAGCAACCCAGCAGAGCTCAGCATGAGAGACCACAGTCCGGGGCTGTAACTGGCCCCCAGCAGGCAGAGGTAGGTGGTGAGGATCAGACACCAGTGACCTTACTGAATGCACAGCTAGTGATCCTGAGGGCTCTGCCCTCAAGCTGCCCCTTAAAGGCCACAACCAGGTGAGATGAATGTTTGAAGAACTCTTTTAAATATATCCTAGAGATATGGGAATCTGAGTGCTTCTCATGAGCACCGTGCCCCCTTCGCTAAGAGGCAAAGCCTTTGTGTCCTAGGTTCACGAAAACACACAGCAACAGACAGTCGTGTCTTTGAGTGCAGCCTGAACGGGACTAGTAAAAGTATAGGCAGTGGTGGTTCTTGGATTAATAGCAGGAATGGTGCAGCCACAGATCCAATGGGCAGCTCAGAAATAAGCCTGGTGGTGAGGGCACACGGGCTGCCTTCTCCAGCTTCTTCCAGGAGGACACAGTGTAAGGCTGGTGACTGAAGACGGCTGGTGCTTGGGTCCATCCCTGCAACAGCAAAAGATCAGAGCGCAGAAGGGTACAAGTGCCAAAAAGCACTGCCCTTTTGAGATCCCTGGGCACTGCTTTATCCACCCTGTTCTTGGCCTTCAGTCTTCTACTCCCACCTATTTAGAGCTCTTCAGAGCACGAATGTGCTGAGGTAGGATTGCTTATAATCTAACAAAACATAACAATACAGCCTTAAATTTTACAGTTGTCTGTCTGTCTGCCTGTCTGCCTGTCTATCTGTCTATCTATCTGTCATCTACCTATCTACGTACGTACGTACGTACATATCTACCTACCTACCTCCCTCCCTCCTGCAAGGTTTTCTTTTTATTCTCCTGCTATTTCTGAAATGATTTTGGGGCATTTTGGCATGTAAAGCAATTCTTCAGCTTTTCTGTTAAGCAGCCCTGGGTTCCCATGTTTTCTAGCCAGTCCTCAGAAGTCCAGCAGTGATGGCAAACCTAGTTCTGTGCCTTTCCCTGCCCCTATGAATATCTACCCAAACTCAGGAAACAGAGAAATTTGAAAATTTGAGGTCTGCATCTGCTCAGAGATTTGTCTGAGCGGGTGTTTTAGCCTGCTCAGACTAAACTCCTGCAGCATCACTGAACACGCTTGAGTTTCTCACAAGTTCCTACGTGTGACGGCGCTGCACAAATGTGGTCCCAGGCACAGAATGCAAGTCTGGGCAGGTATCTGCTTCTAGATCACCTGTGTAGGACTCTGGTCTCACTGCGTATGTAAAACCAAGTTCGTTGTTCACACTCTGGTCAACACTATGTCCAAAATATTTGGCATTAGACCTTTAGTGACCAGTCTATAGGATCCTTTTCAGACCAGAGGTGGAAGTATGGCCCCTGTAGATCCAAGCACTGAGTGTTCCCACAAAGCAACTGAACTAAAGGAAAGCAGACTTTCTTCATAACTTAGTGGCTGGTAGCAATGGTTAGGAGTGGAAAGGGATCATGTGCAAGAACCAAGAGGAAGAAACTTGTCTCTCCTGCATCTTCTGGGAGGTCGCTGCTGGAACCAAGGCAGCGGGAAGAGGAAGCAGAGAGGTGGTTTGAAGGGTGGGACAGTAGAAGTCAGATCAGAGGGTCAGAATGGGATCCACTGGGAGGAGAAGCTTTGTGAGATGGTCCCAAAACAGGGAACAGAAACCTAGGCTGGCTGGGTGTGGAGACAGGGAGTGATGACTGAGTACAAAAAATTGGACTGGGACCTGGGACTAGAGAGCTAGGTAGCTGAGAAACAGTGGCTGCATCTGTACTTACTTGCTCTGCAGCATATCTTAGGGCCTTCATTTCCTGGTCATCTGAATTGTTGGGCTTGTTGGGACATGGAGCATCTCCCATCCAGCACATATGTCCAGGTTTCCATCCCAGCATGGAGCTGGGGCATGACTAAACGCACATCCAGACATGGGAACTAGGAAGCACCCTTGCATCCAATGGTGTAAACACAGACAGCAAGTCTAGATAAGAAGCTTGAGAAAGAGGAAGACAATGACTACATGACCATAGTTTGCTAATGGATGCGAGCAGTTTGGGCATGAGGGAAGAGCAGGCAGCATACGAAAAGACAAAGAGATGAAGTGTTGGAGCTAGGGGACTCTTGAAGCAAAACCTTGGGAATGGGAAGCAGGCCTAGAGGGATCATGGGGGCAGAGTGGACATGGTGCAGCAGCATGGAAAGACCATGGGCTGGGCATCAGGGCAGACCACCTGACAAGGCCAAGAGGCTGGAGCAGTATGACCAGGCTGGGTTGTAGCAAGTCCTGGCAGAGGGCTGGGACCTGCTATACAGGGAATCAGACATCAGGCCAGAGGCTGGATGCAACTGGTGCCTACTTCTGACGTTACCCACTGCCCGTTTAATCCTGTTTAATTCTTGCCTGACTTGTGACACACAATCGGACATGGTGATGCACCCTGTCCAGTAAAAAGATACTTGATACGTGTGATGATCTGCCTGGTTGTGGTACTTGCACATAGAACTTTCTTGTTAAATTACTGTATGCTTTTGGTCCATCTTAATTATGACTATCTGGGTCAGGGAGCCTGTTTTATTTCTAGTCCTAACCTAAAATACTAAATACAGATTCTCTCACTTCTTTGTTACGTATCAAAAACACAGGTCAAGCCTCTACGGATTTCTCTGTTTGTCTAAAGCCAGTCTCTTGCACCTTTCTTAGATTGCTTTCCTGATGCTCACATTATTCTTTAAAACACTTATCTTTATTACAACACTTTAAGGCTCATTATCCTGACCACTTAAACCAAAATCCTACTAGTCCTAAGAGCTTCTTTTAACACTGATAATAGAAACTGGAAATAGACTTTCCCAGAAACATTATGCTGAAAGCCTCAGCTCCTTTTTGTGGGATCATATCCTTATATACAGCAGTCACACTGCATATTTTGTCTCAGACAGGCTTTTCAATAAAATTGCAATGTAAATAACCTACCCTTGGACTTTATTCCACTGCATTTTTTTTCCCAGGTGCTCTAGAGAGTCTATCTGCTTCACAAGTCTCACTCAAGCTAGCATCCAGTTGGCAATTTTTATGTTTGTATCTGAAAAAAAAAATACTGTTTCCCAGCACGATGCTTGCCAGGCCCCTTTTAGCAGTGGCAGTAAGTAGTTTATGATCAGTTTCAACTAGCAAAGATTCCAATAAAGCTTTTTTGCACCTCATGGCCTGAGACCAAGTCTTCCTTCTCTATTTGAGTGCTGTGACATTTTATTTCTATAAGTACCCATGACACATGATCCACTGTATTGCTACTTGGCTGGTTTCCAACCAGCCAGGCCAGTTTTGCTGTGGATTGTTAGCTGCTGGTGGAACAATTTAATCCTGGGTTTTCCTTAAGTGGGGGGATTGGGGTACCAGTGTGGCAGGAGAGAGCAGAGGGAATGCAATGGGCCTGATGTGGTGAGGAAGAAGAGACTGAGTCTCTCTCTTGCTGTCTTGGAAGAGGAAATGACCTTCCTGGTACCAGGGTGATAACCTTCCGTTAGGGTGGATATCCCACCATGACACCAGCCAGATTGTGCCTAGGGCTGCTGTGACCACAGCTCCGACTGGGAGGAGAAAGGAAGGAGGAAAAGGCAGGCCATGAATGATCGTGATAATCTGGTGCTAGGACTGGGAGATAACAGGGGAAGATGAGGGAAAGAGGGTGCTTTGGAGCAAGGGAGATGAGGTGATGGAGGTTTAGGTCGCTGTGGAGGTGAAAAGAGGTCCATCAGGATAAAGACATCTTGGTCAGAGGTCCAGGAGACCTGTAGTTCTTGGTCACTTCAGCACTGAAGGGTGGAAGGCTCTGAGAGAGTCTAGCTTTCAGCTAGGGAAACAGGCTTGCACCTCTAGATTGCTAATTTGTTTCTTGGTTTGGGTTGGTTTTGATTTGTTTTTTTCATTTCAAAGATTGCAACCTTATCTGCAAGTTTAACCATACTGTTGGAAGAGGTCTGAGCCAGTCCTGTCACAGAGATGTCTGCGGACAACTTAATTTTGCATTTAAAATCATAACATCTAGATTTTGGATGTCTACTTTACTTCTATGCACCATAATGGTCATTGGCTTCTGAATTAGTTAGCTGACACAAATCCAGTTTTCCCTTCATACAGTCTTCCTTGCCAATGTGTCCTTGTACCCTTCCTTGTCTACCTGGGCAAGGCTACTAGGGATGCCATGCTGGTGGTGATCTCAAGAGCGGGCTAATGTAAAATGTCTTGTGGACCTCTGAGTCCTTGCGAAAGTAGTCCTCCCACAAGCCTTTTATGCAAAAGCTGGCTACCACCCTCATTATTCCTAATAAGCAAAAGGACCACTGGTTTTAGGCTGATCACAGAGGTACCTTTAGAAGTAGGGCAGTACTAGCAAGCTGGCCATCTTGACCATTGTCCAGGACTAGGCAGCTAAAGTGCATTGAAATCCCAATTTTAAATCTTAATCTAGATCTAGGAAATTATTTACAGATAATTACAAGGGTTAGTATTTGCCTCAGAATCCAGACCCGCAGGTTCTGCTCTCAACTGGGCCACAGTCATACCATGTCTTTCAGTCAAGGTAGCTCTTAATGCTTTTATTTCCTCAGCTAGGATACGGCAGAAGTTACTTCACTAACTTTGGAAGGTGCAGATTAACAGTTTTACAGAGGATCCCACTTGAGTGCTGTTAAAATGCTGTTGTTATGTTCTTTTAAAACAATAGGCCTCTCAGTCTAATGCAAATATTAGTGAAATGATTCCGATCGTTTACAAGTACAGCTGCAGGCAAGCATATTCACACAGATGCCTGCGAAGATGCAATGCAAGCAGCCTGGGATGCCAAAGGTCTGTGTGGCAACTGCTCATTTAAAAGGGCTGTTAAAAGCACTTCTTGAGGGCGGGCAGACAGGCAGAGGAATAGCAGAAAAGACTGGAAGGGAAGGCGGGAAGCAATAGGCAGACCTGTCTTTCGGGGAAGAGTTTCAAAGGAGGGAAAGGAGAAGGCTGAAAATGAGAAGGAACCAAGGCCGCAGAAAGGGTGACCAATTTGGCAGCCCTGTCAAGAACAAAGGGAAGGGGCTGCTCATGCCCAGGAGACGACAGACAAGGTGCTGAACTCCTCTGGCTTGAGCGGAGCCAATCAGTAGATTGTGGAGGAAGAACAAAGGTTGGGAAAACACAATCCCCAGCATCCTCTGAGGAATGTGTTCTGTCAAAGTCAGCCTAGTCGGGTGCTTGTCGATGGAAAGGTATCACTATGGCCACACTCAGGTATTAGAAATATGCTCTCATTCCTAAAGGAGCCAGGTTGGTTTTTTTCAGCTCTCACCTGTCCAATGGTTTATGGATTCCCAAGGTCAGGAGCAATAAAATATTAACATCTAATCTGTCATACCACCAATGAAAACTATAATCTGGCCCATGACCTCACGTGAGTACCAGGTTGTTAACTAAAGAAAGGAATCAAATCTTCCTCTAATAAATACTCTAGACTGTGACAGGTAAAATTCAGGTCATACGTCTCCTTTGAAGTTTTAATGGCCACTCCAATTTTATGATAAAGCCACTCACCTTATGTTTGTAGTAATTTTGCAAAGCCCGAAGCGGCTTTAGTCATCTTTGGTGCGCAGTTCCCAAGGACAAAGCTCTCATAAAACTGCAGGCTTCAAAGGGACTAAACCTCTTCTTTTCTCTCCTTCTCTCTCTCTCTCTTTTTTTTTTTTTAAAAAAAAGGAACATTTCTGAACATTTCCTCCCCTGTTTTCTACATAGCTCCCTGAGGAAACTCCCAGTTGAGCCCCCCAACTAGACTTCCTCAAGCTCTGTCACTCACTAAAATAAAATCAAATGAAACAAAATGGAATAAAATAAAATGCCTTTTCCCTTTTCTTAATAGTAAGGCAATTTTCTGGGTCATTTCTGCTTTTT
Organism: Burhinus oedicnemus; assembly: GCA_008921705.1. NCBI lineage: Eukaryota > Metazoa > Chordata > Aves > Charadriiformes > Burhinidae > Burhinus > Burhinus oedicnemus. Next base: position 1,966,485 of record VFFE01007638.1, on the reverse strand, counting down.
GTCTTTATTCTATTGTCAATGCGGAGTAATTTGAAGCAAATCAATAGAGCCTGTGTATGTGCATATTTCTCAGGCTCTAAGAAGGACCACATGCAGCAGAACTGCTCCCCTGAATGCCATTTTGTTTGTTTGTTTGTTTGTTTCCCTCCTTTTAAAGTCGGGGGGAAGCCGAGCTGAATCTGCCAAAGCTTCAACTCCAAAGCTAACGTCCATCTTGGTAAATGAAACAGTGCCGGGGAACGTTCCCAGGCACTGGAAGGCAATTGTCTGTGCTGTTTAATTGTTAGCACAGCGCCTGGCACAGCAGCGCCCGGGCCAACTTTCCCAAACAATTCCCAAGCGCCGGCCAACAGCTGGCATGGCCGGGGCTGCGCTCAACAGGCGGTTGGTGTGCAGGGCACGGAGGGGAGGCCAGTAGTATGGATGTGGCCATGTCCATCTCTGTGGGCCTCAGCACCAGGGAACGTTCCCGACCATGCTTAATTTACTAGTACAGCCACAGCTGTGGTTGCTCGAACTTAATGCTTGAACAACTACGCCGTTGCAAGGAGAAAGTTGCTTATCCAGCTTCCCAGCATAAACATATATATTTGCTTGTAGACTGATTTTATGCATTGCCTTGGCTGTAAGATTGATTTGCTTCCGTTAATTGCTAAGGGTGGTTTTTTTCAGACATTTATGTTTAAATGCCACGGGTGAGACACTTCGGGGAAAAAATCCCATTTCTCCATTTTGCTAATTCCCCAGTGGCATTAAGAAGTAAAAGTCTGAGAGGGAGCAGACGGGAACTTCCTGCACTTACACCGAGCGCTGGAAAATTATTCAGATCAGGGGTCTGTCCAGGCACGGGCCAAACCTTCCCGAACCGCAGTTGTGCAAATAGCATACAGGTCAAGTTTATTCAGTTTTATCAGCAAATGCACCAGCCCCCGCTGTTTCTCCAGGCAGGGTAAGGTGCACCAACCCATGCACCTTACCGCAGCGGTAGCTGGCGGTATTTGCATGAGAAGAATATTTGCTTGGAGACAAGTTGAAGACTGGTCAGATGGTCATCCTCCTTTCAGCCACCAGACCTCAGCTAACACCCCGTTCCCACAGCGGAGACAAAGTGAGTAACACTGAGAAGAAACAGCAGGAGGTGACTCTGAGGGACCATCACAAAACAGCAATGCCAGCCACAAGCACATGAAGGAACATCTACCAGCCACTATCTGCAAGCTAAATAACGTAAATACACAAAATAATCTCACAAAGACGATAAAAGAGGAACACGCGGGTCCCCTGAGCCTAATTTTTCTGCAGATGGTACGTGTCAGAAATAGCTGGTATTCAGAACTGTCTTTTCAGGGCATGCTTCTTTAAGGTTACTGAAAAGTTCCTTTATTCAAGAAATTAGCTTAAATGTCCTAAGGCACAGTATGTACTCTGAAAATACTCACATTTCATTTGATTGCTGTTGTTAATGTTTCAGAAATGAAGTAAGTTTTCCCCTGGGGACATTTAGCCTGGCTTACCCATTTGTCTGAGCTTCTTCAAAGGAAGAATGATTCTCAGTTCTAGCCTGATAACAGCATAGGAGAAAAACCAAATGCAGTGTTAGGAAAACAGCGATTTATTAATTTTTGGGGTGGAGGGGAAGCCACAGGTAAATTTAGTAATAGCATACAAATATTTGTATAAGAAAACTGCTGCTCTTTCATTATTTAGCTGAGAACACTGAGAACAAAAACCCAAGCCAAGCCAATTTCAACTTCAAGCGTATCTGAACACACTACTATTGCTTTTTCTTACCAACGCTTCGTGAATTTGAGTTTTCATTTAAGGGGTTCATCAGAGATGGGCTGAGGCAAAAGGCTTGGACCATGTAAGGTTCTTACTGATAATGGGCAACAGAGGAAATGGTGTTAATCTGGCAAGAATTCTGCCATCTTCCGCAGCAGAAATCTTACAAATTTTGCCCTTGGGACATCACTGTGTTTGAACAAAACTGGAAAATAAACCTCTTCTTAAGAACTGAATCTGGACCTGGCCCCAGAAGAGACTGCAGATTAAAAGATTGGAATCCAGAAATTTGTTGTGAAAACTCCCCGAGAGCAATACACGCCGACTTTAGGTCTTCTTTTGTGTCATATTTAAATACAGCAGTTTTTCAAATTAAATCCTATTTCACTATATCATTTCAGTCAGTGATGGAGGTTCCTGGTCCAGCCTGAAGCGTACAAGGTGCCCAGAGTCACCTACAAGACGATGGCAGTGCTGACCTGGTGCCAGCTCCTGCACCATCACACTACCAAGGGAGAAGGCTGCTCCTGCAGACCCAGACCTCAAGTATGGCTCTGGTGCCAACGCAGCCCGCAGAAACAGATTCCTCAAGCCTCCTCCAGTCATGTGAGTTACTGAAGCTGCACATCGCTTCTTCTCACTGAAGAAAAACATCAAGTCTGATCCACCTAAAAGGGATTTAACACCTAAGGTGAGGTGTAATGGAAGCACGTAATCCAAAAAAACTGCTGATTCTGCTGATGTTTAACCCTATAGGTTAAACTCTGTATGCCGATAAGTTTATGAGTTTAAAATTCCTTATGGTCCTGGAGCTGTGTCTGTGCAGATATGCAGCAGAGCCCCAGGCTTCATGCGGTTAGGGACTCGGGTCACACTCATCCCAGGTCAGGATCCAGGAACGAAGTACTGCCCTGCCTAAATCCTCTGGGGGTGTCTTAATGTCAAAGGCACTCTGCTGGTTCCCTTTCTGCACATGTACAGGATGAGGCTTCGCACAAGCTGCCGCTGCTTTTCTTTGCAAAGCCACTGCCTTGAAGGAATTTGGTGATGGTGCCCCTCTTTGATAGACTAATCTAGGAAGCAGGACAATCTGGAGAGGAAGGGACATATGGTACCCGCTCCTCCTGGGCCTGAGAACACTGAAAGCCAACGTCACCGACTTCCCAGGAGACCCACCAGGCCATGGGCTATTCAGAGGCACAGAGAGGGCTCGCTGTGTTCGCTTTCGTCCTCCTCAAGGCCAGGCCAGCGAGCAGCCGAGAACGTCGGATTCGTGGGACTGGAAAAAGAGAGCCATGAGTCCGCAACCTCGCAGCGCGGGTACTGACCTGGGAGACTGGGACTCTGGTCCCTCTGAGGGTGCCTACGTCCTTTTTTTGGTCTAGTGATCCACCCCAATGGGTTGGAAATAATGACAAACCACAATAACAATAGCCAGCTGAACAAAACAAGTATAAACAGAAACAACAACTGAGGCTGGGAAGAGAAATGGCCTTTGGGGATATTATTTAGAAGAGACTTCAGACTTTGATTTCCCAGGCAGAGGAGATGGCAAATCAGCCAATGTGACTCCTCGGTTCTTGAGAAAGAGGCAAACCACATTTTCCTAAAGCTTCCTGTAGCCGAAGCCGTTGAACTGAATCTGCTACAGTAGAAAAGAGTAAGGCAGGAAAATGCGGAGGTCAGCACAAAAAGCAAGGTTGGAAACCCCGTGACTCCACGCGGAACATCTAAACCTTTCTGAGTTGCTGCCTCAGAAGTGCGAGAATCCCCCTTGGCACCACATGCCTTTGCTCAGTCCCATGGGAAGGAGAAGGCTCTAATCAGCTTCCCGAGCCCCACACGTAAAAAAGATCACACTAGGTGCAAAAGTCGTTATGCACGTAGTAATAGCATGTCCTATATATTGACACAAGCACTGTACATAAAGGAAAAAAAAAAGGCAGTTTGCGCCGGTTATACAACACAACACAGGGAGGCTGGCAGAAAGTAAACACGCCGCGCTGTTATTCTTTATGCCAGGAATTCGAACCCGAGTGAGGTGAGATGTGCGCCCCAGCCGGGAGCAGCGGGGCACCTGCGGGCAGGGCCAGGGGCAGCACCAGCCCAAGCCCCTCACCGGCCGCTGGCTGGTGGGGTGGGAAGGAGCAGCAGCAGCAGCCGGAGCTGCGGGAGCAATGGGAAATACGAATTAAGCCTGGGACGGATGGGCAGCAGAAATGGGGCCGGGCAGAGATGGGGAACGAAAAGCAGAGCTGAGGGAGGAGGAAGCTTGCTCTGAGGAGAAGCTGCACCTGAGACCTCATTTCAGGATGCTGGCTGCTGCCACCCGCACAGGTTCTCCTGCAGAAATAACTCAATTTTTTACTTGCCTAGCTGAAGAGTTACTCTCTTTTTTAGTGCGAATTCCCTTGGTTTCTGCAATATAACCTCCCTTCCCTCTCCCCACAGCGCTCACTCTCTCAGCTTTAGAAGACTTCAAAATAAAGAAATAACCTGCTCCTTGGAAACAGAAACTCATTGTTGCATATCTTCCTCAGTACAGTACACGTCGCGGGGAAAACAGACTTTTACATTTCCCCGGTTGTTTGGAAATTTGGTGTGGAAACACAGGAGCACCCATTTTCTCCTCCCCCATCCGCTCCTCAGCTAACCTGTGGAGCTTGCTGCCGTGACATGTCGTCAACAGCAAGTATTTGCCAGGATTCAGAATTGAGCTGAATATGTAAATGAACACGCACGCACGCACACACACGCGCCAATATATATTTGCATACATATTTATATATAAACAGTAACTATTTTTAAAAAGCACAGTAACAACATCAAAGAAATCTCACGAACGGCAGCACTCTTTGTTTGCCGTGGATGGGCCTTTGTTCGCCATAGACAGACCGGACCCTGCCTGGTCTCCGTAGGCTTCTCCAGGGGCCTGTGTCAGCTCAAATCCCAAATCCCAAAGAAGCAGCATTGGTGAGGGTGCTAGAAACACAGCAGATGACAACAACAACCTAGTGGTTAGTAGTGGAGGAGAAGAGGAATAAGTAAAGACAAGCGAAGTATGCGAGTCGGCTTATTAAAAGCATACCCATCGGGCTGCTTCTGCTACTTATGGTGGCCAATAAATTCCCTCTGTCCTAACACACTCGAAGTGCCAGGATGCATTATGCAGCACATGAGTAAGCCACCACATTCTTTCGGCTAATAGTCAGTTGTTGAGCTGGACTCTCTTTCACGAAGGTCAACAGCAACACCACTACTGCAGTTGTAGAGCATGGCAGAGCCTCATGGCACCGCACCGACCGGATCAAAACAAGGATCCGTGCAAGGATCCCCTGTAATAAAGGCCACAAGGTCCCCATATGGGCACAGAGGCACTTCTGTAGAGGATCAGGCCCTAAAGTCACATTGAAAACCACAGGAAGGAACTCAGCACCCAGTCAAGAAGAGGACTAGGTGTTCACGTGGCCACCAGAAAAGCCAGTTGGCCAACTGGAGTTTCCCTCTCCGTGTGGAATGATAATTCGGGTGCTGAAGGATAATTGGAGAGTTGAATTTGAGGGTGGCCTCAGTGAATACACCTTGGGGGACTCTGCACCGACTGCTTTAAACGAACTGAGCGGGGGCTATGGGGACGCTGCCTTTTCTTGCAGGTTTTGGGATCAGCCATGCTGCTGAACTACTGTATTAATTCTATGCGTTGCAGACGTAGCGCTTGCCGGTGAAGAAAGCTCCTCTACACTTGGTTTTGTAATGTATTCTGGTGCACGGGTCTGCTGTGCCTGTCTCTGTTCGCATTTGCTGAAGTAGATGGGCCTAATTATGGCCTTTCATTCAAGATTAATATGAAGCCATTAAGCTGGTTTATGCAACCAGGTAGCTGAGCAACAGAAACGTCTAAAACAAGTATGAGGCAATACTGGAGGCTGAAACCACGTAATCAGCAGGCTTTCGTTGTGAAAAGGCACGGGAAACGCAGAAGCGAGCGGACTGGAGACAAAACACAGGATGAGAGAGGATTCACTGCAGAAGACTAGGAGCTACCAAACCCACCGCCGGTCCAGCCCCAAATCGGCGGGCCGAGCTGAACAGGGAGACTTGCAGCTCCGAACGCCCTGTGATGCCGCCGTTACCCACTTTGCCCCGCACTCAGCAAAACAAGCCCCGGTAACAATCTTTGGCAGTGACGGCATGTGAATGGGTTGCCCGATTCATTGCCAGCCTTCCCTCCGAGCAGAAACGCTCCAAAGAAACTGGGGCGTTTCTGTAACAGCTGGATCAGAAAAGGGCAGGAATTCTTCCCGGAGTTCTCTTCCCTTATTCTCCGTAACATCGCTCTTACGTTTGTGGTTGTGCAGAGTCAGGTGAGACGCAGGCAGATTTTCTTGGTAATTAACCAGGTCTTCATTGCCTTTGTTAATGCTATCCTAGGTATTTTTTAAAAGGAGGGATTAGCTGACATGTGGGAGAGGCTAATTAAGAGAGAAAAATCAATTAAAGAAGAATCAAAGTTAGGTTGTAAGGAAAGAACAGAGACATTCAAGAAAGGATTTAGGAGCCAGAATTTACAAGACAATAACTGAATTTTGAATGGATGATTATAATTTGGTAGTAATAAACGATATTTAAACTCTTTTATTGGTTTTAAGATAAATTTCTTTTAAAAAGCTCAGTGTGCCTGTCTTCTTTAAGCTCAGAGGAAAGGATGAGAAGACAGATGTAACCCCCACATCTCAACATACACATCCAATCGAATTTTTCAATTGAACCATACTTCCGCCTTCCAAGCGAAAAACACTGAAAAGGAGACATTGCTTGGGGGTCACTCCATCACGCTGCTATGGGACCTTCCTGTCTTTCTAGGGCATAAAAGGTACTTTTGGGGAAGAAACTGCTTTTGGGCAATGCTGTAGATGAGCGTGAATAGGCTTTACCCACCTTGAAAGTGGGAGAGAATTTGTATACTTCTCTGCACCCAACAGGTACCTTTGATTTACAATCTCGCTACCGTGGAAGGACTTTTGCAACCATTTTCAGGCTACTGTACACTTCCTTTAAAGTTCTGATGGCAGAAAAGCACCATCCCTTATCCCTTCACATTTATTGTCGTCATCAGGGTGGGATGCAGAAGTGCCGGGTACTTTCCAAAGAGACAATCCCTGCTATGAAGAACAGACATTCTTAGCTTAATATTGCTATGATTTCCAGCTCCCAGCACAAAAACACAGAACTCTCATTGTCAGAAGCTACAGAGAGCACACGCACGCACACACACACATTAGGCACTTTGTTTTATTTTGCAAAAAAAAAAAAAAAAAGGAGTCTTTATATATAAACCATTTCATTCTCTCTCAAAACATTCTACAACTATACAGCTGTTTTTGCTCCATCATTTGCATAGGAAATACCACAATACAAAAATAAGGTAGGGGGGAGGCAAAAGAAGCAAAACAGCAACCAATTTATGCATGTGTTTCCATGTATAAACATTTGAAGCCTTACAAAATTATTTACATCGTTTGTCAACTATTTACATTAAGAGCAACATTTCTAACTATAACAAACAAAACTATAATTTATCAAGTATATGTAAAATTGTCTTAAAAAAAAGAGTCTATCATATACCACAAATAAATAAAGACAAACAACAGTTTTAACAAAGCTAGGTTTCCTGCAAGACCCTTTTTTGGTATTTTGATTGTCTATTCTAGCCTTTGGTTGACAGCTTAATATTACAGCTTGTGAAGTCCAGACACTTATTAGCTTGGTTTGGTTGGTTTTCTCCTGTTGTCTGGCCAAATCCTACACGGTCTAACCTCATCTTTGGCCCTTCATCTACTATTTCAAGGCTGAACACGGTGGATCAAAGTCATTGTTAGCATAAAAGGGCACCACTTCATTGACTTCAGTGGAGTTTCAGCTACTTTTGTCAGCAGTAAATTTGCCCCTGTGTGTGTCAATCTGAACAGTGGATTAACTAAACTGCACTGTAATTTTAAACAAAATTACTGTATCCTTTACCTTCTAGTAAATTACATGCAATATCCACATGAAACTAGATCATACTGGTGCTGAACCAGCTTAACATGTCTGTGTATGAAAATTGCATCCTAAATCCTTCTTTTTAAAATGATACTAAGTTTAGCTTATAGTAAGAGGTTTAAAATTCTGTGTTTGTTGTAACTATCCCCGTTATTTAAGCTTCCAACATTGACTTTCCAGTTCACTCTACGTGTTTTGCCCTTTTAAGCAATTTGAAAACAAAATCCTGCTTTGAATATTCAGTGCACACCGTTTGAGTTAACAGGTACAAAACATCTGAATGCTTAGCTCATTTGTCTTAAGAAAAATGAAGCTAAGTTGGTACTGTTTTGAGAGGTATTTAAGTAACTTTTTTTGTAAATGTGCCATGTCATCAAATGTAAAACAACTGCTTTTTTCAGATGATTCTTAGAAAACTTTTGTATTAAACCTAAAAAGCTGATTTGCATACTTACAAAATCTTTGTCATAGCAAACATGCAACATACAGAACAAAATGTTTTGTTCTATGGCTGTTTATGAATTTTTCTATGTATTTTATCTCCACAGAACGACTTAACATTTAAAAAAAACCCCGCAAGTACTAAACATGTCCAGTAAAAACCTGACAGATTATAATTCATGGCTTTTCCACTGCGTTCATTCATCTGCAGCCTCTCAATAATTTCTTTACTAAACATTGTCACAATAATGACAGTGCTTTGGTCAAAACACCACAAGAGAAAAAAAAATGTATAAAGCTGCAACGTGTCAAGACATAATACTTGTAAAGAGATGAAACCTGCTGACTAAAGCCATATACATCATGAGAGCAAACAAACGACTGAACACTCTGGTATTGTGATACAGTGTCTTCCCTTTTTCTGCATAAATATACAAAATATACATTTCCAGTTTCTTTTGAGATTTCTTTTAAATGGATAACCCATACTCAAAAATTAAACTACTTTTAGTTGTATGTCGAGTCAATAGGAAATTGCATAGATACAGAACAGCCTCAACGACAAGTCCAGCTTTTAGTTCTGATGCCTCTTCATGTGGAGAGCCAGGTGATCGGAGCGGGAGAAGCTGCGATTGCAGACAGCGCACTGGAAGGGCTTTGCCCCTGTGTGCTTCCTGTAGTGGCGCGTTAGTTCATCCGAGCGAGCGAATCGCCAGTCGCAGCCTTCCCACGTGCACTTGTACGGTTTCTCACCTGAAAGAGAGCACAGAGAAATGAGACTGTCAGCTGTCACTCTTCTGGAGAAAATAGATGCAAGATCATATTGAATGGCATTGCTCTTTGATTTAAAGAAGAAATAAATGACAAAACAGGAGCTGACGTTTCCTAATTATTCACAGCTCTATTCAACAGGCCCCAAACTAACACCTCCTTTGTTTTTTTCAGCAAATTTTGCTCTTGCATCTGTGATTTAATACCTCAGTAAAATGTCAGAAACTTTCCAACGTACAAATTGGAGACAGCTACGGCACAGAAATACACAGAGGTAAAAAAAATGCATGAGTTACCAAAATGGGTAAATTAAGGTATACAGAGCTTTTTTTAAGAGGTCCGAAATGGGAAGGAAGATTTCTATAAAGATTCTTTGTAGTGTGCAGATCTGTTCAAGAGCTTCTGATGTGTGAAGAAAGGGGCACAGTGTGTTACAAACATAACAGGGATAGTATTTTCTAAAATGTCAGGGGCAATAAAAACTTGCGGTATCCTGCTTTGGGCTAGCTATATATAGGAGAAAGCACCTAAAAGATCAAAGTACCCATTTTCAGAACTAAATGTCTACAATCAGGTGCTTAAATAACCGTATTTTAGAGGTGGCAAGTGCCTGCTGTCTCCATCAGTCTATACTGGTGTAGGGGGAGCATGGTGCCTCTGAAAACGTGCTATGTTACAATAGCTCTGAATATAACTTCGAAGTATCCAGCTAGTCTTGAATACGCTGTCCCAAGTACCTAAAATATTTGCATTCATCCATTTTAGAACTATAAACGGGGTATTTTAAGCATGCCTATAATTTATAGGTGCTTGTTGAAATGGGATAAATATGAAGCCACAAAGCCAAGATGACTTTTGTGTGAAACCAGAACTTCATGCGTGTACATACACCTGCTCGGGAGCTGGTATGGACATGATGTCACCATACAAGCAAGCTTCATATAAATAAAGTGGCTAAGATTACTTATTTATAGGCCATTGCTTGATGTTGGTTGACAAAAACACCTTTCAGTTGGGAGAGTGGATTGCTATCTACATCCTTTATATTAATTTGACCCATTTGGCAAGAAGAGAAAGAAAACTGAGTTTATCAAAGCACTCGGCAGTAGCTTCCTCTGGAGCAGAATCTGATCAAGGCTGAGCTTTCCAAAAAGTCCTTTCCAACACATCTTAAAGATCTTCTCTCTCTCCATTGGTCTCAGTCTCAATCCTACAGCACAGTGTGACTCCTACTTTCTCTGTTGTACCATCGCACGAGCACGCAGAAGAAAGACAGAAGCCAGTATCCTGCAATCAGACTGTTTGTTCTGCACCAGTTATGCAGAGAATGCCATTTGAGAAACTCCAAAACATTACTTCAGAGACGCTAATTTATCATTCAGAAGAAATTATGAAACTGGTTTTGTCTGGGAGTTTCTACTGCTGCTTCTGATCAACTAACCAGTAACTTTCCGTCTACTGCTAAGAGCAGAACCAGCTCTTTGCTCACAACGAGGACATGACTTCATTTTGGCAGCACCATCACAACCAGAACCAGACCTCTACAAGAAAAACTAACCACCCAACCAACCAACCACCTCTTTGCATAAACAGTGACCGGGATTTATTGAAATCACAGTGGAAACATATCATTCCTTAAGAAAAACAAACTTAGAGCCTGGCATCACCTCTCACAGAGTTCAAAATTATTTGGTGGATGGTGAATCAGAACACAAATCACTACAAATTTCTGTCATAGCTGAATTTACTCTGTCTGATGCTGACTGAAGACCATAATGTTCTGTCATATAGGACTCTTTTTTGCTCCATGCAACACATACCATAGGTTAAAATACAGATTTCATTCAAACCCAGTGTGTAAAGGTTTTCTAACATCAGAGAAGCCAGCTGAGATAACACATTTGGTCTTCACGGCAGAATGAGAGGAAAGGTATCTATTCAGTGAGGGATCTTTTGCACTATATACATCATCCTTAACGTATTTAAACTGGGTTATTACTGCAGTCTGTAAAAGACTGCATTGCTGATCCATAGGCATAGCACCAGGGAGATCTTCCATGAACACTTTGTGTTGAAACACACGTGCACACACGGAGGTTGCACAAAGGCATTACTCCTGCATTCGAAGCACCTTCACTTAAAGCCAGTGTAGTTCTTTCTTTTTCTCCTTTCTTTCTCCTTTTCTCCCACATCGGCTTCAAACTCTTCTTTAAAAGCCTTCACTTCAAACTGTGATATTATAATCGATGCTGAACTCCCAGTCTTGTGATCCCCCTATCCTAACTGCCCAAAGAGAGTATATACATAGTCAGGCCTCCAAATGCTTGCTTATCCACTTCGCAGAATTACATGAGGAATGACAGAAATGTTAAAGAGGGCAGGAAAATAGCACTAACTGAACAAAAGCCTGGGAATATCCAGACCGGACCGCAATGGGGACCAGGAGATTAAAATCACAGCTTCCGAGCCTGGCAGAGAGGAGGTATGAAGTATGTGCAACTTTACTAAGTGTTGGACTACGCTGTACTGAAAAATCACTCTCAAAGTTGTCCCATGTAGGTGGTACCTGACCCTGTCTGAGTCCAAACTAAACTGCTGCCCCCCATTGAAACTTTTTTTAACGTGCAATCAGCATCAGCAGGTGATATGAAGGCTGCTGGCATACAAACCGCCAGCAGTTGGGGCAGCGGTGAACCCTGTGCCTTGCTGGGTGTCACAGCTTCCAAGTCAACGCTGAATGCAATGGCCAGACCCCCATCGAACTCCAGGGGACCTAACTTCCCAAGACACTATCTAGAAACTTAGCCGACTGCCATGGCGACTTCACTGCCTGCCACAGCCACAAATCCTCCCGGGCAATAGCGTTGCTCAGGGAAAAAGCTAGGCAGTGCCATGCAGAACAGCACCGCTCCTCCTCGCCATCTGCCTTCTGCAGACCTGAGTTAAACCGAGCAGCGCTCAGTGGATGCACGGAGGGGAATGAGCTGGTGCCTTACACAGATTGTTTTAACAGTGTTACTTTTATGTACTGGAAATTAAAGCCAGAACTCTGCTTTTAACCCCTGCTTTGGCCAACAGTGAGAACTGGAAAATGTATTTTTAGCGCCAATGCAGAGGCCCGGATTATTTTGAATAAATCCTAGGGGTAAAATACTGAATATCTATGTTTGTAATGCTAGTTTCCGTTGGAAAGTTCTATTTAAGAACTGAATCAATTTCAAATGTTTTCCTTTTGGGCAAGGAGGAAGGGGGGCAAGAAAAAGAAGGTGGAGATTATTTTCACTCCTTTAAAGAAAGCAGAAGAACAACTAGCTGGTAGTATTTTCTCTCTCTCAACCTATATACATGCTTTTTGTCACTGAGCAGAAATAAGAATTTGGTTTAAGTTCCTGTGGCAAGGGAAAAAGAGCCTCACGTTACATATTTTCTGAAGTGATCCTAATTCTTTGCTATGCTGACTTTAAAGCACTGAGAAATATGGGGTTGAAGATTTATTTTTAAAAAAGGCAGGTATACACAACAAGGGACACTGAACCCTTTATCCACTGTTTTCATTGGCTACAAAGTAATGTAAGATTTGTTTACTTTAATGATTGTGCGAAATACAGTAGCTGTAAAGTTTCAGAAATATTTGGTTTTCCTCCAGCAATTTAGGGCTTCTATAGAGTGTTAAACCAAGAATGCCACTGGTCATCAAATACGAAGGCAGTACGGCTTGGTTACTGGAACACGATCACGGTATCAAACAGATATTTCACTGTAAAAGCAAGAAAACAGCTAACTCCTCCACTTCAGGGGAGCTTCCACAGGATTTGTTAGAATGTCAACACTGTTCAACTAAAACACCATGGAGGAAGCTGGTACCGATTTCCAGCCAAATAGCACACTCCAACCCTTTCTTCCCAAGCCAGAAATATTATACACAGCACTTCTGGGAAACAGAACTGCTTTCCTTTAAATTATACTTCAACAGGATAGGGATTTCATAAGTTTAATTGGATTTCTGCATAACCTCCTTCCAGTATCACTGATTTAAAATATTTTGCTAGGCTTATACATCACAAAATATATTTTTAAGTTCTTGAGCTGTTAATATGTATCCATTCTCCAGTTTAAAAAAATACATTTGTGGAGCATGAGAAACAGACTCGTATTTGAGCACAGAAATTTTAAGCCCTAATGTTTAGTTTGGAAGCTCTTTTACAGAAAGCACCTAGCAAGAGATAAGGGAGTTTAACCTGAAAGGAGACTATTTTGCTTGCAATGTGTCTCTTAAAAAAAAAAAAAAAAAAAAAAAATTATAATGCTGTGAGACTGCAAGGATGTCAAAAAGATGTCTGGATATCCACATATAACACACTAACCTAACCAGTCTCTTCAACAGATAAACTATCCCAAGGTAGATCCCAAGGTTCGGGATCTTTGTCGATACCACAAGAGAATCATCAGCACCAGTGAGGCACACCATGTTGTCTCTTCTCCCTTTAATTTATCTTCCTGGGATTTAGTTGTGTCAAAATGCACCAACTGCTTTCCTCACATTAATTCTAGCTACTGGCAGTGACCATCATGGCCATGCTCATTTGGGTAAGGTACAGTGCCATCAGTGGGGAAGTGACAGTCATTTTGAAGACACCCTCTATCTTCAACATGCAGCCTCTGTTCACGAAAATGTTTCTGTTTAAAATTCTGTTGGAAAAAACAGGTCACTAAAAACCTCCATTAGTGATAGGTTTCCCCATTAACAAGAAAATAAGCTTTCTTATTTCACCAAAGAGTTGTGTGACTTTATTTCTGCAATTCACCGCTAGGATGGCTTTCTTTAAATATAAAGCTGCAAACAGCAAGGGCCGGATTTTCAAACCTGAAGTTAGGTAACTCTATTGGTATGCAGAAATCCAAATACAGGTATTACACCAGCCAACGCCTGCAACTTCTCTTATTTCCTATCAGAAATTTCTGTCAGAGCGGTGAGTTTGGAGTTTCCTTGAGGAAGAAAAAGCAGCATGTTTTTCAAAGACTCCAAAAAGACAACACCTGATTACAGCTCGTAAGGGTATAAAAGTATAAAGACACTCCACCACCACCACCATTCTTTCCATTATTTTAGTATTTCTTGTGTCTATTATGGAATTATTTCTAGTGGCAAGTGTTCAGCCTTAAAAAAATATTCAACTAGGTGTGATAAAAAGGTGGTAGGCAAAGCAGAAGTTTCTGCACCATAATTGCACCAGTTACATACATAATCTGTATTATGTCCAGTTTTGTAACAGGTTATTATAAAGATTTATGTTGTCTCAAAGTTTTCTGGTGCATTTGTTGTCTTAGTTTCCTGCTATGCTAGAGCCTCAAATTTTTAGAAAAAATAACAACAAATGAAATGTTTTTCCTCTGTTTTAGTTTGTCTGAAATAGCTTTCCTTAGTTCATAGCATCATGGTTTTAAGCTCTGGTCTTTTCCAGGCTGACTGGAAGGTAGTTGCTTGGGTGTATGTATGTCTGCACTCATTCAAAAGAAGTTTTTAGTTCCCAACATTTACCTAAAATTAGGCCTTACTTCTGCCATTGACTAAGCGCTGCAGTCACTAAAAGCAGCTTGTTGGTTGGGGTTTTGCCCTTTTTTAAGACAGGTGGGTTTTTTCAGAGAACGAGCAGAAAGCTGAAATTTCAGAATAAAAAAATCCCTCAGGTGTTTAAAAAGCTCTTTAGTGCACTGAAATTCTCAGTTGTCCAGGACGGAGATGGATCAGAGGACTGACAGCGTGAAAGGTACATCAAGCTTATTTTGTGAGGGACAAAATAAATTTAGTTCTTGAAACATCCAGCCCACCAGTGATATGAATGCGTAACATGTGCTGCACATGTCTAAATGTTCTAAAGCCTCTGCCTAGTATAGTAATGGCTAGAGGGTGACCATTAAGTACTAATTCACAACAAAATAGCATTTTAAGGAATCCTGTAACAGACAGCTGTTGCACTTTGTAAGTCCGATCACTGACAAATCAAGCAGTATTTGACCTCTCACTAACAAAAGCACGAACAGGAAAAAAGATAACTGACTGGTAAGCAAAGAGGATGGTCAAAAGAGTTGTGCATCGCTCACTTTCTGACTACAGAGGCACAGAAGGCATTATCTTTTCAGAGCTCCCACCAGTGCTTGAAGCACTCTTACTTTGCTAAGTGTTGTCTGAGGCAGTTCAAGGATTACTGCGGAATCTTGATTGGCCTATGCAACAGTTTATTTTTTTCTGGCATAACGTTCTGTCTTAACAGAGGTGGTCTCTCTTCAAGGAGATATACAAACAAAGAGGAAAGGAATTTTTTTTTTTTTTTAAAGTAGGTTTGTAAGAAATCCATGCCATCTGGGGTGCATGGCTGTGTCTACAAGTCCTGTGCTGAAGAACACATTTCCTCATCTATGCCTGTGGTGCAAGAACAGCTCTTTAGCTCTCACACCAATAACACTGGCTCTTGTACAGTCAGATAAGAGGTCCTCTTAAAGTGGAATTTATTAAACATGTACTGTAGACTTCCAGATTTCCATCTACTGTATGCACACACACCAAAAAAAATAAATTAAAACCAATACATTAAAGCTATTTTAACTCAAAGCAAAGCACTGTACGCTTGCCAAAATCAAAGGTTTTAATATGTCCTTAATCAGAGTTGTTAGAGATCACTGAATATAAATAATGCAGCCTGACAGGACAGGAATGCTGCTACCAAGATACTCAGACTAAACTAGGACATTACTTAAATGTTTCTAATCTTTCACCAATGGGAGGTGCAGGTCATCTAACAAACAACAAACAACACACTACCCAGGAACCAGGAGTCAATCGTCCCAGTCAAGCTCAGAAATTAATTACAATAAGGAATGTCTAATCAAATAATGGAAAGTTTTAATCACTGGCAATTGCTGTGAATCTTGGGACTATATTAGCCTATGTAGGGCGGTCTCAAAATGAACTATATTTAAAGCCAGTCTCTTAGGTCAACAGTTTCCTTATCAGGAATCAAATATCCTGGAACTGAAGTTTAATCCTCTCAGGGAGCAATTGACAAAAACAACAGGTTTTTTAAGCTTTCATGCTTAGCGGGACTTTCTAGGCTTTTAATCAAAAAGAAAATATTGGGCTTTTCTTTTCAGTATCTAACAGGAGGACCCCTCACCTGGCACCTCGGAACTTAATTCCTGCTTCATAAAAATTGCGTGCTGGACACTAATGTGAATGACCAGCAATATTTAATTAAAATTTAGGTTTATGTTGCTAAGATTTCACCCTCTTTCGAGCAACACATTCAGTCACGTCTCATTTAGGTTATAACTACAGATAAAGAACCGGATCAATTAACCCCAAGGTCTGCAATCATTCACAAAGTGTTTGAAGAAAAATGCATTATTTTCCCTTAAACTGTGGCTTGCACAGGAAAATAATGTACTTCCATTTCTCACACAGGCAACTAATGGATTTAGCAGAATTCATAAATAAAAGATACCAACATATTCTCCAGCAGTGTCTAGCAACACTGCGCTTTAATGCACTCTGTCAACAGTCTTATTTAACTCTCCTCCATTTTTCCTTATTGTCTCTATCAATGATGGTATTTACTGACACCTCCTTAAAGTATAATCTGTGCAACTGACTCATCTAACAGGTTAAAGAAGCAGAATCTGCACAGAAATATAACTTAATAGCTATTTTCACGATGCAAAGATTTTTCCAGGATGTTTGCCATGTACACAGGAGGCTGCAACCATGAGCAAGGCAGAGTCTTTTGGGGCCACCGTTCCCCACTTGTACACCATGAGTGAAATCCCTCACCTAAGTCTCAGGATGATTTGAGTCAATACACGTTTTTGCAAGGTGCTTTTACTTCCTGCAGGAGTCCAACTGTCCTTTGTCTTCCCTTCCGAACAATGGGCATCCTGAACTCTCGGGCAATTGTATATGATACCACTTTTAACAAGCATCCGCATACAGCTATGGTAAACGTGGAGCGCAAAGTCCTATGGACTGCTGAAGACTACTGCACACAACTGCTTCTAATTCTGATGTACCATCAGAGCCTAATTCTGGACCTACTGAAGCAGAGATCTAAAATAAAGTAAAATGTTTAACACCTTGAGGAACCGCACAAGTCAGCAGCTGTCCCATGCCTACATAAACATTTGAAATAACTAGGGACAGTGGAAGTATTTTGAGTGCATCTCATTCAGAGAAATGCCATTTCTCGAGTTATCTCGGCTTCCACTTCCCATCACCAAATACAAACTAGATCTATAGATAGAGATGAAATAGTTCTGCAGTTAATGCTAGAAACTATTAATGGCAAGCCCACCATGTGATCAGAGAACATGCCTGTACAAAGACTCTGTATACAGAAAACCAACACGCAGCTGGAAAATGTCCTCAATGTGTGCGCCTTGATGTGTTCAAAACAATGACAGATTTTCCTCTTAAAACCACACACAATTCTGAAGCGTGCAGCTGTTCACAGAAATAATAAAAAAACCCACAACCCTGGAGCCAGCAGCTCTTCTGCAGCATTACAGGTAGGGTACTCCAGGTGCCTGCATATCAAAGGCTCAACCTCCACAGTCCAAATCTTTAACATATAAAGAAATCTAACAGGATAAGTTATAGGACCTCTGTTTCTAAAGCATTACTTGATATATATGTATACACTCAGATGCCAGAAAAGGAAATAAAAGAGATTTATCTACAACACACAAGTAATTGCTTTTCACTGACATTTGGCACGTTTTTCAAGTTGGACATAGAGCTGTTAGGCCAGAGCCTTAAGGTGGTTTTACTGCTAGACAGCCCGCAATAAATGCATAACCCCCTCCTCCATTATATGCCATAGTTGCACAATGCCGGTTACGAAACGAAACTTGTTCCATGACTAACAGGTAAAATTATTTTAAAAGAAATACCCTGCTTCAAAACGACAGAAAATCCTATCTGTTTTGAGAGTTGTTCCAACAGGTGCTTTAGCATACTGAATACCATTTTACCTGTTTCAGGAACAACTAATATAGAGTTAAGATACCATACTGAAGTGTTTTAAGGTATTAAAATGTACCAGACAGCTGCTCCAGAACTCCATGGAGATGGATACAAACCAACCTGTACATTTGCAGCATTCAAACCTTTGTTCACTTTTGGGGTTATTGGTTCTGTTCTACCTCAAACCAGGACATTACTTTACCAATAACTAAAATATACTTCATAATTAACAAACACTAAAGCATTACCTAGAGAAAGAATGTGTGCCTGCTTCAGCAACTGGTACAAATACATTAACCTTGCTTAGCTCTGTATGTGAATACTGGGTTCCTAATCAATAGTAAAAGTCCAGTGTAATTACATTAAATCAAAATAACTATACCAGCTTATACCACCTGACTTGGTGTAAGGTAAACACCTTGGGAACACCTAAGAAGAAAAATGTATGGGATTTTTCTCTTGCCCATTTCCTATCGTTTTATTTAAATGTAATTTATAAAGTCTGACAGTGTGTTCATATCTGAATTGGAAGAAAGACCACAGCCTGCATTCCACCTATCAAAAATAACATTTCCCTTAGGTTTGTTCTCAAGGAACGTCTACTAAACCCAGTGAAAGCCTTTCAGAAGAGAAAGGCTGCTAAATAAATACTGTGAAAAGGCTGAGATTTTCCAATACAAAAGGAAAACCATAAGGTCTGTCTTGACTTTTAATGGCAGACAAACTTTGCTGCAGGCTCTTTTATTTTAAGATGACAGATTGCTGAGAAGGGTGGGGACTGGTTAGGATGAGAGAGAGACTGCAGCCAATTTTAAAAGGTATTGTTAAGAAACTAAGAATAAGGAGAAAACAACTTCAGTGGTCCATGATTACTAAAGAACGGGTTTAGCCAGATAAACAGGTCTGCTATCCCTGAAGGGATTTGAAAGAGTATCACACACAACTTTATTAAAATGGATTACGTGACACTTGCTTTAGACTTTGAAGGTAAAAGCTTCACAAAAGTCCTTTTTTTATTAAAAAAAAAATAAATTAAAGCTTAATGGTGCTGTATGAATTCATAGTTCTGAGGGATGGGATGCACAGAGGCACACATCGAAGTTTAGCCCTCAGCATCGAGCCCTTCTCTTTGGGGATCAATAGCAAGACTCCCCTGCACTCCTGGGGGAGCTGTGCAACTTCACAGGTTTCCCCGAGTTTGCACCCATTTACTTTAACATTCATTTAATTGATTTACGGTACTGGGTAAGTCAGAGATCTTGCTCGTAATACACATTTCAGCCATGTGTTAAGGCAGAGATCAGAATCGGTGCTGGAAATCTTCAAGTATTAAGTGAATATTCAAGAGAGTTAAACTAATGCAAACTCTGAAATAATGCAGGTAACAGGATACAGACTCACATTCTTGCATGTAATGCACTCTTTAGACAGTTTATCCCTTCATTCACCTCCCCAGAAGACCCTTTGTATTACAGACCTGCTTAAGTTCACTAGATTTTTATCTAAAACAACATTCTTGCTTCCATGAATACATCAGCTCCTCTGACCTTTGCACATTTATCCACATTTCTAAGGTCAAATATCTACAGGTAAAAAAGTGAAGGCAACAATAAACATTAGTGACCTTAAGCAATATATATTAGCGATGTGGTATGTATTTCTGTGCACACAAGTATTAACTTTATAAACCCTGAAGTCATTACTACTCAAGTTACAAAAAAGATATAAATTAATTTAAAACCAGAAAAGTGTACGTGTCAGATGCTGACCATGTAGTGTTCATTTTTAGGCCAAAGCTTTGCTTTTATCTCTCTTCCTAGTTATTGCACAATAGCAAGCAAGATATTTAAAACTAGTATTTAGTTGCTGGCTAAAATGCGTAAGTGGCAATCGCACACTCTTAACTTTACAGATTATTTATTAAAGAGCAATGGGATAATACTCTCTGACATTATTCAGATTTATAGCCTCATGAAAATATCCATTTCTTACTCAGCTTACTGCTAATGAGCGATTATATGTACCAAAAATATTTTTAAAAGTGTTCTTGTTTAGTCTATTACTAATGCAAAGCAATAATCTTTGTACAGTTGCTTTTAATATTTTACTGTGACTGCAACACAGATAATTCTTTCATTTATCAAAATAAAATTTCCATAGTAACATTTACTCTGGAGATACTCAATTTCTTTACGATAATCCAACAATCCATTCAAAATAGGTGCTGAATAGAAGGCCTTGTTTCCATAGAGACAGTGAAACATTTTGTTAGATCATAGCTCATGCTAAGTTTTATTTTGACTTTTGGTTCAAACTTAGGTGAAACCCCATTACTTGAATGGCACAGCCGTAGCGCTGACAGCCTGCTTCAATAAGTGAGTTGCTTGAACTGTGACTCGTGTTTTGCTCTGAATGGAGGTCCACGCATAAAAGGAGTTCGTTCATACTCGGTTTTAAAAACAGGAGTCACAGCCCTCTCATTTGTTTTCTTTACAAAATCAGTCATGTGCTTTTCCCTCATTCAGCACGACCAGTTCTGTACTAAGATCCCGGCAAAGAACTGTCCTAAATAGTTTCAGGCGTGCTGTTGGTAAGGTATGTTTTTCTTCCCGTCTCCCTCTCTCCTCCTTCCCCCCGTCTCAGCAGGTGAACGCTTATGAAGGGCACCTACGGCAGTTCCACCTCCCAAACGCTGTCCTCTGCACGCATGGCTCCTGCGCCCACGCACAACCAACACTGTCCCCAGCTCTGCTCCACGCAGGCCCACGAACACGGACTGCCTCTGTAGCTGCAGGCAGAATTTGATCGAGGTACAAACACCAAGTGACGCACTGACGCTTTTCATTTCCTTCATTTTAATGTCTTTCACCAACAAAAAATTGAAATTGCATCTTCTTTTTAAAAAATAAATATATAGACCCACTTGCCTTAAAAAAATAAAAAAGCACACTTAATGCTAAGGACAAAGCAAATGGAGGTATCTTGGGAGTTTTCATGATGTTTCTGAAAAATTCTAAGATTAAATAATTCTAATAGATCAAAGAGAAAGACCAAACCAGAAAATCCTATCTATTTAGACAAATCTTGAAAACTATAACATGTTTACTATGCTTAATTCATTATTCAAGGGAGAAAAAGTCCTTTTTTCCTTCAGCGCTTTATGGAATTCTAGATTGGAAAGGAAAGTTTCCATCTGTTTTTATTCTTAGCTATTTTGAGTTCTGTATTATAAAAGGTTTAACAAAACTGCATTAAGAATTAAAGCAATTTTTCTTCTCATTGACCAAACCTTAAATTTTTCTTAACTGCCAGGCTGAACCCACACCACTATACAGAAAACAGGGTGAAGATGGCAGATCAAACATGCTTGCTTTCTCAGAAACTGTGTAAGCCATGAACGAACAAGAGCCAGTGAGAGAGTGAGTACATACCCGTGTGAGTTCTCAGGTGCGCTTTTAAGTGAGAAGACTTTGTATAAACTTTCGTGCAGCCTAAACAAAACAAAAAAGCAGAGAGGCATTTCAGTAGGGAGAAAAGGAATGCTCCATGGTATGTTTAAACTTCCTCACTCAGTGCTGAGGTACTATCTGGAAACATTTAGTAAAATTTGATATAGAGAGCTCCTAGGGATATGTTGCTTTACATACAAAAATGTTTACGCTTCTGGTACACTCTCTACCTTGTAATGCAGTATAGACCAATGGCTGCTACAATCTACATACGGTAACAGCTGCTATGTAAGTTAACAACTCGGAAGGGGACTTTATTTTTTGAAAATTTCCTAGAGGATTTGATCGAGCCAGACTCGGTGTCATCATTACCCGAAGCTCAGCGTAATTCTTCCGTTGAGCATTTATCACACAACACACCAAACAGGCGATACACCGCCGAGAGGTATGTTGGTAAAGGGGGAGATCAACCACGAGCAGCAATTTCTCTCTGTGCTCGGATGGGTGTGAGCGTCTTGTATCTGTGACCACGTACTATGCGGAGGCACAGTTTAGTCAGGTCTCTCTTCCCCTTCAGGGTAGGAGGAGGAGAGGCCGGAAGGGAATTCACCTGTGGACAGTTTTCAGAGGTAGTTTTAATGGATTTACATGGGCAGCTGAATCCCCTGTTTGTAACAGGGAAGCTATGGCTGTAGCCTTGACTATCTGGAGTTGAAACGATTCTTTCAGCGATGGCGGATTCAAACTGAGCTGTACTGCATTGGACAAACTGAGCCTCTGCTCCATTACGGGTCTTGGAAAAGCAGAGCAGGACTGCAGAGTCACTGACTTACATTAGAGAAGACCACCATTTTTTAAATTATTTTTTTTTCTATGGCGTACATGTTTCGTAACATAGTAAAACGAGCTCAGGCGTTTAAGAGAATTACAAATGACATGAAGAAAAGGGTATATGTTATTGAAAGAATGTGAAAGTAAGCCACACAAAATAAGGCAATAAAGAAGATAAATTCTTCTTTAACAAGAAATTATTTGGTTCTCCCTAGACATAGACTACAGCTAAAGAAAACCACTTACACCTCATCCACAATTATTCCCACTTTTTCTACTGCAAGAGCTGTGATTTTCTGGCACAGATCGCTTACCGGGATAGTCACAGTAGTGGATACGTCTTTTCTCCAAGTCTGGGTTACTTCTCCTGTTGTATCTGACTGGTTGGATGTTCTGAGGGGTTATGGGCAGAGTTGCTGGTAAATTCGGATTGTGAATTGCCAGCTTGGAAGCTATAGTTGCAGCATACGATGGAGGAGGGGTTAAATTCTGTAGCATCTCTGCTTGTCTATCTGGACTTCCAGGCTCTGAGCTCGGGGGTGAAGGAGGGAAGTAAGTGGCCTGCTGCTGCAGAAACTGGTTTGGCATGGTGTAAGTGCAAGGGGGGATGCCCTGGAACTGTTTCATCGCAGTCTGTGGAACAGCCGAGGAGAGCGTATTAAGGCCCGCCATGGCTGATGGCATGGAGACATTGTTAAGGGAGTCCATCACGGCTGCCTGAGTAGTAGTGTTGGGCATATCTAAATCCGGTGAGCTCAAGAGCTGATACAGCTGGCCTTGCTGGGGCGTAACAGAAAGATGAACATCTGGAGTAGGAAGCTCCTGCTTGATGAAAATGTTGTTCACATCGGGAGTTTGGTGGGAGCTGAAGATGCTGGTAAATTCAGGGAGGGCCTGAGTGGGGGCAGGGGCAGGGGCAGTAGTTTCGCTCTGGTGACTGAAGATGGTGACCGGCTCTGTCTTGATGTGGGTTACACAGGGTCGCTGAGATTTGTACAGGCCAGTTCTCAGGTGGCTAATGTCGGGGAGGAAGACGTTCATGTTGATGCTGTAAGGCAACCCTTCGCTGTCAGTGAAAAACTGGTCTACGACTGAGGCACTGTCTCTTCTGTACTTCTTATGTTCGGGGATGACGGGAACGGGCGGGAGCTGAGGTGCCAGGTATTTCTCCATTTCACATCTTGTCTGCAAAAACAAAGCAGACCATAATCCCCATGATTTGTTACCAACTAAGAAAGATGATGGCATGCAAGTCGCGTGACGCTTTGCAAATAAAAGGCAATACTGTTCAGCCAGCCACAAGCTACCTACAGAGGAAGTTATAAACATTCACGCTAATGAAAACCTGTCTTTTATAATGAGTGCACTAATCAACATCATCAAGGACAAAGAGATAAAGCCATGGCACAAGTTGTTCATGCAGAGCAAGCATTAAGATCGATATGATGTTTCAGCGTGCAACAAACTTTTCATCTTTTATGCCTACAAGACAGCGCGAGGCACAGAAATGACAGGCGCTGTGCCTAATCTGCAGATCTCCTGCTCTGGAATTCACTGCTCGAGCAGGGTGACTGCCTATCTGTTTCACCCGCTTCTCTTTGAAATGCTAACTTTAAAAGCCACATCCTCAGCTGGCTATTTGAATGCTAATACTGCAAATAATGTTTTTATATACACACACACATATATATATACTCTTTTTCTATACTTTGAGGATTTTTCATCCTTAAATGAAAGGTATTTGATTAGAAATACGACACAAAAGTTATAAATAATACCAAATAAAAAGACGATGGCTTGACTGCATCGGAGTACCCTTTGTGTAAAGCGTCTCCAGGACTAAACTTTAAAACAAAAAAAAAGTAATCTATACAGTGTATAATTGGCTAATAGCATGATAAACGTGTCCCTATCCATGCCTCAGTCCTAGGAGAGCTCTTTAATTACTGGAAAATCATTCTCTTAGCATAGTGGTGCGAGGGAATCCGTGGGTGGCTGAAGCCCGATACATTGCTGGTACAGTCATCGGCAAAACATTTATCACGCACTCTCCAGTGGGCAAATGCTACATTCCCCCCTGCCCCGTCAAGACTGCGCTCATTCCAGGCCCGTTTAGCACCCCGCAAGAGAAAGCAGCTGACAAACAGCAACTCTGCCCGAAAGTGGATTTTAGGACCTTTCTTCAAAGACCCCCGGTAAACACCACAAACAAACTGAGCCGCCTTCCCGTCCCTTTGATCTGGATCTGCCCCGACATGCCAGGCTACTTTTTCCAGCTCTTGTTTACGAGCCGAGGGGCAGCTCGCTTTGAAGACGGCACTTATTTAATCGCTGGGGAAGGCACCGCCGGGACGCAGCGCCCCGCAGACCCCTGCCCGCCACCGGGGGCTCCCCGGCACCCCCCGTCCCGTTGTCCCCGTCCCATCGCCGACCCGGGGGTGCGGGGCGGCGGGCAGCCCCCGCGCAGGGGGAGGCCGGCGCCTCAGGGGGCTCCCGCCGCGGCCCACCGGGCGCTGGGAGCCGCCTCTCGAGTCAACACCGTCCGCGGGCTGAAGCCCGGCTGCGGCCGGCCGGCGCCTCCCGTTTTTCGCTCCTCCAGCTGTTTGCGCGTGGATCCGCTCCTAAACAGCCTCCCGGGACGGGCAGAAAGTCCCGGGAAGTCCCCCCCCGCCGCCCGGTGTGTCGTGTCC